>VFFE01007255.1:1947894-1958003 GCA_008921705.1 Burhinus oedicnemus
AAAAAAAAAAAAAAAAAAAAAAAAATCAGTATCTGAAGTTCCAAAAGCCTTTTTCCTGTGGCCTATTTGAAAATACATACCTACTTTTTAGATATACTCAGTACTGGAGATGAATACTTCAAAGAAAGTTGAAAATCTTTTGTTAGAATCCTGAGCTTTGAGGCAGCACGTTTGGGGTCTGTCCTCACAAATCTTCATATACGTTAACAGCCCCATTGAAATAAGTGAAGCCATGGGCATTGCCAACAAATGTAAAGTAAGGTAGGATGTGTGTTTACAACGCAGTTGTTACTGTCAGGAGCACAATACAGTGGGTCACAATACAAGGAAAGCAGGATGTAATCCCTAGGATTTAAAATCTTTAAATCCATCTAAATTTAAAATGTTTTGGCTCCACTGTGATCTTATATATGAACTTCCCATTCATTTTTTCTTATTTGATGTACATAAGGTATTACCAAATAATAAAGTATCTAGAAGTTGCTAATACTGTAGAAATTACCGAGTAATTAGAGTGAAAACAGAATTTTTAAAAAGACACAGACTTCTTTACCAGCACAGAAGAACAGATCAGTTTTGTGATGCCATCTGTCTTTCAAATGATCTTGTAAACTCATCAATATTTTGGTTGTGATCATCAAACAATCTTTGGACAGCTTGAAGTAGATCGATTTTACCTGTTTACTGCTAGATGGTATTCCTTATTTTGTGCTCTGAAAGTGGCAGTTTATAACTCAAAGTGAATGACCATTATTAAATCTAAAGACATACATTGCTTAAAATAAAAAAAACAGGGAATTCTAGAAAACCAACAGAATTACTGAGCTGTATCCTCTTATATCAGCTGAAAAATCTGTCCTTTAATGTTTGTGAAGAGGAAAATAAAAGTGCAATGAAGAGCTGGAAGAGACCATCTGTCTCCTTTTAGTTCGTTGTTTTGTTTAGAGTTGGGCCTGAACCAAAAACCTAATTCAGTCATGTCCAGTGTTTGGAGCGGTCACATCGTGGTCCCCTTGGATATTCAGAACTGCTGATAGCTGCTCACAACAGACTCTAATGATAGCCCTTGTAATGCTTTTTGTCAAATGCTTTATGGTCATTAACACGTTCCCCATTAACTATCAATTATCTTGCAGTGTAATTATTTTGCTGATTTTACAAATGGGTAGACTGAGACAGAGAGGCTGAGTCAACTGCAGTCATGACAACAGACCATGGCGCAGTGAAGACCAGAACACGAGATTTCACGGTGTTTTCAAAGTCCTGGAAATTTTGGCCAGCTGATTTCTCAAGATTCATTCATAGTGTTAGATGGGTATCTTAAATAGGTAGGTCTCGTCATTGTTATTTCAATAGCAAATGTTAATCACCCCAATACACACTGCACTGTGCAACCTACAACATCCAACTATATTAAAGGACAATTACGAATTTCCCATCATATATGCATAATATTCTGCTACCCAGAAAATCTTTTATGATCTATAGCTGAACTTGTCTCTTACCAGGTACTTTTTAAACCTCCAAACTTGCAATGTAAATATAGCAAAAGAGACAGATAAAAAAAATGCCAAATAGAGAAGACTGTAGTATAATAAATATGCCAAGCTAAGTAAATAGCCAAATACTTTCTTCTGAATTGCAGTACAGCTGTAAGCATTGACAATATTAAAAGCCAATGAAGCATTGAAAATAATTTACAAAATGTATCCTCAAAGTTCATGGAATGCTGATACAGTAAATATCTTAAAAAATGCTTCTAAATATATAGTATTTTTTCTTCGGATGTATAGTCTTAGATTTATTGAACCATTTAATTATTTTGACAGTTTTCAAACTTTGAGATGTTGATTGATTCTAATCAGTAGACCTGTAACTGAATAACTGTTTATCAAATTGCTGTTAATGACGCAAATAAAACAATTTATCCTTAACATACACACATTTCATTTGTATACATTACTTACACCATTCATCTCTGTGGAAAGTAGAGCCTTACCAGTTTCCACAAAACAAACCTGCACTATGGTAACAACAGCGAAATGACGGTAGGCTTCCCCTGTAATTTTAATTCATACTGGAAATCTAATTTACAGCAGTGGCACTGTGTAAAAATAAAAAAACCATGTATAGCTGTATGAACACCTCCAGCTGCAGACAGTAAAACTATTGCCAATAACTTGAGAAGGAACAGCATAGCCTTTGTAATCTGAAGTGTGTGACCTGCTGCCACGCATCCGCTCTCAAGTTTTTGGGCCAGCTTTTCTAGAGTGGTCAGCCCAGGGAGAGATACAAACTATATATATATATGTGTGTGTCTGTGTCTGTATATATAAGGTAGAAACAGCAGCAATTGAATGCTGAGCTGTTTTGAATGAATGATCCACTATTAATATAGTTGGCTAGGTGAAAATATTTTCCTTTGTTGCTTAAGAAGCTGTCTTCAGCGTTTTGATTCATGGAAAATTTTCCTCCTCCTCCTATTCTGAAGCAATGTGAGCAGCTCCTGCTTTAGGTAGGTGGTACTGGGGAATTGCTAAAGTCTTTTTTGCTTTTATTGCTGCTAGTAGTTTTACACTTCTCCCCATTTGTTATTAACAGTGGAGGAACCAGAAGGAAACAAGTGTCTGAGGAGCTGACAGCACCCCAGCTGCTGGTTGCCCCTGTCTTTGATCCGTTTGGCTCATTGACTGCAGATGAGTTTGTCACAGCAGCAGCATCCTCATTCTTACTTTTCTTTGCTTTAAAGTTTTGTCCGAACTGAGATTAGAGCTTGTTTTTGTAATATAGATGGACCTGTATGGTCAAACGTAATTTGCTGAAACAGAGTTCCTGCAAAATACAAGCAGATACTGCAGAAGTCATCGGCAATTGAGCGATTCAATAGCACCACTGACATAACATTGTCTCATCTACTCTGCAACAGTGACCTGTAATTGAACCTCAGCCAAAAGGACCACAGTGTTTTATGTGGATCTTTAAGTAGTAGGAATTACATTGTCAAAGTAGATCTATTTTTATGCATTATGAAATTGTTTATTCACCAGACTTTCAGTTGGCTGAGAACAGCATAAGTATGAGTGAATAAAACTGCACAGAGATGTGAGCAAACTACTGCTGATTGTCTAGGTCTGCATAATAACTTGTCCCTGTTCCACCCATGAAACTCCCCTTGATATCGGGGGGATTTGTGATGGTTGCCAAATGCCAGGCCCCAACTCCAAGGTGTTCCTCTGCTACTGAGTATTGAATACTTCACTTGTAAAGTACAGCAGGAACATGAAAGATGCTAAAAAATAAGTTCTGTTCTATTGTTCCTTACTAAAATCTTAGAAGTTCTAGCAAAGATAATAAGGATATCAAATCATTAATCAGAAGTACAAATACAGCACTTACACATCACTACTAAGCATATGAGCAGATTTAGCCTGTGTCTGTTCTCCCAGCTATATTTTATGTTAAAGGCAGTTCTTGTGTTGTCTTTTTTTTTTTTATAAAAACAGCATATGTACTTTGTAGTGCTTCAGATGACACAGAATAAAAAAAAAATTACACAACATAGAAGTTTAGTGCTCCAAAGCTGGGAAATGGCAACAGAAAAGCTGGTTGTGCATCCATTAGTTTGCTTGCCCATACAGTCTTTTTTTGCCTTCCTCTCCACTTCCTTGTCTGATCTGCCATAAAGAGAGATCAAACAGGGTGAATCAAACAAGTCAAAATAATTCAGAAGGTTGGGGATTTTTTCAGCCACAATATCAATTCTGCTGAATTGCAGCATCGCTCTGTACATTTAGGTTGTACATGAATGTTGTCCTCCTCATACGATAAAAAGCCATAGAATAATATTTTTAAAACACAGTTAAGTTAATGCAACATTTGGGATCTTTTGCATTTCTGAAATTTAGTGTTTCTAGTTATGCAACATCAAAGCTAAGAAACAGAATGCAAAGACACAGTTTGGCAGTACCATGAAAAAGGTGCGATACCGTAACGTGCCAGAGCATCTGAACTTACTTTTCTGTGCTTTCAGAAGCACTTGCAAGAGCAACCTGTGACACCCTCAGAATGATGTAGACAGCAGAGCAGCAGTGCTGCCCTTTCCCACTGAGATGGCCCCTTGAAAAAGCAGCACTCTGGTTTCAGACATATATTCACTAACCTCTGAACACCACTGCAAAAGGCAACTAGGGTATATTTAAGGATGATTTTGCTTCTCTAGGAAATGCACATGAGGAATGCCACAGCTGGATGGCCATGCTAACATTAGAAGCGTGACAGATTTGAAGTGACAAAGAAACGGGACAGAAAAGAGCAGGGGAGAGGTTTGACGTTCATAAAAGCAGGGGAATATACGGGTCTGAATACGGGCAAGGAAAACATCATGGACTTAGGTGGCACAGGCATCATTAGAGGAAAGTCTGAAAAAGAGCATGACTCAAAAAGAATCCAGTCCATGCTGGACACATTCATCCACTAGCATGTTTTTGATTTCATCTTTTCATCTGCTACCAGTAACCAAAGTTAACTGGGGCTATTGGAGCAAAATTTAAGTCTATTAAATGAAGGTGGGCATCCTCAGTTCTGCACAGAAATATGGACTGACTTGATAAAACAGCTGAGTTTAGTTGAAATTACAGGGGGAAAAGTAGGCAAATTGAAATTTGGACTGGAGCACAAGAGCCAACAGCAACTTTATATAATGTGTTTGAGAGATGTAATGCCCTGAAGTACTAACAAATGCAATTTTATATCTCATCCTGAGAGTCTTAAGGATTTTTTTTCTGGAAATGTCCTAAAAATCTCAACCTTGATGTTCAAACTCACAATTATTTTGAGCAAACCTATTTCCCTGGTGAGTTGCCCTCTTTTCTTCTGCAGCAAATTTCTTCTACTTGGCTCCCAGTTCTGCACAAAGTGATTTATTAGAGAGATTGCATTTTTTTTCCCTTCTGGAAAGTGTCAGTTTCTGAACAAGATCAAATAATCTCCTGCGCCTCAGTATTGACTAATTTTAATTATTAAAACCTTTCTCCCAGGAAAAACTCTTCATGCTGTTTGCTAAGAAACCAGCAATGTTTAATAGAATTCAGGAACTTCTTTTCTTGAGGAGATCAGGGAACACTGGAGACAGAATTCTGACTTTAAACTGGGGCTCACAGTTCACTGACATTTTTTTGAAAAGTAGGAAGAACTAGCTTTTTCCTTTACTTTTTTCTATCTCTGTGTCTCCCTTTAAACTTGCAATAACAGGCTTTGCAAAGGCTAGAGTAATAGCACATTATTTGTTATGCGGTAGAACATAATCATATATATTTAAATGAATTCTTAAGCTAAACACATACTTTGCATATATACTACACTTATTAAAATCAGAAATCAATCTTTTATTAAATATCATTTTAGTGATATGCAGTCCCCAGTGTCATAATTTTACATGGGATCCTTTCCTTACAGCAGCCTAGCAAATTGATACTATTAAGTGTCAATGAAAAAACCAAGAGCTACATTTGTATTATAATTTCTCATATTGAAGTTCTCAGGTTTTCACATCATTGACAAATAATTAGATGTTTTAGCAAGGTAATAGGATAATTACAGTGTTGCTCCATAACTCAAAATCTAAAGACAGCACTGCCTGCATTTAAAGTATAATGCAACTTTTCCTGCAGACATTACAAACCACCATATCTTACCACAACAACAAATTGTTTACTGCTGTACATCAAATATGTGCTTAATGATGTAAGCTTGACAAAGTAATAAAGTAATATATAGAGCCAACATTATATTCAATTAGGTGTCTACTTTGGTTGAAAAGTTCTTACCATTACAGTTCAGAGAGCTGGATTTTTATCTGCTGTAATTTTCAGCTCCATTTAATCTATGCACTAGGAGAAAGGTTCTCTTGCTGTGCAAGAGCCATACCACAAGATAATGTACATAACAAAGAAATTAAATAAAGGAAGAGGTGGCAGGCACAACATTAGGACTAACTGAAGCAACTACAGCTGGTCGAATTTGTGAACAGTAATTTCACGGGAGAAAAAGACGACAAAACCCACAGGAGACATTGCTTGCATTAAATGATCTTTTCTTGCACATCTAACAAAGAGCAATACCATTCGAGTCACTGCGCACCAACATTCATAAATATTTGCATGATTTTATGAGATTGGCATGAATTCAAAGCTAACTACAGTACTTGCCACAGCCCAGCGTTACACAGTCACACTATGAGCACGCAGCTCCCTAACTACATGGGGAAAGTAGGACCCATGATTCACTCTTTAAAACAACCACCCTTCCAAGGGTCTTTTGGCAGGTGGCTGCTGTCGGGGATGGGAGAGGGGCAGGCGCCATCCACTGCTCTTTGCCTCCCCATCCTCACTTGGGATCAGTAATGCCACTAAAGGAAATAGTGCTGGGATGAGGCAAGCTGAAAGCCGGTTGTTGCAGAGCTGCAGCTCTACCTTTCACAATCCCTCACTTCATTCAGATGTTAATCCCCCATGGAAGTGACACTACGGATCCCCATTCAGTTAGTATTTCAGGGGTCTATAGCTCTTCCAGTGGGAACTGGAAGCAGCAACAAATAAATAGCGTGTGGTATTTGCATGGCAGTCACAGAAACATTTTGAAGGCCAGGCCCTTTGCCAGCGAGAATAAGGAGTTGCTTTCACAGCCTGGCCAAGGCCAGGCTTTCTGCCAGCAGAAAATAGTTTACTACGTGGACAAAATGGGTTTCAAAGACTTTTAATTGGATCATTGCCCAAATTCACCTTTTCTAATTGCAGAAAGTCCAAATGACTAAAGATTTCTTCAGGAGTTTAGCATTTTGGAGCATGTCGCATTCCCTGGTTTTCTTTCATTAAGGGAAAATTCCCATTTGGCATTTCGGGTATTTCCATGCCAGTATTTTCAGCATTTCAGCTGTAAATTAACCCACAAATGAATACAGACTGCGTTTTCTAATGGGAAAAAAAGCTTCGACTGCTGTTGTCCAATGTAGAAAGCCTGCTGATACCAATTGCAAGTACGACTTTACTGCTGCCCCTTTCACCACCACCATGTCCCAGAGGAATACTTTGAGTACTAAAGAGGCTCTGGATTCATCTATGTTTTAAAGACAGACATGTAACACACTTGCGTTGCTCACCTGAACTGCTGTTGCTACAGTCACCACCGTTTCCAGTGAAAAGCTGAATTACCAGTTAAAAGATTCCAGATTCATAACAAGCCAGATTATATCATGAACTCTGACACGCAGGATCCCCACAGCACTCTGTGCTCAGGAATCTCCATTCCACAAACCTCAAATCCCATTAGGCAGACCTGCTCTTAAGGTTAGAGATGATGCACCATGGCTTCACCCTCTGTTCATTCAGCCCTTGCTCTGATTCCTAACAGAAGCACTACTCATGTTTTTACATTGAGGCTGTCTGCGTAACTGATTTTTTTCACCTTTTTGTCTTAATGTTCGCATCTCCCTGCTCAAACAGCCCACAGAGACATAGCAGGTACCATATTTCTCTTGGAGTTGCAATCAGTTTTCATTATTTTTCACTGACCTTCACTTATAGACTTTAAAAAAAGTGTATTTTGGGGGCATGTTCAGAAAGGTAACTCTCAGCTTTACTTCCTAATGTTTAGATGGGATTTTCAGATGGATTCTCGCTTCGTGTTACGCAGACAAGACAAACTGTGAAGTAGATGTCATTGGCATTTAGCTAGTCTGGACAGTAATTACCAATGAGTTAGGAAAAGGTTGCTACTGTGCTGAAATATATAATTAGAAAGTTTCTGAAACGAATGGAAGAATAGAGGTTCTTTTCTTGTCTATATGAAGCTGAGACATTTATTTGTTGTGAATGTAGGGAAGCAGCTTTGAGGGATGCTATAAAATAGGAAATTGCAGAAAATACCTTTAACAAAGAAAACCACTATTAGATTCCTGAACTTCAACCAATCACGGTGTAATTAAGGCTACTGGAAAGGCTTCTGTGATCGTCGTCTTCTGTTTGTTTGTAAATGGCACGAATCTGCAGTTGTGTGGCTCCACTGAACTGCTCTTACCACGCGGCAATTTTCAGTGCCCTTTACAAGGTACCCAGAAGAATGTGTTCTTATGATAAACAGATGCTGTTGTGTGTAATTTCATGCCCTTTTAATTTATGCTGTACTGCATTTGTTGAGTAATGTTTGCCAGTATCCTACTTTCTTTCACCAAATCTGCAGATAGAGCTAAAAGGCTTACTTTATAAAAGATAACTGGCTTAGTTATGACTTCTAAGTGTCAGTTATCTTTCCTACTGAGTATAATGCCACTCACTTCCTTTAGAAACAAGATAATTTTATAGTTGTCTGCCTTAAGCTGTACTATCTCATATCCTTAGATAATTCATGTCCTCTTGTTTTGTCTGTGCTCATTATTTCTCAACTTCAGACTTACCTTTTAAACTACAAAGGTGAAACTGTCTCTTATGCAATTTACAGAAACAACAAAAAGCAGTTGTATTTCCCTTAGCTTTAAAAGAAGCTTCCAGGACAGTCTGAAACAAACAAACAAACAAACCCGCCCTTCTTTTCTGCCTGCAGGGTAGATGTGTGCCTTCTTTCCTCTCAATCTCTGACTCTGCACCTTAAACAAAATCCTGGTGTGAAATTTCTTCAAATGATTTCTAATATTTTACTCTGTAATATATCATCTCATCTACCACAGCATTAATATCCTAAAGGACCTTCAATAGTTCAATAAAACATTCATTCCAGAAACACTTTTGGCCATTTTGAGTCAAGCTGGGCTTCCTCAAACTTTTCTGTGTTTGAGCCCTCAACTTACATTCAGAGATTTAACGCTATGATCCCTAGCAATTTTATCCATTTCAAATTGTTTTCCTCTTTTATCAGGCTTTAAATGTTTCCCTGTTATCACTCTTTAAGGTGCTGGAAATCCAAGTGTCCTACAGTCTCCTGCCAAAGCTATTTGTATTCTGAGCTTCTTTTTGCACCTTTTATGGGTGATGTGTCACAAATTGTCGTGGATCAGTAACACAAATCAAACTTCCTACTGTGACATTCATTACTTAGATGCTTTCCACAACACTGTTAATGTTGTATTTGAGCATCTCACAACATTGTTACTGGAGAAGGGCAGCTATTCCCATGTCAGAGATGGCAAGCTGGGAAGAAATGGTAGGAAGATTTGCTTAAGGGCAGAGAAGAAGCTGAACATAATTTTCTTAACTCATAGGTGAGCAACCCAATCACTAAAGGGAAAGAAGACTCAAGAGAAAAGCACGTGTCAATAAATCATTCAGAAAGATCCCATGAGACCCTGTGTGTTTTCACATTTAACTTTCATTGGATATACTACTAATATTTTGCAATTCCATTGGTTTAAAGCAGAAAGTCTCATCTCACCAAGTGCCTACGTCCATCCTCCACATTTATGTGCCGCTTTCTCTTCCCAAAGTGCAAGCAAACCATCTCCCTTTCTTCCCCTCCTCCCTGCAAGAGCAGCCAATGTCCACACGTCCTGTGCTAAGTTTTCCTCCCATCCTACACCTGCCAGCAGGGAGTGGAGAAGGAGAGGTCACCAAGCCATGCACCGCGGCAGCAGCCATAATGACAGACTCAATGCCTGTGCTAGGCTGAAATCAGGCAACAAAAGAGAGCATTTGGGTAGGCAGGCAGTAGCTGCTGCCAAAATGAGCTGGTCAAGGACTTTCATGAACCTCAGATGAACCACACCAATAGCTTCTTAAAATAAATCCTCAGTGTTATTCTGTGCTTTCCACATATACACACCTTATTGTCGTTTTAGGAATATACAATCCCATGTGTCATTTTTGCCACAGAAAAAAAAATAATTCTTAATTTAACGATATACTTCTATACTCAAGAGACCAGGTAAAACTGATAATTGCCTTGCTTCTGCTTCAGGTTTGTAACCTTAACGCTAACCTTTTCTTTGCTTGTTAGTTAACATTGGGTATATTAAGCTTGACCATTTTTTTCCTACTAGATTATAAAATAAGGACCAAAGGGGTAAGGCCTAGATCAACAACTAGATTTTCACTAGCCCAAATTCTTTTTTTTTTTTTTTTTTT
>VFFE01007255.1:1958023-1978029 GCA_008921705.1 Burhinus oedicnemus
CTCTGACTCTGCACCTTAAACAAAATCCTGGTGTGAAATTTCTTCAAATGATTTCTAATATTTTACTCTGTAATATATCATCTCATCTACCACAGCATTAATATCCTAAAGGACCTTCAATAGTTCTATAAAACATTCATTCCAGAAACACTTTTGGCCATTTTGAGTCAAGCTGGGCTTCCTCAAACTTTTCTGTGTTTGAGCCCTCAACTTACATTCAAAGATTTAACGCTATGATCCCTAGCAATTTTATCCATTTCAAATTGTTTTCCTCTTTAATCAGGCTTTAAATGTTTCCCTGTTATCACTCTTTAAGGTGCTGGAAATCCAAGTGTCCTACAGTCTCCTGCCAAAGCTATTTGTATTCCGAGCTTCTTTTTGCACCTTTTATGGGTGATGTGTCACAAATTGTCGTGGATCAGTAACACAAATCAAACTTCCTACTGTGACATTCATTACTTAGATGCTTTCCACAACACTGTTAATGTTGTATTTGAGCATCTCACAACATTGTTACTGGAGAAGGGCAGCTATTCCCATGTCAGAGATGGCAAGCTGGGAAGAAATGGTAGGAAGATTTGCTTAAGGGCAGAGAAGAAGCTGAACATAATTTTCTTAACTCATAGGTGAGCAACCCAATCACTAAAGGGAAAGAAGACTCAAGAGAAAAGCACGTGCCAATAAATCATTCAGAAAGATCCCATGAGACCCTGTGTGTTTTCACATTTAACTTTCATTGGATATACTACTAATATTTTGCAATTCCATTGGTTTAAAACAGAAAGTCTCATCTCACCAAGTGCCTACGTCCATCCTCCACCTTTATGTGCCGCTTTCTCTTCCCAAAGGGCAACATCGGGTATATTAAGCTTGACCATTTTTTTCCTACTAGATTATAAAATAAGGACCAAAGGGGTAAGGCCTAGATCAACAACTAGATTTTCACTAGCCCAAATTCTTTTTTTTTTTTTTTTCTCATTTTTTTATTCATCAGTCTGTGATATTTCTCTGTCTGCTCTTGCCCATCATGCCCACCCTTTGAACAGAAATGTAGCTACAGATGGTACTTTGGCAAGGTAGACTGAGAGCTGTAGTAGCATCACATGTTGTTAGAGAAGGCTTGAACTGTTAATGCCTCTCTGTCGCACCGTTCGGTGACCTTGCACGTGTCCTTTGGACTCAATGTCTCAGGGTAACCACAGTGAACATCAAAAATAGCATCAATTGCTACTTCACCACATTTTTCACTCGCAGGAACCATTTTCTGCTGCTTTCTGGACTAATTGCTAAAGAAATACAGAATTCTCCAGAAATTCGGAGCACCATTATATAACTGAATCTCCCAAATGGTGCATTTATACTGAATTCATCATCATGGTGTCTGAGCATCTGTTGTATTTAAAATGAGAAAACAATTTAAATGTAGTGTTTAGTCAGAAAATCCTGCACGAATCCAGAAATGATGATAGGCTCATCTAATAACATTTTTTCCTACATTACCCCCATTCTCTCTTAAGATGTAACTTTTGTAGATGATGGATTGGGTCAGTGCCAAATTACAGCTTGCAATGAAATTTTGCATCAGGCAAGACATAACCAACTTTAAACATTTGAGTCTAAGACTTCATTTTGATCCTCGCACAAAGTGAATTGCAGAACAGTGTCATTTATTTATGTTTACCCAGCTCTTGCTCATCTGCTAACAATGAATGACAAGAGTGGGTGACTGGCAGGTCAGCCAAAAATACCCCATGTTTAGAGCAATCGGCAGTGGAAGGCTCCAGCAATGACTGCCCTGTCAAAAATTCTCCTGAAGTAACACAGCAACCAGCATCACAGACACATCTCTACCTCTGGGGCTCAATTTGGATTTTTCCTTCATTGCGTTTCCTACTATCTGGAAGAGAGTACAAGTGATTGTGACACTGGCAACAGTTCTGGCAGCATTTGGATGGCAGGAATCCATCACCTTTCACATTTATTTCTTCAGCCTGGTATTTACTTAATTTTTTGGTGTTAGCACAAAAGTGAAAGGTCCTAATAACAAATTCTGATACATGCATGATCAATCTGACCTCTTAAGCTAGTAATTTGTACTTTCTACTGTAGTCCTGTGGATGCTTAAAAGAAACATCAAGTTTTAAATATTATCTAAAATAGCCTTTTTTCCTACTTACAAATGAATTAAAGTAAGACTTACAAAAGAAAGAAGAACATATAAAAATACTAAAGGGAAATACTTTAAAATCTTCAACATTCAGGTCATATTTTTCATATTTTCTAGCTGTAATGGTTGCATATAAACAAGGAATAAATACATTTTGCTCTGTGAGCAGCCACATCAGCGTAAGGTACCAGGTCAGCAGCCAAAACGGCTGTCCTGCTTCAGCCTCGGTTCTCACCGATCTCTTTTCAAAGTACTGTTAAACACCCAGTTAGAGTATTTTAGACCAGATGCCCCAGAAAGCTTAAGACTCTCACTCAGCTGTCATTTGTATGTCTGCAACTAGAGATAACTACTTCAAACCTAAAGCAGGCGATGATATTTTTTTTTTTTTTTTTTTTTTTAAGAGTCATAATATATGCTGAAAATAACCCACAGTGTTAACTACTTGCCAGGGAACCCTGGACAAAGCTCACTCTTGAACACCGTTTGTTGAACAGAGGTATTGCAAGTTAGTTCTTGTTACCAGCTGGTCTGATTAAGTGTTAGACACCATTTGCAGGTTAAGTGCTAATTCCCAGCATATCATTATTTCTAGTAAAGAAGATTTTGCAGCCAAGTACAGTTAACCCTTGACTGCATTTCCACTTTACTGCGTGATGCATTATTGCATTTCTCTGCACATGCTTTTATACAGCTGTCTGCTCAGAACCAGGAGAACACTGAGTTCCTTCCTTGCATTCTTACTCTTACTCTTTTAAGTAAAAAAGAATTATAGTCATCTTTTATTTATCTAGGATACAATTGCTGGCATATTGCTATAAATGTGGATGACAAGCTTTTCTATTAAACCAGCATTTTATAGGCATTTCTTTTAAATCACAAAATAACTGTCAAAAAGCAGTAAAAAAAAACCCAAAACAACTCAAACAATATTTGTCAGCAACAGCGTAAAGAACCTCAGTTTTAATAGAATCTCTCAAGTAGAGTCAGAGATATAAAATTATTTCAAACAAATGTTTTTCATATTTCTCCTTTGTTATATTAAACTAAGTTAATCTTTTTAACTGATTTTAATCTTAAAATTACAGTAGTTTGCAAAAATGCTAAGTAAACTGCTGGAACTGTAGGTGGTCATGTAAAATTTATTTTACCAATTTACCAACAACATCAGGGTACCTCACTGCTGTGGGCTTATAGATTAAAAATAGCAGGCAGGTAGATCTATGGATTAATTAATAAGTATGTGGGTAATACCACCTTGGCAGACCCTAACATTTCATGGTAGAGTACCCTGTGCATGAGAAAAAGATGATTTTGTTTTTCAAAGACAATTACTGTAAATCATAATTTCTATCTTCTTACCCAGCATTCTTCTAAGCCCGCTAACAGCCCAGTTTTCCAGCGGTTACTTTGAATAGGTTCACTGAAGGCAAAAAAGGGACTGAGAACTGGACCACAGAGTTAAAGCTCTTGCCCCACGTGAATTGTAATAACTCTTAGGTGATATGACAGTACTGCTCTCTCCAAAGGGTTTTACAAGACCCATAAGAGCAACTGTATTTTAACACTGTAATATCAGCTGTGGTTATTAATAGGTTTTAACTCATTAAAATTATTTTCCTCACTGGACACCTGCCATGCAGAAATTACATTTCTTTTGCTATTTTTATTAAACTTTGGATAAACCAAAATGCATATTTTTTTTCCTTAATGAGATCTTAGCCACTTTTTACAAGAACTCTGAATCAAAACAAACATTTAACTTGTCTTCTTGAGCAATTTCATTTGCTTTTATTCCCTGCTGTGCTGGAAACATGCTTTGTGCTTGCTCTCAATCAGGTATCCCAACAGTTTATCAGGTAGCACAGCACAATACAAATATTATAGTTACAGATTAGCTGTTCCCTGCTGCCATCCACTTCGTGGTTTAGATCCCTTGTCATTTACAAATCAAAATGTTTATGCGCTCAATTATAACACTTCCAAGTGAAAATAATGGGTATTCTGTTACTCCCAAGAGGACTATGGAAAAATTTCTGTGTAAAGTACTGCGATACTCTAAATCCCTTTAGTTTCTAATCCCCCCCACGTCTCACTGCAGCAGAGCATCTCACAGTGATCTAACATTTGTAAAAGGGTTATGCATGCACACTAGATCAGCTCTGTCGCTCACAGAGGGTCTTTGCCCAAGTTAAAAAATTGCTAAGATTGCTGAGAAGTGCCCCTGGAATTTTTGGCACCCACAACCATCAACACAGCAAACTGCCTCCTTTTGCTTAGCTAAAGAGCCTTGGTCAAATGCCACACAGAAGATATCCTGCGACTAGCTCTGCTCAAAGATGCACATTTCACCTGGGTGAAGGACCGAGAAAAACAACAGAATGCATTGTGGGGGAAAACCAATACAATCAATACAACTATTCTGAGCGCAGGGCTGAACTTTATCAAAGCACAGGCAAAGAACAGATTAATACCATTATAAACACCCATGCACATGTGTTGGGAAAGGGAATTAGAAGTTTTGCCCCACAGTGGCCAGACCATGAGCCATAATATCAGCCTATCTGTATTATTTTGCCCCAAAGACACAGCCTACCAAGCTGAAGAGAGTGTACTCTGAGAGAGTGGATTACCCCTAACGTACTGTCTTCAGCTCCTGCTGACATTCCCAACACCCCCAACCTCAGGTGTCTAGAAAGTGCTGTGCCTGCTCCTGGTCCAATGCACGTTCTTGGGTGATGGAGCAAGGGCACATTCTGGATTTTCATCAGCTAAAAGAGTAATTAATCTTAATTCTCTTCTTCTCCCTGAAAAATAGAACTTCTATAGCTCGAGGAAAACAAAGAGCTATCAGTTGTTCTGTGGCAAATTAATCTTAAAGTGGGAATCTTCCAAAGAAAATCAATAGCTTATAACAAGATTCTGTATTGTCTTTGAGCCCTGAAACTCAGACTAGAACCAAAGGGTACTTTCAGCATTGCAAGTTGGCTCTTGTTGTGCTTTGTTTTTAATACAATGTCATCATTTGAAAAAGCGAGATTTTCACATATGAGCAATTTTAGTTATGTGTGGCTTCACCTTCATCAAAGACTCTAGTAATTTTTAATACAGACTGTAAGATTACAGGTATTTCAGGCAACTTTAAAGACATTATTCTCAAAAGAAGGAATTTAATAGGGAATTATATTTTTTTTATCCTGCGTGTAATATTCTGTATCTAAGACATCTTTATTCATTTGTACCTTTCTAAATTAGTCTGTTCCATGAGAAACTTTGTAAATGATGTCTCCTTACATGGTCAATCTTTTTTTAAAAAAAAGAAAAACCTAATGAATTTAACCATGGTGCCATGGAAACAGCTTTAAAATTAAATTGGGTGCAGGGAGGAAGGCTACAACTCTAACACAGAGAAAGGGACAAGTTTCAGAAGAAAAAAAAAAAAAGTCTGTCTTCATTCAGCACTGGGATCTTTGAGAAAAAATAACGCATAGCAAGGCAAGGTAATCTTTTCAAACTATAGTGAAGCAAGGTTCCTCAAGCACACTCTCCAAAATGGTTCATTATCAAACTGAGATATGATAGGGAGAGGCGGAATGGGACAGAGACATACAAACCTGCAGGAATGGGAAACTTGAAATGAAAACCGCTGGAAGCACTGGTAAAGAATGCCAGAGTTCTCAGACAAGCACTTTTATTGTAAAGACAGTGCAATATAGGGTGGAGACATCATTTATAGATCAGCAAAGGAAATAACTAGTCTAATTTCTAATCAGTTCAAGTCTGTTAACTCATTCCCACAAATACCTATTGACTGCCTGCAGTCTGGGTGTGAGTTTTGCACAGAGTGAAGCGTGTCTCTTTCTGACATCAAGAGAGGTCTCCAACAGAGCTGGGACACTAATATGTGCTGAGGCCCATATCACTCATTGCACTATAATGTGTTATGCAAGACTGGAACTGCACTGGTCTGTAGGCTGCTTGCAGTGAGTCTGGGACAAATATCCTGTATGTGGTCATATATACTTCAGGAGTTTTATTTCTATAAGTCCCATCAGTAAAAACGAGAGTTTAACACTGACTCTGGGCTTCCATGGGTGGAAGGAGAGTTTGGTCCTTACTTTTACTCATTCCTGCACTAGACATTTTGGTTTGTTAGATTAACTAAGTTAATCTAATTCATTGTTATTCTGGGATTTTGTACAGAAGGAGTTCTACTCTAAAGCAGATTTCATCACTTATTTCCTTGATAACTCGCAAGTTAGTTTGGCTGCCAGAGTGAGTAGTTGTACATAAAAAGAAAAATATGTTACTAAGCCTAAAAATTTCAGTGACTGCACAGTCCCCAGAACCGTGATGTTATCAAAGTTCAGTAGTACCACAAAGTGGTGACTAATGAGCCTATAACCTATGTGCTGTAGAGTAAATGCTCTCATTAATTCTTTACAAGACCTTTAGAAAACATGCTGCATTCATCCTGCTTCCTAGCTGTCAGAATTTAGTATACGACTTCATTGGCTACTTTGACATTTTTACTTTTTTGTTCCAGTTTGGTTTGTTTGCCTTAAAAAATGCCTACTGTGCAAATTGTAAAAAGGTCAACCAATAATTCCCAATCCAGACAGGACAAAAGTAACTGAAATTAACACATCATAGCAGTAATTTTGGCCCTTGCATTACGTTTTTGGTCTGTGAACCATTAGCTGGAACTAGTAAAGCTATGCGCCAAATATCTTCTAATCTTACTAATGCAAATATTCTCTTTGCTTTCAGAATTTCCACTACCCCTTTGTTACATCAAAGGCCAAGCACCAAAACAGCATCGCGGAGGGATTTTGGGGTTGGTGGGAGGACAATGCTCGGTGTATTTTATCTTAGAAAAGCTCATAAGATCTGATTCTGAGTAATTTACTTATAAGAACACATTCTTGCAGTCAGTGCACAGCACAGGAAATACAAGTGTCTGAACACTCGCAGAGTTGGGACACATCATTTATTTCTCAACTTATCACAGACTGAGATAATAATGGTATAGGTTACACATAAATTAGGATGCTGTTATAATTCAGATCCCTGCTAGTACACATGTTGGTGGACACACTTATCTGGATAGCAAAGCAAGGCTTTGTCTTTGTAACTTGATTGTGCACTGCAGATCGTATAAGGAGGTCATTCTTGCAGAGAAATCCTTGCAATCGTATTTCACTGCTGAAGCACCAGACATTGCATCCATCCAAAAGACAAAGTCACCAATGCAGACACTAAACCCCATTTTAGTGTTTTTTGGGGTGGGGTGGTTTTTTTTTCCCTGATTATAAACAGCAAAAAAAACACTATGATGAAATTTCTTTACTGGCAGTATTAGTCTTTGGCCGTTTGTACATTTAAAAAGATTACCAGACATAGATCAATTTAATACTGATCTTGTTCACAGTATGCAAGTCCAGAAATTTCAGTGGACAGCCTTTAGATTTATGCCAACACGTGGAAGACACACCTGATTTTTAAATACAAACATCAGGCTGCTGCAGTTCTGAAAATGCCAGAACAATGACCTTACTTTTCTAATTGACATCTGAAAATTAAGAAATATATCTTTAGGCTAAATAAAGTTAACTAGCCTTTGAAATTCTTAGAAGTACTTAACTGCCTCACAAGTTCATTAAAGTTGTTAATCATTTTAAAAAACTGAGGCTAAAAATTGCAATATAAATGGTAACAGTGTCCAGTGATCCCAGACAAATCTAATACCATTGTTCTGGGTAAGACGTTTACATATGCAGGGAGAGAGATGAACTCTGCCTTCATAATTTAAAAGTTCCAGCAAATCATAAAACCAAAAAGCAGAAGGAAAGCTGTAGGAGCTAAGGAGAACCTGGTTAACAATAATACAGTAAGTGTCTACCTGTAGGAGCTTTTGTAACCAAGTTTGTAAAATCTGGGGCCAATGAATATTAGTATTTTGAATTCTGCGAGCGCTGGTTTAAACAGTTTCAAACCCATTGCCCATATGTTTCTTCAAATATTTCAACCCCTGACTCCTCTGTGTTTGGCTTAAGGCTGAAAAGTACAGATTACTTGATGCCCATAGCCAGTGCTGTTGCAACAGTGAAGTGATGTCAACCCCTGCGGTGCAATTCATAACTTGATGTGAGTAAATTCACTTACTGGCAATTTAGAAGAAAACATGCTGGTGCTGTGCCAGTTGGAGCCAGATGGTGACTGAAATTATTAAAATCATATGTGCTGCAAACCTCTGAAAAATTGCACTGTTATAAAATATCCTAAGCATAGATGGGATCCTAATACAAACCAATTGGTGCATAGAGAGTATTTGCAAACAGTGTACGGTATGATTTGCTACTGTTTAGTTGTAACCTTTCCCTTCCCTGTTTTCTAGGTTCAACTAATCCACTATAACCATGAGCTGTACACAAATGTCACAGAAGCTGCAAAGAGTCCTAATGGGTTGGTGGTAGTTTCCATATTTATGAAAGTAAGTATTCAGTATTATCAATACCTAATATATAGACAATGGACTTATTTTCCCATGAGCTGTAAATCTCAGAATTGGACTCCTCATTATACTATAGTAATGCCCAGAGGCTCTGATCTGGAATCCAGAGACGGCGTTGTCCTAGGACCTGAACACACAATCTCTACTCCAAAACATTTACAATGCTAACATAAGGAAAATGAAATGGAATAAGGGAAGGGGTGGGGGGGGGAAAAATCCTTATGTCATAAACATCACTTATAACACTGTAATGGTTATGACAAAAGTTACTAATTTAGCAGATTTGGTATTTCTTCATGAAATGTTACTCATTCAGTTAAAAGTAACTATCTCCTAGTAGGTTAAGGCCCTGGGAAGGAGGGCATGTTTGCTCTTTGGAGACATATCGATGTTTCAAAGTCAGCAAAATAAGTTTTTCTCATAATGTTATTTAAAACGTCTTAAACTATCAAAACTGAAAGAACGTTAAAAGTATAGCTCTTAGTATCTTCCATTTCACAGAGCTAGAAAGACATGAATATTTTGTCATATTTCAGTCTCCATCCTGTTGCATTCAAGATGCATAGTTAGGTCCATAAAGTACAGTGATCTAGCATTGAACTCAAGACTTAGTAGTCTACTCAAACCTTCCCAATTACATTGGAGAAACCTTTTCTCTCATTTTATATGAAGAATGCATTTCCTCTCAAAACGTTGTCCATATTCTGCCATTATGTATCTCTGTTTCGTCAGTCTAAAAAAAGCATGTATTTCTGAGTAAGTGCTTCACACTGAAATAAATAGCTTTCATCATTGGACCTTATGTATTGGATATCTATTAATTCCCTTTAGTACTCTCTAATCCCATTTCATAAGGTAAAGTTCCTGACAAAGCATTAACCTCAGAATTAAAATATGCAGTTCATAAAGAATGATTAGATATGAAAATTGCCCTTTTATACAGGTCTAATAATTAAGAAAGATATTTAAGTTACCTGTTGTCATCCAAAATGTATTGTATTATGACCAACAATCTGACTTGAATTTGCACAAAAGGATAAAATTGAAGCAAGCCTTCAAAATGCCCAGCACGCCAATTTTGTCTAAATAATGCATCACTCAGGTACTTGCTGACTTGCACACCTCTTGTAATGAGCAGCAAAATTTAGTATCTGCTTCAACATATTTTTCTCTAGGCCTCTCTCACTGGCACAAAAAGATGTGTTCTATTTTAAATGTCCAAGGTAGTTACAAGAACTTCTAAGTGCAGAAGTAACCATCCAAATTTCCACAAAATAAAACCTGAACTGAATTTTCCTGAAGGCTACCTGTCAAACAGGGCTGGATTACAGTTTGTCCAATGGCCCATGTATTTTCCTAAATCTTAATTAAACTTTTTGTGAAGTTTTCTCATTTTCAAAATAAATTTATTTCATTCTGGTTAAATGCTAGATGTAGAACAGCAGCATCCAGTGTCTGATTAAAAAAACACATCACAGAATAATTGAAAGATAAGTAGGATGTTAGAAGGCTAGCTACAGTTACTAAAATGTCTCCATTTAAAAATGTGACACTGATTTTGTCGCTAACCAATAATAATTTTGGTATTTACAGTGAAATAAAAATCCCTTGTTAAATTATTGTTGATAATCAACAGTGATATTGTTGATAAAGTACTCACATCCCACCCCTCTCCCAAAGAAAAACCACAACAGAACAACAATGCCTCTATGCCTTTTATAATTTTTCCTCTAAATCCTCTTTGGGTACGCTTATATTAATGTAGACTGAACATTTTCTGTGTATGTATATGTGTATGTATACATATTTGTGAGTGCATGTGGGTGAAATTTAGGCATTTCATACCTGTATGTAAAACTAAGAGAATACAGATTTTATTTGCAATATAAATAGTCTGCTGCAAGGAAAGTATACTTCTCAATAAAGAGAAAAATTATAGAATACTATATGAAAATCCTGCCTAATTATATTAACCACCTGCAAATCCCATCAAAGCTGTTGGAGAAGAAACCTGTACTCACACTTGTATTCAGGCATTAATTTTTATTCATCCTGTTCTCCCATCCCTGGTTTTTTGGATTTCTTTTTAAATACCAACTTTCCAACAAGTTTTGTTAGAAAAATAAGTAATTATTTCCTCTTCCCACAACAATGAAAAAAAAAAGGCAGAAACAATTTGGAGGAGTGGCAAGAGAGAGAGAATGAGAGTGTGTGTGCATGTGCACATGTGTGCGTGCACACACAGAACAGCTACATTTCCAGAAAGGAAACATTTGTGAGAAGATTTTGACGTTGTACATTTTCTCTTCTGTAGGTATCCGAATCATCAAATCCATTCCTAAATCGTATGCTTAACAGAGACACCATAACGAGAATAACATATAAAAGTAAGTTTCTTTTAGTTTACTATGGCTAACAGCTGTATGCTTCAGTATCAAATAATGTATTTAGCAAACCACTGAAAAAAGAGGCACTTCATTATGGGCAAAAATTACAAAGTTTGCATTGCCAGCAACTCTGCACGATAAACTTGGGAACCTGAGAAATCTAGTAAGGTCATCAGTTCATCAAATGAATTTTGAACTTCAAAGTCTATTTTATGTTTGAACAAGCAATAAATTAATGAAATTATACTTAAATACATATGCTGTATTCACACAGAATACTCAGGAGAAACTGCCTACTGTTAGCAATAAAAGTAACATGCGGAGCAGCCTGGATTTTATCGGATCAAGTTATGTCAAGATGCTGCATCATTAACTGTGGATTTAGTATTTGTTAATGCTTTCTTTTTGTACAGAAAAGCTATGACATTTCTATTCAACTATTGCTGTATTTAATGGATATATAAAGAGGTCATTAACATAGCATCTATATTTGTTGTATTCACATTTGGAAAGCCTTTAACTGATAACGCTCAATAATTCCATGTTAGCAGATTGAACTTGTGGAAAACTAGAGCTTAAATGTCAGTGAAAATTAGGCTAGTTTAGAGAAAGTCATGAAAAATACATATATCTCAATGGAACAAATTAAACCTCTTCTCCTGAAAACCTTATTCCCTTTGTCAAATATTCACTTGAATTCCAAGCAGCCATTAAATTAATAAAACAAGTTAAATGATACCAGAACTTAACTTCCAGAAAGTACACAGCAAACTGAAAAAATAAGAGAAGTATTGTAAAACTGAGCCTTCGTTTTTTATTCTGTAAACAATGACAACATTTTTCATAAATTTCATTAATTTTGTTTTTGTTTGTGAAAGCTGGGAGAGAGTTGTTCACGATAACTGGAATGAGACTGGTTTTCAGGACTCCAGGATTTGGTTCACAATTCTAATAGCGTTTGCCTCAGTTTACCTTCCTGTAAATTAAATGTATTGTACTATATACTCTACAACACATTGTGTTACTCGGAAAACTTTGCATCTGAATCTCCAGAGATCTCAAATGTCCATTTAACTTTAACAAAAGTCACTGAACTTCAGGTTTATGATGGAAAGGTTTGGAGAGATTTCTCTACACGTCCCTAACATACACAGTCCAATTTCTTTCCATGGACTCCATCTTTTCCTCCTCCCTGCAAAGCCAGGATTGCAAAAAGAAAAGGTGTAGATTTGAGACCAACGTACAATGAAAGCACAGAATTTTACCCACTAATTCCTGAACAAGAGAGCACTAAAAACACTTCAGGTCTTGCCATACAATACAGAATCTGAACAATGGAGCCAATCCAACCCCATTCTGAAGCAGATAGTTCCTTGTCCTCTCCTATAACACACACACTTTCTTCCCACTGATGTTTCTCTAATTTTACCTTAAAGTTAACAAATCTTGTTACATCTTTGATCCAAATAAGAGGCCTCTATTACAGTAAAACTTTATTCTCCATGATTCCTATAGAAAGGAAGGCAACAGAGGGTTCCCCTCAGAACATTTTTTCCAGATTGCTCTATGAAATGTCGTCTTCTCTGCATAGAAGCAGCAGGAGATTAGCCCAGGTTTTAAACTGCCTGTCTGGATTCCGTGCAAAAACACAGCAATACTGTCCTGGAAGAGCTTCCTGCCTATTAGTGTTGCTGCAGCATCCTGGAGATGCGAAATTATCGTTAAGGCTGTATGTGCTTTTTCAGGCTCTTTCACTCCCAAATTACATATTCCTGGCTTCTGTCTGGGGACCAGCCAGAATATTCTGACTGTACCTCTGAGGAAGCTGCTTTTCCCCACATACACACACACACACAGAGACCTGTCAGGTCTCGCACACTGAGTAAGAGAAGACTCCTGCCTCATTTTTCCCATCGCAGCAGCTGTATCGCATGCATTTACATGAGCGTCACAGCCTTTTTTGTGCTTCTTGGCCCCACACGCCACAATGGCTGGCCAGCAGAGCAAAAATTGGACAACGTGTGTTGGCTCGGAGCAGAGGAGAGGCCATGATTAAGCATATACAGCTCCACAGGGCAGGAAGGCACCAGCAGCATCTTTCCCTTGTTGCACGAGTGAGCACACACCATCGCCCACACCAGCGGGCAAGCACACCTTCCCAATACGAAATATTTCATTTGTGCACTGCACGTATAAGTGGGCACTCCTCCTCTCCGCAGTGGGCAGCATCCTACAACCTTTCATTGGTTGGTTTGCCTCTTTAGAAGGAAAACACGATTCCAATCACACCTAATTTGGGTTTACTAAATGAAATTTCACATGAAGTTGAACGTATAACATAGGCTGCAAAAGCAATGATTAACAGAACTGTTTTAATTTTTAACCACTGTTATCACTAACAAGTTTATCTGTTAAAATGCAATCCTTGGTAGATACAATGCACATAATATTCTGCAGGGCATTGGGTTACTTACTGTAGTAACAAGTATTGACTGGGAATTTTTTAGTGTAAATTGGGAATGTGAAAGTGTTATTGAAAGTAATTTTGCAGTTGTCTTGCATGATGGATTATAGCATCATTGCTGAAAACCAATTTTACCTCTTACATTGCGAGGATTTCTATTCTGCCTTTAGCGGCTGGAGTTTTTTCAGCTTGTGCTTTAGGGGTCCACTCCTGAAGTCAATACTCAGCAGGCTGCTGACAAAATGACCAGTCCCAGTGCTCAATAGGAGCGTGGAGCAAATGATAAGTGGAGCAGAGGTTCAGAGTCAGGGCAGTTAGTAACATAATGAAAGTACCTTTTTTTTTTTTTTTTTTTTTTTTTTTTTTTAAAAGAACAGCAACAAAATTAAGAGCTATCTATGCTGCTGCATGAAATTTCCATAGGCAAAATGCATTAAAAGGGGAACTTCTACTCTTAGATATTAATGGCTACAGTAAAGTAAAGTGGACCCCAAGGAATTTTTACGCAGATTTTAAATGCTTATTTTATTCTGTTATCACAGCCCCAAAAATCTACTGTGAACTAGTTGAAACAAATGTTCTTTCAAACAGGCTTTAGTCAGAACTACCTGTAAAGAAAAACTGCTTTAATATTCCTCTTCAAGTATGACATTTGAGGGGATAAGTTAGCTTTCTTTCAGAACAGTTATGCTATGTTAGCTTTTACTCAGTGTTTGCTTAACATTGGAAAGAAGTAACATTTTAGATTCCCAAAATTCCATATGAAAATTTGGCCTTGTCATTCTTCACCAAGACACTGCCACATTTTCATCTAGGCAGAAGAGCCATAAAATTCTGAATTTCTTCAAATTCAATTTTTAACTATTTTATAGATAATGCACAAGTGAATAAAGTATTCTGATTTTAAGATAGTATCCTGAAAAAGATTACAGATTTCTGGAAATAAGAGACTATTAGTTTCTCAAGGTTCACGTTTCAGCATGTTCTCTGAAGGACTGAGCTCTTGCAGCTCCTGTCACAAGCAGTAAAAGCCCAGCAGTCTCAAGCGGGCCCCAAGGGACTAACCTCAGGTCTTCAAAATGAGTCCCTGTCAGCCTGGGTCTAAGCGACTTGTGAAGGCTGGTAAACGGAGAAACTGTTTCAGGATTAAAAAGCTGAGGATCTCTACATTCCTTACCCTGTAAATTTAATCTAGTTATAGAGCTATACTTTCCCTTTTTGGATTATCATGATACCAACTTCAAAATCAAATGGACCTTCCTTCATTCAGTAAATAATATATTCCCTATAAATACTATTGTTTTAAAGAGAACATATATAGACTTTGCCGTGAAAGCAGACCCCACACGCTGATTACAAATCTAGGGATAAAAGAGGAGGATTTCCATCATTTGCTAAGAAGATTGTCAGAGTCAAGGCCTTTATGTAAATGAATATGAAATCTAATTTGTATAGCAAAAAGTTCATGAGTTCAGAAACTACCCTAAGGCACAAACAGATCAAGATAAACAGAATGTGTGCTGTAGATAGGAATGATGCTGAGAATCTAGTAAAGGCTGAATGGGTTTATTAAAGGAAGTTTATTACTGGCAAGAGATCACATATGGTGATTTTGACCGTTTTGAACTACATACTTGCAATAAATGTAAGACGAGACATTAAAGTGTTACAGTCTAGTATTAGTGCAAACTCACCTGTTCTGTTTCGGTTCCAGAATGGGAAACCTGTATCAAGATATGGAGAAAGGAAAACAGCAGAGCTGTTCATGGGAAAAATGTTGATAACCAAATATTTACTCCATAGTATTTTCTCAGGCCTTTCTCATGGAGTCATCTGACTTCCCATGGGAATATAACCGATATACAGGCATGAATAAATACTGCTTTTACTTGGCCAAACTCTTATTTCGTTATTTCATTCACCCCTATCTTGCCCTTTTCCGCAAGTGATATTTTCCTCCAGTTTCCTATTAATCACAACTGATGGATTTTGACACTTAGTGTAACTCACTGTCTCTCCTTAAATATATTCCAAGTGAAGGCAGAGGCAATGAACCAGGTTTGGAGCCACATCACTGCTGGGTGCTGGTGGAAGAGATGGCCACATGTTTTGTAGGTCCTCAGTATGCAAACAAGGTAACCTATGCAGCTGATCTGAAGCTCAGTAAGGCTAAGGAGATGATCTCTCCTGATCTTGAGAGCACTGGCATACATCAGGCTTACCTGAACGAGTAGGGGGGCCATGCCCCACACTGCTCCATGCCACATTCTACCCCTGCAGCGTTATTGTGTTCTGAGAATGACTAAACACTGTAAATCCACAGACAAAAGTTAAAAGTCCATATCAAAATAATGAATTACATCCTCTATTAAAGCAATATGAGACAACTCCAAAACCCCCACGATTACCTGAACTAATGCCAGCAGTAAATCTGTTTCTTTATCTTCTGTTTGATAAGTGGTCCTATTGTTAATAATCTGTGCACTG
Source organism: Burhinus oedicnemus (assembly GCA_008921705.1). Classification (NCBI taxonomy): domain Eukaryota; kingdom Metazoa; phylum Chordata; class Aves; order Charadriiformes; family Burhinidae; genus Burhinus; species Burhinus oedicnemus. Next base: position 1,974,043 of record VFFE01007255.1, read on the forward strand.
TTCTGAATACAAATTCATCAACTAGAATGTGGCACAAACAAAATACATATATATCATCGATATCCCTCATCTGTATTAATCTTTAGCTAGCTTTCCATCTCCTAGCAAATGTTTCAGGGCAAATTCTACCTTGTTTAAATCATTTTAGCCCAACTGAAGTCAATATGTGTGTGACAAAGCAGACTTGGTCCTTAGAGTTTGAAACTATGTACTCTGACTCGGTGCCATTTGGAGCTAACACACCACTCTCCATGGTTCATAAATAATGAACAGGATGTTCATGTGGGAAAGGGAAAAATGTGTGGTGACTCATTGAAAACAGGCACTGGCTTGAAAAGTTGCATTCATTCTCTTCTCCTGTAATTCTAGCAAAATTACTGCTGCACTGCAAATAATGTTTTTAATGAATAGGACACAGGTGTATTCAGTCATCTCTAGCTGTTAAAATTTAACAGTATTTTGACTCTAACACTATAGCAATGATTTCGCACTTTTGTCTGAAAAATTTTGGGTTAGAAAGACTCTGTATCCCAGGCCATGGGCCAGTGAAGGCTAAGCATGTTAAAAAAGGTGACAGTCAGCCACTTACAAGACACTAGGAGTACTTTCCCCGCTACTTGAGGATCCAGCTATATGGCATGGCAATTACCCTGGCTCGAAGTGCAAAAACATGGCAGAAGGCTATATTTCTGACAAACTTGAAAAGACATGCCAAGATTGTATTTCATAAAATAGCAAACACATTTAAAATATGAAATAACTGCAAGGAACTGGTCAATGTGGTAGAAGTGTTACACTCTCACCTTGACAATAACTGATGCTGTAGCCACTAATATTGCTACCCCAGAAGCCTGTAGCATGTTGACTGCACTATGTCAAAATAAATTAAAAAAAAGTCACATTTGCTTTGCTTGTGTTCTTTGATTTTCTGTTGCCCAAGACAGTTTTTTCCATTAGATAGTATGGGATAAGCATTTTGCTCATCTAAGTTTTGTCCTTCAGCTATAATATGTTAAATTCAAGCTAAATTACTCTTTTCTTTTTTAGTTCTTATATGCTTCCTTGATTGCTCATATTTCTTTCCTTGGTTCCATTTACAATCTTTTCACGATGGCCAAGGAACTGTTTATCAGCTTAAAAAAACAAAATTTTATTTGTACTATCTTCCTTGCCTTCCATTAAAATCAATGCCAGTTCGTCTTGTGTATTGAGAGGGCAAACACGCTGAAATATGCAGCTTTCAGTGCCCACATTTGAGCGCTCACTCTGCAAATGAACTATATTGAACACACTACATGCAAGGGAAAGCATGCAAAAAGATTCCACAACATTACAGCTTGTAACCAGCCCAGCTTTCTCTGACATACACGGTAGCAGTAGCGTATAATAACTAAAGCGTGTATATCCCTGAGTATTTCCTATTAAGAAACTCCTACAGCCTAAGATTTGGCAGGGAAATCTGAGCTCCAGTTTTGACAGCACTGCCAAAAATATTGTACAGCCAGCATTACACAAGGGAAATAGTGCACATAGTATAGAAAAGGCTGAGGAACTTTGATGAATTTTGAAGAATATAACCATATCTCATTATATTTTGGTACATGTCCACAGACTGAATTCTGTTGCAGAGGGATATCTCATTAATTCCCAAGGAGACTTACAATAAAAGCAGGGACCCTAGTAAACCGCATTCCGAGGTACTTTTCCACCCCAATTTTAGCATTCTGAGTGAGCTCGCACTGCATCCACCCCCACTGTGCACATGAAAGGCCAGCAGGCTTCATTGAGCAGCTTTATTATCATACATTAACCTTAACTTCCTCCTGTGGTAGAAGGGCAATTAAGTTTTAACGCTCTTGGCCTTCCCAAGGCTTTGTCGAGCAAAAATTGTTAATCACTCCAAAATAGGGTAAGTCCACATTCTCCAAAGACTGCAGCATCTAAATCAATACCTGCAACTTCAAGAAGCTTTTAACTCCAGTTCTTAAACGTGATTCAGAGTTTCACTGTGAATGCTTGTGCTAAACCCACAGAAGGCGTGCATGGGCACCCAAGAGTAGAACTCAACCCAAGAATGTTTAGTGAACTCATGTTACTTGTTCTTGTCCAAATTGCTGGAGCATTCAGAAGTGTATGCTCATTACACTTCATATTTCAGTGAAACTGATGATGATGTTCTGGAATAAGGATTGTACGTAAAAAGGGTGGGATTTTTTTTGTGTTTTTTGTGAAGCTATTGTTTTATCTCAATTGTTTTCCTTCTTTATTGTTTAGATGATGCATACTTACTACAGGGGCTTAATATTGAGGAACTTTATCCGGAGACATCTAGTTTCATTACGTATGATGGGTCAATGACAATTCCACCCTGCTATGAAACAGCAAGCTGGATAATAATGAACAAACCTGTCTACATAACAAGGATGCAGGTAAAAATAATAAAAAAAGTTACTCAATATACTATAGGAACAAAGGTATTTTAAACATCTAAAATTGTAGCTTTACATACAAAATTAGATTCAACCTTTTGCTGTAGGGGTCTCTGCCTGCAATTTATGCCATTTGCAAAAGCATTTAAGAGCTTTTTGCCAAAATAAAAATATTAACTATTTAGAGCTCCCTAAGTATGTGTACTCAACACATACACTTTGAGGTAGGCCCTACTTTCAGTGAGGGTTTGAACCAAATGGTTTCTGGCGGTCTCTTCCAAACTAAATTATTCTATGATTCTGTGAATAGATATATGGGGATTCTAAAACAAGTATAGCAGTGTTGTACAAAAATAACCGGGATTATTAAGTATAATATAGGCCATTCTTAGGTCAGAAAGAAACAGGCAAATTGCAAGCGACAGTTGCGGCCATTTAAAGACACATCAATAGCACATTAGTGTGACAGAGTTCCAATACACAGGGCCTTCTTGAAAAAAAAAAAAAAAAAAAGATCAGCTAGTGCTTTCTGGAATAGAATAAGATGACAGGATAGACATTGCAAATATCTGCAGAAAAATCAGACTGACAACTTGAAGCCCCTATTAGAAAGAAGCAGGATAAATTGTGCAAAAAATCCCACATTATTTTCACAGTCAAAATTATACTGTTGTGGAAACACACCAGTGTAAAAGTCATACAGACTACATTTCTGTATGACTCGCTTACAATCCAAGGCCTAACATCAGAAAACAAGAAATTTAACAACAATTGCAGTCTTCTCCAGAGCTTCCATCAGTGAGTTGCCTACAGAGCTGTGAGCTGAACTAAAACCTATTCTCCTGTGTACTAGAATCCCGAAGGAATACTTGAACCACCATCTGGCTGTCCCAAGCATGCAGCAGAAGCAATCTGGCCTGAGAAATGAAATGAGGAATGATAAAACAACCCTAAATATTACTTTGGGATTTAAAATCATATTAACATTGTAAATAAGATGACTTTTAAAAGCCTGAGAGATGTTTTATCTTTGTGATATTCCTTCTGTCCAGTTTGGTCTAGGTGCAGACAAAGCACTTTGTTTCTTTTCTAAATGGGTAATTTGGGAGAATGACACAGCTGAGCACAGGCAGACATGCTGTACATTCTGAACTTTCCAAGCAGGGAACCTGAACATTTTCCTACAAGCAACATTTTTAGTTACAACATTAATGTACAAAACAAAGATTAGGATATTTCTAGAGTCTATGCTAGTACCTATGGGTTATAATCTCATGATACTTACTCCTTGTCATGCTTTACTGGTTAGTTACATCCTCCATTATTAGTGCTGCAAATTGATTTCATGGAATACTTACTAATTACATTGTGTACTCAGACTGATAAAGTAATGCACAGCTCAGGTTTTCCCTGGAAGCTGTTAAGGATTTTTAGTATGTAAAACCCAGCTACTGAATTTCTCCATTGAATCATTAAATGCTACAACCAAACCTCTTAGATTGTACTCTGACCTAGAAAACTTTTTTTTTTATATGTATTTTTAAACCAAAATATTTTA
>VFFE01007255.1:1983605-2005749 GCA_008921705.1 Burhinus oedicnemus
GTATAAATCTACACAAGATACTATCAAAGTTTTTTTTAAAATTTTCCTTTTTTTTTTTTTTTATGCAGTTGACCATTTGCTAGGGAAAGATAACGCCTCTTTAACATTATCACTTCAGACTTATGGCCTAAAAGACTCTTGGATAACTGCCAGATTTAACTTGCAAGACAAGGAAGTGATTGTAAACTACACATGGTAAAGAGGTGGGAATATGTCCACATGATGAGGAAGTGTCATATTAATATTCAAATATGTGATAGAAGTCTTATGAAAATATGTCAAGACAACATAGAAAGTCATAAGCATCAGAGCAGAAAAAACAATTCAGGTGAATCACAATGAGAAAAGATCGAGCTTTTCCCTCTGTCCTGAATTTTTCCCTTAATGATACAATAATATAGCTGCAGTGTGATTTTAGCTTTCTGCCTTCTTTCAGGCATAATTTAAAATTTCACAGCAACACACATAACAGTGACATTTTCAGACATTCATGCCAAAGTTTTGCCATACTGGAGGCTTTGTTCATTAAACATTTATTTATATCTGTGTTCTATGAGCCGCAGAGAAATTTACAGAAATGGAACTCCATTGACAAACATTTCACCCAAACGCTGCCCGCATTCCTTCAACACAGATGGCCAGCTGAAATGCTTGTGTTAAAAACTAAATCACTGAAACTCTGCCATACCATAAGCAGTGGCAAGCGGGATTGTTCTACATGGCCTCTCCTTAAAGCATATGAACTAACTAGAGCAAATATCCACTTTTGAGATCCTAAATCATCTAGCCCAACTTACAGACCAACGGGAGTTTGGCTCTTAAAAGTCTTGATGAATCCCAGCTTATTTCAAAATACAAATGATGAAGCAGGTACAAAATAATTCCAGCCTTCAAATTTTGGGAATTGACTCTTCCCCCACCTCCTTACATGTCACTTTTCTTACATACAAATAGAGAACTTCTTCATAAGGGACAGGAAGCACAGGGAATACCAGAGGACATAGTTGTTACCCTAGGTGAGATTTCTGTAGGGACTCTAAATGATCTGAACTGAAACATTCACGCAGCTCTGCTTTTTGGTGTGCTGATGCAGCCAAGGGTGTGGGGGGGAATTAAAGCAGGTGAAATTCACTCAGTCTTCTAATAAAGCACATTATTCCTACTGAACACCTACCAGTCAACTCCATCGCTGTTTTTTTACCACACTGTGCCAGGGAGGCAATGCGTGAAGTTTCAATGGCATTTGGGGTACAGCTTCACCCTGGATGTCCCACCCTCCTATGCTGGCTTTCAGCTCAGAGCCCACCTACCTGCCTCCTTCCTCCCCCTGTGCCATTTTTGCTCTGGCAGCTCAGCCAGCTCTTCAGTTTATTAGTGTGGTCTTTCAGATTCCTCTATTCTCATGTACTTTCCATGCACAGCAAGATAATTATTCCTAGGGCGGGGATACATTTTCCCACCAATCGAGTGCCCTGTTTTCTCATCCTCTGTTTAAAGAGTAATTAGCCCTATCTTTTAAAAATAAAAATTCCAAACCAGATAGAAGAGTTTGGCTCATAAAGCTGTTATAGCACTGTCTGGATTTCCACTGCACATGCAAACACTGGCTACCTTCAAGCCAAGAGCAAATTGCAAGCTCAATTCTCTGAGCAAGGATTCATGTCATTACATGGCAAGCTACTAGCCGACCCTTGTGACCGGCATTCGGGATTGTTATGCTTCCATACGAGTTACATTTCACAGGAGGCTCATCTGCACAGACCAGTGCCTGAGGCTGCAAGTCTGAAAGCAAGCAAGCGTCCAGCAGCCTGACTGCATGGCCTGCAGAAACACATCAAAAAGCTGATATATGGATACGCTGTTGTGATTCACCACGTTGCTACACTACAAATCAAGCAAAACAACAGACATCACACCCACTGCTATTATCAGGGCACAACACTAGGAATACATGGCATGCCTTTTGCTTCCCTGCCTCAATACATCCGTACAGTTTTCATCACACAAATTTCCCTATGAGCTAGGATCAGAGAGCAAAATACATAAGCTAGTTACTACTAGCCTGTCCTATTGCCCACACATAAATAGGTTTTAAGGACAAGGAAAGCAGGTATTAGGAACAAACAAATTAGCTTGGCCTTCTTTACCCCATTGTAGTATTTTTATACACATACCAATTTTGATTTCCAACACAGAAGTGTTTCTGCAAAAGCACAGACTACATATTGTATTTTGATATGCTTTTTCATTCACAAGCAGTGCACGCAACCATGTAAACAAAAGACATGGGAAGTCCGGGGCCTTGTTCAAGTTTAGAGAAACTGTACTCACTAATAACAAAACTGTTTGTGCTCTGTTTACATTTACTTGATGCTGCACTGATTTGGAAAGGACTGTGATCTTGCTAACCAAATAAAACGGATGAGAAAGGAAACCGCTATCTTAAAGGCAAGAATGAGGTTAGATTGTTTAGACTATAACAGCTTGCTTTTTCATTATATTTGTTTGCATGGCTACTATGAATTTTTTTTATGTGTTATTACCTCTTCAATTTTAATATCTCAGAATAATAGCATCAAGTTCTTTTTCCTCGTTTGTTATTTATTTGCAGTTTTATGATAAGTTTTCTCACATTAATGAGAAAGTGGCTTCTTTGGGGCATTTAGTGGAAGAATATGTCCTATGAAAATGATATTAAGGTTCCTTACATAAAGGATTCTTCAAAGTTAGACTGTACAGAAAGAACATGACATGTTTGATATCACCTTCATGCTTCCCAAAGCTAACAACACTGAAAAAGACAAAGAAACTTCTCCAGACTTTGCAGCCTTAAAATATATTTTCTTTTAATAGAATTTACCCTTATTTGATGTACAAAACAGAGCACAGGAATAACGTTCTCTGCAAGCGGCTCCATAAACGTTGTGAAATGACTAACAAGAGGCATGCAGCAATGGAATCTAGTTTTTTTGTACAGTCTAGGATTTGTCACTCTGAATCAGAAGGTATTGTGAAAGGGTAGTAAAGTTTGGTGAGCAATTGTGACAGGCTGGAGCTTAGCAAGGTAAGCAACCCCTTTGCATTTCAGGAGTGGGCGTCTTATCATGATGGGGGGGCAAGAAAGAAAAAAAAAAAATCAGACAAGATTGACTTCAAGATTTTTGTCTTGATGGAAGTTTTCATGTTAACAGTCATTTCAATGCTAATGTCAACATTTTTGTGGAAGAAGTAGTACCCTGTAACGTTCATTAGGGATGTCATAAGCATCCCACAACATATGGTGTCTCAAATCCAATTACTTTTCTATTCAAACCATGACCTTGAATAGGCTTTTAAAAGAAGAAACAAAGCCCCTTTTTACTCACTTTGTGGCTTAGTAGCATACTACTGAAATTCACTATTAAGTCAAATTGGCTTTTTGTTTGTTTTGCTTTCTGTTTTTTTCCAAGTTTAAAAAAGTTATGGAAGCTTATTTTTTAAAAAAGTAATGGTGGCAACGTGTATTTCCTAAGTCTATTTGCACGTTAAATGCACCGTGTACATAGAAAAGGGCATTTTGAAATACTTCAACCAGCCATTGGCTGGACTTGATTTAAAGTATCTCTATTCAGAAGGCTCACATTGCAGTTCTCTATATCCTACATAGTCTGAAGCTCAAATTCCTCTCTACGTTGTGATAGCCTTGTATGTACAAGAGGCTCACACTGACCAGGTTTTCCTCACTGTAGCTGCCTGGTTTTGTGTCATTTCTGAACACAAGTCTTTCCAGTTCAATCTACGCAAAAAAGGACAGAAAAATTTAGAAGGCTCTCTTTCTAGAGTTATTATTTAGGCCCTACACCTGGCTCATTCAGGAAACCAAAGAAACCCTTTCCTCTATATTTTACCTTGTGAAAGCACAAACTTCACACAAGGATTATTTGGCTATACTTATTTGCTGGATAGAGCTTTTCTCCTGTGAACAGCTTCCCCTATATGATTTTAACAAAAGCTCCAAGGGTATTTTGCTTATGTGAAGATCTAAAAATCTGACCCATTCTATGACAACCATGTTATGTCTCCAGAAAATAAGTTCTTTATGCATATAAATGCTATCTTATTGGAACTTCTCCCCTTGCCACAAGAATAGCTCTATCACTGTGCTGCTACACAAACACACATAGGAAATAATACTGATTATAGAAAGCTTACAGTTACTTGCCAACTTTTTGCAAGTTCTTCCTAAAACAGATTATATTGTTACAATATAAACATCCATGTCTTTAATGGTACGATTAAATCTGGAGCAATTAGCGTAGACAGTTACCATAGTTCTTCACAGAGCTTTGCTTAAATATCCCAAATCATTCTTGCATTTTAATGCATTAAAATACGTAATTGTGTTTAGCATATGTCCATTTATTACACACAATCACTGGAAATCAAGTTCACTTTGAATACATTTTCTAATTGATATTAGAAACACTGTCAGACAAAACAAGTGCTGGAGCTATATTAACACACAGATAAATACACTAACATAAACTTCTCTTACCCTTTTTAATGGTGAGAACATTAATTCAAGACATTCAATCATGAAAATACTGATAATTTTCCTCTTAACTTTGAAGTAACCTACAAGCTATGGAAAGATCAAGTATGATTAGTATTTTTGAAAAAGAAATATTGATGAAAGAAAAATCCAGGAAAAAAAAAAAAAAAAGAAGCCAGGGTATATACCATGCAAAAAAATTAACTGAAAGGACTGACTGGTCTCAATAGCCATCAGTATTATTCACGGGAACAGAGCTCAGCAAGAGAAGCCATCTTTTAAAATATTCCACATTTGTAATGTTATTTATAATATGAACTGAGCAGAATGAGAAGCTGACAAGCACTGCAATAGGAAATATGGTCATTCAAGAGAAGTAGTAATCAGCTTGCTGGGACTTCCCCGCAGCCTGGGGCTTGTGAGATGTTTGTTCCACCAGAGGCTGTACTTGCAATCTGTGACAAATCACTGCCCCCTCTTATGTCTCTGTTCACACCAAAAAAAATGCAATAAAACCTTAGCACAATAGGGAAGGGTTGATACAAGAACAACCACATAAACAATTCAGATACTGCAGTAATGGAAGCCCTTTTAAAGTTTTGAATATATTCACAGCGCAGACACAGCCAGAACAGTGCAATATTTCCCATCACTTTTTTTTTTTTTTTTTAAAAAACAATACCTCCAGGGATATACAGAGAAAAACCTAATCCCCATCCAGTGCCATGAGGAATTCTTAGATCTGCCTGACCAGCAGGAATTGAGCTGTCAAACTATAGCCATCAATGCTTAGATAACTATATTTAGCATTAAGATAATGATGTTAATTTTCCAGATGCCTTGAAAATGACATACCACCCTTTCTAGATGAGGTAACTGAGGTAGACTTCAGTAGCTAGTACAAGGCTACTCAAAAAAAAAAGTAATTTCCCCTGAATACCAAATTCTGTGCCCAGGATGTACCTTCAAATAGTTGTTTTCTATTTCCAGTCCATTTCACTGCTTGTATATTTTTCTCTGCATCTTCTCACTCCCCATAGTGAGCGTGAAGATAAGCACACTGAAAAGCTTGCTGAGCAAGATCAGATAGTGTTAAGAAAAAAAAGAGAAAGAAAAAATAAAATCAAAGCATACCAAAGTCTGTTTCATCAAAGCTCAGAACAGGCTTTCATAAAATCCACAAACAACAAGATAAACAAAATACTATGAGAAAAGGAAAGTGTTACTTTAAAAGCAGAAATATAAGGTTAAGGGTAAAAAAAGGAGGATAGTAAAATGAAACAAATGTAAAACAGTACCAGTAGTAGCTATTCTTGTGATATGTTGTTCAGAATAACTCAAGTAAGATGGTAACAAATGCTTCTGTTAACACTGAACACTGTCCTTTCAGGATGCTGTTTAATACTGGCAAAATACAGGGAGGACAGAAGAACTAACAATGTCTGACAGCAAATAGAAAAAGTACACAAATTCAGCGCTTAACAAGAAGGCCAGTATAAGTCATATGATTCAGCTTAATTAGGAACACTTTTAAGAAATACTCATGTCTACACAACATTTAGAGGTGAGGGACGCTTTCCCGAGGGGAACTGGAATACAAGAACGTGTGCACAGGAATGTCCTATGTTTTGTGAAACAAAGAAATCTCTTCTTCAGACCTCTCTATCATCTTTCACTGTGCCGAAGAGCTGTTGCCATGAGACAAATGTTGCCAAATTTTTTTCGTGTATTTGAAGGCCCAAGTTCAGCAACAATTGATTTTTGATGGTGACTTTACAGAGACCACACAATATGCAAGTGCAATGACATACAAATGACAGAACAATACTTACTGAAGAATGAAAAGCGTGAAGTACCATACTCATTAAAAATGCCTCAACTGTGAACAATTGCTTAATTAATGCGCTACAGCACGTGCATGATGCAATTCTAAAACTGAGCTATCCTACTGTATCTAGAAACACCCTCCCAAATCCCTAAGCATTATTTTTATTTTCTTTGTTATTTATTGCATCCTTTACCTAGGGAAGACTGAGGTGACCTTCTCTCATGAACTATCGTAATTGCTTTTGTTTTTATTTTCTGGCAGCAGTTGCACAATGACTATTGCAGTTCAAGGCTGAAATTCATGTCCTAGCATTTTGCTTCCCCTTCTTCCCCCAGCGGCAGATGAAATAATCCTTTCTCCCAGATGCATTTCAGCACTCCAGAAATATCTGCATTTGATTCCACTGGGAAAAAATCCTCTAATTCGTAAAGCATTTTCTGTTTCTTAAGAATGGAAGGTGATACAGAAAAGCAAGATGTAGGGGCTATGAGAGAACACTCGCAGCCCACCTGGATACGGTAATGGGAAAAACTGGCACTAAGACCTCAGACACTGCACACAAACATACTGTGTACCTACAAATGCTAACAATAAGCTAAAATTAATGCATCTCATCACGTACGCTGCTGTCACTCTTGTTAACAAATGAAAAATAACCCAGGACATTACCACTGGTACTGACATAGCCTGTGTCACTGAAACCTTACCAGCTGATACCCAGGGCACTGCACTGCCCCATCCCTTCCTTCACCTACCCGATACATTCATAGACCTGGAAAAGGACACAGAAGCACTGTATTCATCTTCTCTACTAATATCAAACGCAAGTAAAAATGACTGAGCAAGACCTGCATTCAAGTTCATTCATTTGATGCTTGAAACTAGAGCTAAAGCCAGCACATTGCTTATATTAATTTATAAAGTATCATGGATGGACAGATTCATGAAGGAGCTTGCTGAGTCCAGGAGGAAAATTTAAAAAGCGTGTTGGGCTAGGACTACCCAGTGTTCACAGTTACACACAAGAATGCCTCAAACCTGATGTTGCTTTCTTCCCTCATTTTCACGGGATATCTGTGGTCTCATCTTTGCAAGACAGTCAAATCCTGGGCCTGACCTTCCTTTAGAAGAGGCCAAAGAGCAAAGACACTGTAATTGTTAGCCTTCATAGAGCAGTCTCCATTTCCTACCAAAAGGGTACAGCAGCAATCCTGATTTGACCACAGAGTCTCATGAATCCCAGTTCTAAAACCGCTGAAAGAAGCAACGTTACCTGCAGGGAGTTGAAACCTGATGAATCAGCATTGTATCCTCAACTCCGTATTGCCTGGACACAAAGAAGAATCTCTTCAGTTTTCTGAAAGTTTGTCACGCGAAGCAGATAAGCAGAAGTCCAAGTCCTAAAGGCAGAAACCAAAAACGAATAGAAATCAGATAGAAACACATTCTAAGTTGAAGCTACATCACTCACACTTGAGAATAACCTTTTTTCTCCACCTTCGTTGAGTCAGTCAGAACTTATTTCAAGAAACTCTCCTGGATGGCAAACCCCAGGCATCTACAAACTTTGCAGAATCTGTGTGAAGACTCAGAGCCTTTGTGAAACAGAACGTTACCATATAAACCCACACAGTATGCCCATATTATAGTACATAAACCCAAAACCAGTCCAGTTTTTAAAACGGTCAGGTCAGTGTTGTGTCCTCACTTAAAATCCCTTAAGCCAGCATATTTGAAGTTCAGCCGGGCACTGTAAGCAGTTATATTTATTCATTTCTTTAATAGCAAGTTTTCTTCTCCTTGTATATTCCAATTTATTTCTTAATTCCATCAAACTAAAGTAAGTTCCTTTCCACAAATTCACATACCATTCTAAAGTACAAGATGAATGTTTGTAAAAAGCTCATTAAATTACTACCTTGTGCTTTACAGTATTATGCAAGTTAAAATTGACTACAGCTTTCTCTTAAACCTGTGAGATTTTTTTAGTATCCACCTGTGTGCTCATTTGCTAATGAACAAGTGTTAATAAAGAGATACCAATTCTTCTCTCTCCTACTGCTCAAAAAATTACAACTTGTATTTATATATATTTTTATACACACACAAAAAAGTGCCATACACGTGGCAGTCACTGATTATTCTATAATGGTTATGGGGATTCATATATCATAACTCTGGCATACAGATGCTACTATCTTTGTCTCATGTTTTCAGAGCCCTGAGGATTTTCATTTTTTAGGTTGATACCATAATTTCTCATGTTGTCAGTTCCAAACACGTGTATTGACAAGACTGTCAAGAAGTTGCCTTTTGTGCATTTATTTTCTCTCCCCCAGTTAATTTAAAGCTTTTCAAATTATGAGAAAGATGATTTATCCTTTAAGGTGTAAATAAATTCAATGGAGACAATGCATTTAAATTTATTTCTGTTATAGTACAATTAGCTGTTCCTTTCCAATGAAGCGTTATTTTTATATGGCCCATTGGCATTCAACTAATATCCAGCTTTTTGGTCCAGGACTTAGGAAGATGAGAACTCAATGGATGATTTTATTAGATAACTTTCTATGCAGTTCTATGCTATAGCAAAATTATAATTATGTATCATAAATAGTGTATCTTAGCTCTCTTAGGTTACTACTCCCTGTCATAGATATCACCATAATGAAAAATACTATGGGTCTTCTAGAGGAAGAAATATGCATTCCTCCTTCCTTTCAACAGTCAATAAACAGAAATTTATGTGATATTTCCCCAAAACAACTCTTTAGACTAAGAATCACTGCAACATGTAACCAGAGTCTAAATATCAGATTTACCAGAACTGGAAAACATGCATCAGTAGGACACTCAGGTAGCAGAAGGAGGTGCTAGAGTAAGATGAACTGTTGAGAGGGAGGCAGGCTAGTCCTCAAGAATCACAGTAATAATTCGATAACAAAATAGCTTTTTAGTTGAAACCAAACTGGTCATGACAACCACAAAACACTCCTAATTCATTAATAATCTTAATGTCTAATCAAGTTGATTATTTAGCAATATTAAAAACCTCATTTGGGATGAGCCTTCAAATGTAATCAAATCTTCCCATTTTCCTTTCATTTATTTACAAAGGAGTGGGGTAGAGTTTGTTCAGACATGAAAGCAATTTCCATGGAATGTGCTTTTCTCAACCTGAGAATAAACCTACTAAAAGAAATGTTTCTTGAAATTTTATTTTTATTTTCAGCAACCACATGAAAAAACGCCAGCTCTAGAGAACATTTACCACTTACTGCTGACTTCAATAATCACCATTGTTCTCTGCTAAAAGGAAAATCTGTAGAGTTACCGTTGATCATTTCTGACCATTTAACAACCAACCACTGTAGGCTTGTACACATATGCAAGACAGATTCTACCACAGATGGCTATGTTTGTAATAAACAGCTGCTGATATTTACGAGGAAACTTCCAACCCATGATACTTCTGTGGTGACAGTGGTTTGTAGTTTTTTTTCTTTTTAGAAGAAATGTCAGTGGACACCTTCGTGCAAGTTCCTTTAGATTAAATGCATTAAATTCAATGGGAATTATTCTGTTTGCACACTGTCCCAGCCCAACATTGAAACGCCATCTCTGGAACACCCCTAAAGGCCTTATTTTTTCAGCTTGGAAAATGTGTTTCATGCGAGCATTACCTGAAAAAGGACTTCAGGTTGACTGTATTACTATTAATAACCTTTACAGGATGTAGCAAGAGCTAAAATGGCTAGAGCTCCCCCAAAATACAGCAAGCATGCATTTTGATCAAAAGATGTTTAACTTTAAGATGGCTTAAAACCAAAAATTGTTTCCTCAGGCAACAACACCCTCCCATCCTAAAGGCCTCTGTCTCATGCCAGCTGTGACATACATGGGAGCATGTTGTGGACTGCATTAAGGTAAAGTAGCATCAGTTGATCCTGTTATGGAAGGGGAGAGGGTCCAGGCTGGGCAGGTTTGCTAGGATCAACATCTGCCTGAATCTCTTCTTTTTGATTAAAAATCCCTGTAGTCTAGATAACCCCAATGCATCTTTAAAAAGTTAAAATGTTCCTTTAAAGTTACAGCTGTTGATGTCTAAACCTCTCCTTTCTTGATGACATTATGCATATCTATGAGAAGGATTTCCATGCTTTCAGTGTAGAGGAAAGAACTGATGTTTCAATTAAGGCTTTTAAATCTTATGCCTTCAGAAAAGTTTAGATCTCTGCCGCTAATATCTTTTTCTTTACATACTCTGAAAGCATGATCAGTCTGACCTTCAGTCTTCTTTGCTTTCTGCACTTACCTCTTTTTTCTCCTTGTGATTCTGTATATATTCCCTTTCAGAACAGTTCATGTCCTCAATTTCCCCCACAGATTTGATGCCCATAACATTTTAGTGTTAACATTTGAGCCCCATAGGATGCAACCTTGATTCCCTGGCAAAAAGTCTGGAGGATCAAGAATAGCATTCCTCAATTTGTTTCAAGGTAAACATTAACTCGGTTTTGTTTGTTTGTAAAGAGTGGGTCGTACAATTTCTCTGAGAAGCAGAGTCTATCAATTAATTTCATATTACTGAACTACAATCACTCTTTCATTATAGGAACAAATATAACCACCACAAAAGTATAAAAGGCACTTAGGGAGTAAATGGGGAATGGGGGAAATCGCTATAGAAAGTGATTTATATTATCTCTTTCAAACACACAAACAGGCTGTGGAACACACATTTTGCACTTGTTTTTCTAATGGAGGGTTAAGTTCTCAGGCATTAAGCAGCAGCTAATTGTGTTGCCTTAATCCAGCAGCTACACAATTCCTGTTACAGACTTATTTTAATGAATTTTAAAAATGAGTGATTTAATCCAGCTAGTTTTGATACTTCACTGAGTAAGGAAGAAAGCCAAACATTTCAGATTCTACATTCCTACTGACCAGCAGATCAGCTGAGTACAGATGGCACATTTAGCAACCTAGCCTACCTCTGTAGGGTATTTTACAAGTTGTCAAAATATTTTTATTATTGGAAAGGCAATAGGAATGTCATGTCCTACAAATTCAAGTCTAATGGTGTTTACATTAGCAAAAATTAATGACTAAGTATTAATACCTGAACAACATAGTTATAAATAAGGTATGAAGACTGGATATTACTTTTTACATTCTGAATGCAATGTCTGTTGTGACTAAAGGATCTGAAGCATGCCATAACTTCAATGTATTTTTTATTAATACAATAAGTCTATCCAACTGTATGATACACTGCAGTTATGCTTGAGATACCAGTAAGTATATACAGGATAATACTCAATAACATAATTAATACTGAAGCCAACATTTCTTGGTTGCTGAAGGAGTTAGTAAATACAGCTGCAAAGTGAATCAAAAGGTGCTGTAGCAAAACTGACACCTTAAAAGCATATTTTGAAAGCGCTAAGTATTGCTACAAATGATGACTGGAGAAAATAAAACACAGTTTGGAAGGACCTAGTTCTTCTCTTCAAAGGGAAAATGATGAAAGATAAGAGTTTAGGGTGTCTATGCACCCTTTTAGAATCACTCTAAGAAGTAAAATAATGATGTGTCCTAAGACGTAAGCCAGCAGATGAACCATAAATATCGTGACCAATGTACTGCTAGCTAAAACACCTTATTATTCCACCTATTCTCTCTTTCAAAACAGAACAACATGGCAAGCACTTTTCAAGAAAAATGCCCATGCTAGAGAAATACAAACCTTCCTGTTGTACCTCAAAACACTGAGGAATTTAAGCATAAGATGTCACGACCTGTTCACTTTCAATCTCCATTTTAATCCTCCATTATATAGCATTAAAAGACTTAACATAGAGAATCTATACATACACATCTCCTTAACTTTAGGGTAATTAACCATACTTTTAAATATAATCAATCATTGTTCATGCAGACCTCAAGGTACCATGCCAGTGGGAAGCACAAATTGCCATTCAAGTATTAAGGGTATGTGTGCTGCATTTTTGTTTCATTTTGGATTCAACAATACTTGAAAGTTTTTTCCAGCTTTCTGTAAAGTAGTAGCCACTTCAGCAATTATGAACAGTAAAAATAATACTTCTTTCTAAACCTTCATTACTTCTTTCTAAACCTTCATAAGCATTGATGAGATGCCAGTTTTACTGAAGTCTTCATTCAGCTAAATGGAAACAAGTGTAAAACATACATTTTGGTCAAACATATTTACAGTATATAATCACAGGTCTTTATTTCAAGGACAATGGAAAAATCAGATTCACAGAAGATTCAGCCAGTTATTTGGAATATCAAAGGCACGGTGGCTATAGATAGTTTACCAAGATCCCAACTCTGATTAATCAAAAGGCTACTCCCAAACCCTGGTGTTCATGGCTCATCCGCTGTAACCCAAAAAAAAACTTTAAAAAAAAAAAAGTCTGATGGGTCCTGGGTATGGATGCACTTAGTTTACACAAAGGCTGAATTTACAGTTTCATTCCAGATTAGTATCATTCATTCCAGCATGTCTGGAAACTCAAAACAAGAACAGAAAAACATCTGCAAAAAAGAAAATTGGGTGGCTGCTGAACTACAAGCATAGATAATGAATAGTGAAGAGAAAAACAGAAAGACAGACATTCCCAAAAGCCTAAATCTTGGCTTCACTTAGAATATTGACTGTGACTGTTTCTGGCTGAACCACTAAACTACAAAAAAAATTTTAATTCACAGCATGGCAAAGACCTTGGAATATGATCATTCAAGTATTTGTGAGCTGAAGAATGGGACTTCCAGGTACACGTTACTTTCAAGTCACTGTTCAGCTTGTCATCTAATTCAGTATTTGAAAGAGCAGTACCACTTCTTATTTGCATTCACCAAGGGTAGCTTTTCAAGTTTAGTATCCAAATTCACTGCTCAGGTTAAAGCCATGGCAAATAATTCCAAAGCAAATAACAGATGTTAAGTTACATCTTCACCACAGCTGACGGTTTGTTTTCAGGTTCGTGGTGTTTTCATTTTTGTTTACTCTTTCGTGAAAAAAAATCATATAGGTTTGAATGAATCTACTTTGTATTTGTAGCAGAGAAAAACTTTTATTATTCCCTTTCAATTAAAAAGAAAAACAGCAGAATTGTGAGGTAAGGGAAAAGCTGGGGAATTCCTATAGAGCAAGAAGTAAGCTCACAAATGTAGCCTTGTTCATTGTTTCCTCCCCATAGGTATGTGATGCTGGTGGTGCTTGTAATTATACATCTGTGGGCAGCAGCACAAAACATTTAATTATATTTCTGACACATTTATTTCCATACTCTCTGCTTCCCTCAAGTGCTAGATATAATCACCTTGCTGGACTCCAACCTGTTATAAATCACTTGCTCAACATGGTTTATCACTTTATTTCTATTAGCCAGGAAACCCACAGTAAAGCTGGAAGTACCAAGCCAGCCCCCCTGCCCCAGCAGCTCCTCTATGTCCCTCTGCGTACACTCAGGCACTCACCTGGGTGATAGTAAAACATCAAACGTCCTGCTGCAAACACAGTGCTACCCAGAGCTTCCTTAGTGCTCACTCTCTTCTCTCTCAGATTAGGCCTGAGCACCTTTACTCTCCCCAGCATAAAATACCAGATTTCTTTCATGAGCATAGAATTTTTTTTATTTTTTTCCCCCCCCTTTCCAAAGGGCTTGGAGCCTATGCTATACTAAAACCTGCAGTCTAAATTTCTTTGAATTAAAATAGGGGAGGTCACTTCCTCAAAGTTTCCATTGAAGATAAAATCTTAACTTTGTTGTAACCAAAATGTAAGTGTTTATCACTTACTTAAAGGAGAGAATGTAAGGGGAAAACTACACAGCAGTTCTTTCAAATACTTAAAACTCTAGGAAAAAAACCCACTACTTTCACATAATGTTTAGATGAGTAGTGGCCTAAGACAGACAGAAGGTGGCTGTTTGTTTTGGGATCTGTATAAACAACGTCTACTGTGTAATCAGTAAGTATAAATATTTTTCCTACTGCAGTCAAAACTGAATATTACTTGGTGACAGCTTTAACAATTCTGAATTTTGTAAGAGCCAATAGTAACCATAATTACAGTCAGTATGGCAGGTGCTTAAAAAAAAAGGTCTTTTTTATTGAAAACATCAAGCTATGCCCTTTAATTAATGTGCCAAATACATATTTCATCACTCTGTTCCTAGCATCATAGTATTTGATCATATTTGTATACAAAGAACAAATGAGCCACTGAGCAAGCGCTTTCAGAAATTTAAATTTGACACAGGGCATCACTTTACATCACACTGACTTTAGAACTCATACTGGCCAGCAAGATCAAACCCAAGCCATCCTAAATGGAAAATATATGTATCTAGTATTCAAAAGAAGTGATAAACTGTGATTCATACTGTCCAATATTACTTAATTAGCTCCTTCAGAAGGGAATTCTTCACAGTAAGAAACAGCTACCTAACCAGAATGGAAAACTTCTGGTCCCTAAACGAAACGGCAAACAGCTCTTAAATTTCACAGACACATCCAGACAATACCACAGTAAATTTTACTTTTGAAACCTGCTTCATTTCAACATTGTAATCCTGTTTCACTTGACACTCAGAATTAAGATATATTCTTTGCTAAGAGGGGATTAGATATTGCTTTAGCATTTACAAAATATACATGAAAACATCAACATATTTTATTAACTAAACAGAAAGCCCCATGCAGTAGCTATACTAATTAACTATATCAAGTTTTCTCTAGTTTGCTGCAAGGCAATAATGGCTTAGTACATATCAATCTGACATGCAGCTGTTCCAAAAGCTAATAACGTACCTTTTTTTACTAACTTATTGTACTATCTTTGTTATAAACAGTTATTTATACAAATGTGATTGTACCTAGAATCACAGGAAGATAGGAAAAATGAAAACTTAGATGTCCTAAGATTGACAGAAAGCTTCTTCCAGCAGTACAGAACCAGCCTTCACGCAGTGTGTGATACTAGAGCCCATAGCGATGTTTACGAGCAAAACCAGGTACAACCTTAAATGAACAGAGAACACCAAGCAGTGCAGCACAGTCTGCATAAATGACCATACCAAGGCGGATGGTGTACTGTACCTACATCTGTCTCAATAGTGCCACATTAGACTCTCCATGCAGAAATATATGACGTCTCAAACTAAATGCATGTAGATATTTTCTACAACATCTTTCTGTTTTTAAATATGCAGCATGATCATTTTCTAGAAAATAAATCTTGCAAACCAATAAGTGTTATGTTTGCTAGAATTTGTGATAGCCATCTGGCTTCAAAACCGTTGCATTGGTACTGAAAATTGATTGCCAAACTATTGTCTGTAATCATCATTTAAGGAACATATGCTTATACATCTCCAGCCTCGTTTTCAGTTCATCCTAAATAGCCCGGGGTTGCATTTAATATGTACAGGAGAAGGGGGGGGAAAGACATGAGCTGCAAAAAACCCCCACAAACACTGCATGAATTCGATAGCACTGTAACAATGTATTCAAATGAACTACTGCGCTGCTAGAATTCAAACGGGTCCCACGAAAACACGTAGCTGCCTTCATACTTGATAAGTTACCTGCAGCATTTCTAAATCAGTGTGCTTAGTGTTGTTTATGAGCAAAACCAGGTACAACAAGACAATAAACTTATATAAATCTGCATACTTTAATAAGGCAATTAATTTATAAAGTAGTTTATACAACAAGGGAAGTAAAGATATATTGATGCAAAGGGGAATTTAAATGTTTAGGAATAATTCAAAGTCTAGTTTTCTGTTGTGTACAGTAAGAATTTTCAGAGGTGTTGTTTTAGAGGGAACATGCAGATTAGATTTCAAGTCAATATATGTAAGCATTGATTTGGAAGTTCCAGAAACTTAAGTATGTTTAGCACAGCAAAAAAAGCTTTGAGGAAGGAGGAACTGATCGTGCTCTAGTGTCAATCATCACGGTATCCTTTTAGAGCTCTGTATAGCTCTATGCATAGAGCACCTTTGGCTTTTTTTCTTCTCCCTTTTTGTCACTGACATCTTTTTCACTCTGCTCCTTTATGCAAGTATCACTGTAGCCAAAGGACAGACCTGGCCCATTTGAGCTCCTCTGTTTTCAGGGCAGTGATTTTGGAAACACCTTAAAGTGCATAATCCAACACTGAAGTTAAAAGCAGCTTTTAACTTTGATAGCAGCCTTTTTCCAGTTACCCTCTCCCCAAAATGTTCAGTCTTGCCCCAGACCCTTGTATCTGAAGAGGTGTTTGTGAGACACATGAGTAAGATCAGGAAACCAAATTAAATTACGTCCATCAAAAATATGTACTTAGTTTTAGCCTGGCTCCCTCAGTAAATGCCTCTGCTGGCACAAAGGACGGGGCAAAATGAGCACAGGAGCAAATAGCAGAAGTGCCACCTTCAGTACCTTAAAGCATTAGTGAAACTATAGCTTTAGTAATTTGAGAGAAACAGTACATACACTCATTTGTTCAACTGTGATGGCCATGTTATGGGATTAAATGGAGCAGACTGCTCTTTTTGGACTGCTGCTAAGAATTTTGTTCTTCCTCAGGTATTCAGACTGAAATAATAGCAGAGTCTGCACTGACATAAATAGACAAAATAAGGAAGGCTGAGCAATGTAACTTAAAATGTAAGAAGCTTAAGACCTGTAAGGAATCCCCAATGACTGAATTCTTTAGATCAACAAATGCTAGGAAAAGGGGGGGGTAGCGGGTGGGATATAAATTTATTAAGTCCTAATCTATTATATCCTTCCAAGCGTCACTACATTTCCTTCAGAAAATACTAAAGATACATCAAGTGCCATTTCAGGGGCATTTTAGTGCTTCTTGGCACACTGACCCCTTTCCCTGCTAACCAAAGACCACTGGCAAACTAGACTACACCTAGAAAATACTAGGGGAGGGTGGGGGATGCATGTTAAAAATAGATTTAAAAAAAAAAAGTCAAGATACTTATTGGAAAATGTCAAAACTTCTGAAGAATTTCCCATTTTGGAAGTTTCTCAATACTGCTGTCCTCAGAAGCCCACTGCATCAAGTACTCGGGTTTGTTACACTGGGGAACATCCATCTTTTAGGTGGGGAGAATGCCATACAGCTGTATCACAAGCAGGGTCAGAAGACTTATTAACATGTCAGGTGCTCTGAGCTTCTCAAATTAAAGACTTCATGTAAGTGGCTAAGTCACTTACAGACAGAAAGTCACCTGGTTTTTCTTGACTTTACTACAAGAAGTCGTGACCTTTTGTAGCATTTCAAAGCAGTGCCTAAGACAGAGCCACATCTTTTCCAGCAACAGTTGAGTCCCTGCTGTGCGGTTAAAGGTCTTTTGCTGCAATTACAGATTTCTTTTTGCAATTTAAATAGCTTTGTATTTAAGCTCTCTTTCCACTGTTTCATTTACCTACAGCATACACCTAGTAATAGAATGAGAACAGAGAAGTATGTGCTGAGCATGTTTAGGTTACAGAGAAGCAAGCTTCCTTTGCCACTATATTCAGCCCATTTTAGGAGATAGTTACGCATATAGCGGGTGCACAGCTGAAGAACAGAAAGGCATAAGCAGTTACAGCAGGGCAGGAAAAGTGTTACAGTTAGACATGTAGAAAGATCTACAACATTAGACTCCAGTTGCCTTCCTACCTTGTCACTCTTTCAGAATTTTTAAACACTTGAAAGCATGATCTTGTCTAAAATATCAAATGCCAGAATGGTTCTTTTTTCCACCGTATGTTAGAATCACAGCAGGGAGCTAGATTGCTGTTTTCAGAGTGAACCCTGAATTTGTGTTAAGAATTGAATAGTGTATTCAGTTACCATATATAATATATATTTTATTTATATTATGTAATTATATTTAACATGCACATAAATGGAACTTTATAAAACTCCCTGCACACAAGATATATCAGGTATATGTAGTCCCCTATGACCACGTGTATCACCTCTAGAGTTCATAGAAAAACAGATTAATTTTATCACTTTCTTCCCTATCATTTTCTCTCTCCCCACCCCCCACTTCCCCCAAGGACACACACATATATTTTCATGGCAGAGATTTTGTCAGATGCTTCTGCATTATCAACAGCAGCGCTGAAGGTGCCCTCAACCTACAGCATAGAACCAGTAGGTAAAGCTTACAATCCGTAACTGGCGTAATTGAAGAGAGGCGAGGGAAGAGGAAAGTTGGAGCTCATAGCTGAACGTGTGTATGTGCTCAAAAGGAAAATGAGCACTGCTAGACAGAGAAGCGGTACTGGTGGGGTCACTAGAGGGTCTAAATACCAGTCTGGAAGCACACTGGCTTATTACTGTACTCATGACCTATGAGAGAGAGTAGCACTCCAAGCAAGACTTGAACACAGGGCTCTGAATTGTCCTAAAAATAGTTAATTCCAAAAAAAAAAAAAAAAAAAAAAAGGAAGAAAGAAAGAAAGAAACCAACCCATCTCAAGCTCCCCAAAACACCCAGCTTCAGTTCTACAAGACCACTTCCACAACCTTCTCCCCAAGCATTTCATCTCTTCCACTTGGGCCTCACGTTCACCCTGTCTTATTCCTCCTTGTTTCTTCTTTCTCTCCCCAAACTCAGATCCCCCACCCTTGCATGATCCACAAGGTCAGGTCATGTCTCCATTTCCTCAGCCTCCCAATCCCTGGTCCTTATTTCATAATTTTCCCTGGAAAATCAGATCCCACAACTGCTTCTGGGCGTCGTGGAGCATGCAGTCAGCTAACCCGCTTGCTCACAATCTTCCTGTGCACAGTGCACATCATCTGAAATACACTGATGAAGGCTTGATAAACTACAATTTATCAAAATCATTAGTGCCATGCTTATTACATTATGTTGTTACAGAAAGCAATTTGTTTACAGTTTGCTTTAAAATAATCCATATGGTTATTGCTAGTGTTCAAGCATTATTTTATGAGCTCCCTAGTTCTTTCAGATTTTACATTAGATTAGAATCAGATTTAAGCACCCTATAAAAGAACTTGTCCTCCACAGGGAATTATCAAATCACAGACAAGAATTGCACTGAGAGGATAAAGAAATTACCCTCTTACCATATAAATTGGATTAGATAATCACAAATTTATCATGCAGTCAGAGATGTATCTTAGAATTTGAAAAGACTGAGATTCTTCGAAGTCCACAGAACAAGAGAGAATGGAAAGAGACATCATTAGTTTCTTTGTGTAATTCTCACTTGACATCTCCATGTTGGTTTTCCCTTCAGCACTGAAAGAGTGTCATAATTTACCAATATAGCCTCTATTTTCAGTCCAGTCTCAGCTAAATCCATCTGTCATATATGTATTACTTTTGCCTCAATGACTACAAGTAGTTTGCGGTTATCTTATAGATGGCTCCATACTCAATGATAAATCAACAATGGAGACAATGATCTTTGATAAAATTCCATGTAATGCAAAAGTGTAAACAATGTACAAAAAGCTGTTTGTTTTTTAAATTTGATTTCTCCCTTGATTATACAACAGCACTTTTTTCTCAGAAGTTTTCTACTCTTCACTAATTAAAAAAGCAAACAAACACACACACACTTAAGCAAAAAAAAACCCACCCACCAAAAACCACACAAAGATACTTAGCAATTAAAATTATCTCACTGAAGGATTATGCTGAGTATTGTCCTGGGCAAAGCTGCAAGTGAAAGAGCTCAGGTGGAACTCAGGTCAGTTTATCCACAACACCTTGCAATGCTGTTGTGCAACACCCCACGTCTGCCAGTGTTTTGTTTGCTTCTTAACCTGAACACTTTCTCTTCTCATTCAACATATCACATAGCAGAGGATCTCTGCCTGCATTATTTGTATCCCTGAGCACCATTTTGACTGTGCATGAAGAAAAGAATGTCTGAACTGATGCCCTACAAGTACACTGAAAAAGAATGTTAATATGCAATGATTTCCGGAACTGGGGTAAAATGTTTATTTAGTTTCACATTAAGATCTTAGTTACGTTAATCCTGATCATAAAGTGTTTCATAATTACTTTAACATATATTTCACTTCAATAAATATTTTTTTAATTAAAAAAAAAATACATCTCAGCTTATGACAGGACTTCTAGGGCACAGGGTGCTTTATCCTTCTCTTGCTGTCCGTCACACTCAACCTGTGAAGTGCCCGTCAGACACTCAATGTGTGTCATCACAAAATGGTATACACAGTAAAGAACTTGAATAAATGCATTTATCATTAAAGTTAACAACTTTTAATTCAGTAGGAGTTAGATCAGACTATAACTGAAAAGCATGGGAATCAAAGTTCATGAAACACAGATTGAACTAACCAACAAACAGCCACAAAGTTAACTGCTAGAGAATTCTCTCAAAAAAATCTTCCTTTGCTGAAGAGTTGGTATTATTTGTGCATTCAAGTCATGTAGAAGACTGAAGAGCATAAATTATTCTACCACACATTTGCAGTAAATTTACAGTTACTCAACTGGCTTCAGATCAGATTGTTTCAGGTGGTAGAACAGGAAAAACTTTTACGTTTGACTAAATCTTAAAACTTTGCCATCTGTTCACAAGCAATTTGCCAACAGAAAGATGCCAAAATTCATTTAATAATTGTCAGGAATTGCTCACTCCATTATTGATTGTGCATGACCATAAGACAAAAGCAGCTCATGACCTGCCTGGATTACAACTGACAAATAACCAGACTCACACGTATAATTTACAGAGGAATTCAAGTGGATAAAATAAATACACAGCAGCAACAATGCCAGCCATCCCACATATTCAGATAAATAAGCAAAGGTTTTATTCTTGCAGTGGAATTAACTGAGAATTTACCTCTTCACAAAATAAGGAAATACACCAGTAATGTTACTGACTTCAGAGAAATTGCTTCTGTAAATAAGGAGCTGGGGCCATGAATAAAACCTGAACAATCTGAACCACTGAGCAAAGTCTACTTGCCAAGTGCCTCCACTGAGCTGAATATGACTACCCAGCTTGGCTTCATTTTTGTGATATAAGATTTCCTTTCATTCACAAATTCAAGTGAGTCTCATTCTTGCTGGTTCTGCCAGGTCTGTCCAACAGAAAAAAACTGAATAGATAACAGCACACCAAACAACTCAGTGTAGTATATGCAAGGGTATCTTCAGAAAAAAAAAAACAACCACAAGGGGAATACAGCCCACTTCTTGAAAGTTTTCCTTATCTCAAATATTCAAAATGTCAAGATGGAAAATAAAAACATTTCCCAATGTAAAAATGCTTCAATTAAAATGGCTTCTGCACTTTATTGTGAAGGAATTGAGATCCTAAGAAACAACCCAAATACAAGAGAGGAACTCGGCTGTTTCCAAGACCATCAAAACAGATATTCCATTTTTAGTTTTTGCCAGCTGGCTTACACGCCACTTAATCTTCTGAGCTGTTAGAGCATTTCTAATGGTTCAACATTCTTAAAATCAAATTACACTAATTATAATAGGGACTTAAATTATAATTTAGCTGTAGAACAAAATGTTACCAAAAACTGGATACAGAAAGACACTTTGGATTTGTAGACTTGGGAAGAAATTCTCACTCATTTTAACTGAAGCTCTGGTCAGCAAGCAACAGGAAAAACAGCCACAGAGTTTAAAATCTTAACCTTTTGCTATTCATAAGGCTTCCAAAGATATGTTTCCTCATTGAAGAAATCTGATACCACCACTTCTCCCCCCCCCCCAAAAAAAAAA
>VFFE01007255.1:2009547-2127243 GCA_008921705.1 Burhinus oedicnemus
CCACCCCCATTTTTTAACTTTCATCATATAACTGCTACCCTTTGTGTATATTTTTCCCCTTTTACATCTTCATTTTTAGGTCGGTTATATAAGATTGTGTACTGTCCTGCTTGCAATATTTTCTTTAAATCCATGTGCAATAACAGCAATAAAGCTAGGCAAAGTGTTAACCTACTGTGGCTGAGCATTTAGACCAGTGCATAGGGTTTAAAGTCAGTGTTTTCACTAACATCCAGTCAAATAGAAAGTGGTTGTAAAGTATTTCTGAAAAACAAATCATAGCTTCCATCTCATATTAAGATTAAAAAGGATGCAACAGGAAAGTAAAGAAAGTTTATGTTGAGACACTTGATTTATGTGATAATTGCAGTGATTGACAAGAGTCTGAGAAAAAAGCAGCAAGCTATGGAAGTTTATAATGCACTGACATTTACAGGCAAGGATGACTGTCACAATTGTCAGAACTTCAATAAATATGTTAACTTTCTGACTTTTGCAATAATGAGATCTCTCCTACTTTCTGATGTTTTGTTATCAAAACTCCATTATCTGTCCTTCCCAGCCCAACATACAATAAAGCATTCACAGTGAGTCACCTTTTTAAATGTGATCCAAAAAATCTGACATTTAAGGCTTGACTAAGGTGGGCTGAACACCAGAAATGCTTATTGAAGTAAAGGGAAACCTCAAAAGCTTCAGAGCTTCAATTCTGCCCCACTCTTCACATGGGCATGCATCCTGTGCCAGATCAGAAGGAATTATGCATGTAACAAAGCAGAATTTTCTTCTGCAAATCTAGGTTTGAATTTCCCCAAAGTTTAACCTATTTTTTTGTTTTGGTGATCCCTCAGTTACAATGAAAATCCAAGAATAAAATCAGAAGCTTACAGAATCCCTGAAGTAGTTATACTTTTTCCAAGAACAAAGCAGGCAGAACAGCACTCCAGAGGACACTTTTCAGTTATAAACTACTTTACGTACAAAGATTAGCTTAAGTGTTTTCTCTAGCTTCACACAAAACTGAGCCCTCCGAAGTTTGGTCAATCTAACTGATCAGTTGTCAAAGACTGCAAGGTTATAAATGCAGGAAAAAAGATAAACAAGTTTCTGCTCATGGCCACACACAAGAGAGACTGTAAAGTAGATGCAGTGACAGAACACACAGAGTCAGAAAAAAGCTTTCAATTTAACAGTGAGGGTATCTGATGGAGAAAGAATTGAAGTGGGTAAATGTGTCTTTTTAGAGCAAGATATGACTCCATCAGGGTTTCAGTTCTTCAATCTGAAGGAAGAGTTAAACAGTCTAGATGACACAATCGCACGTCACAGCTTTGCGCCTCAGCCAATTTAGTGCAGAACTGTAAAACGATACTGCTCAAAGCAAGCTGCCACAACATACTGGCCGCAGAGAAAAGAATTAATTTGCAATTAATTAGATAATCTCTAAAACAATAGGAATGTTTTAGCTTTAGAGACCATGCTACAAAGGAGGAAATGTTTTACATTAGCCAAGATTGAGGAGACTCGCAAATCAAATATGAAAAATTGCTTTCATGCAAGAAATGACTGCTAATCACACAGTGTAACTAGAGGAGCACAGCTGAAGTGGTAAGAAAACAGAAGATAAAGTACTTCCATGCAACAACAGACCTTTCCCACCAGCTATTTCTTCCCAAGTGTCAAAAACTACTGGCGTCTGGGACCTCAGGAGAATGAGCATTATGGTATCTTAGCACAATGTGGCACTTAAAAGGCCTTGAGCCATACCACTGAGCTCACTACCTTAATTTTCCCTTTCGTATGGAAAGAAGATCATTTGGCAGTCATTCTTACTAAAATATCCAGGGAAACAACTTCAGATAAAGATTTCTTTTTTCCCCCTCAAAAAAAGGGAGGAAAAAACAGGTTTTAAAGTGTACATAAGCAAACAGAAGGGGAAAGATGCAAAGTCTGAGAGGCCATATAGAATTTCCCCAGCCAAAGCATCATCATTCCTCTACTTAACATAATGAAGACATAAAACTTAAAATCAGAACTTGACCAGAGGACACAGATATGATTTAAAGTTTGAAAATTCAAGTAGGGGCTCAAGCTGCTGCTGCCTTGACAATTACTGTATTCATACCATCAGGGTTTTTCGGGTTGTGGTTGGTTTCGGTTTTTTTGGGTTCTGGGTTGTTTTTTTTTTTTAAAATGAAAAATTCAGCATGAAATCAGTTTGAAATTATTTTTGATTCCCACTTTGGTTTAAAACAGCAAAATGAAAACCAGAAGTGGTATAGAGCTTGTGTTAAGAAAAAAAACAAAAACAAAAACCACCAGAGTTTTGACAAACAGTGCCCAGTATTTCAGGTGGGAAATAGGATTTGCATGAATTCTATTATGATTTCAATATGTGGGGGGTTCATTTTGCTTAACAGCCTTCACAGGTATATAAATTACATTATAGATTTGCTGTGTGTATTATTAAACAGAAGTCTGGAGTTGTGTTTGGTACTGAGCTACAGCTTTACCTAACGAGATTAAGGAAAAATACATCATAATTCCTAAAACAGTAGATTATGAGGCAACTACATGAGAAGAAAGACATTTGTATCTCCTTTCAAGGGACAATTTCTTCCCACAAGTCCAAAAACAATGTTCATTTTCCCCAAAGTCCCCGTAAGTGCGATGTTGTGCCAAGATGTTACAAGAGACATCAGTTATACTAGTGAGCTCACTATGTGGGCTTTGTCTTCAGCACGGAGAGGAAGGAAAACCAAGAGTTTTTGTAAGGTAGTCAGAATTGCTTTTGTGGTTCACGTGAGCGGCCAGGTATTCAGAGTTTAATGCAAAACATTCAGCCAACCTCATTTCTTATCTACTTTTTATCATTCCTAAAATAGCACAATTTACAACTCCTCTCCCCGCAAAATAATTTAAAGCTAAATAAAAACTATAATGTAAATTATGTTGTGGTCTTATCTATTTAAGAGCAAGTCTCATTCAGCTAATAAGAATATTAATTAGCTGCGAGTATTTAGCATCACAACTTCATTATTCAAGCATGTCATACCAACATAACCTACCAATATAACCATATAGATTATCTGGGTTCCTTGTCTTTGAAATTCTCATTTAACATCAAGCATTTTCTGTAATGAAGAGAATTGTTTATTTTGCTCACAAAACCAATGCTGAAATATAGTGCTGAAACACCACTAACCTTACAAACAGTATAATGATAGTTTATTTATTACTGCTTTGTTGTTTTTTTCCCCAGTTGTCTTAGGCCACATTCACTCTTTTATGAAATGCAGTTCCATAGAAAGATAGTTCTAGCTAAGTAGGATTTATTAGATTCTCCCTTCATGAGACGTTTGTATAAAACCAGTATATTTCCTCAGTAGTTCTGTGCATTTGTAAAGGACTAAATTGCCTTAATGTGCAGTATTAGTGACAACTTTTAGATCCCACATGCTTGCAAATTTTTATTTTTTTTTTTTAAAAAAAAACAACAAACCTTCAGAACATTCTACTGGCAAACAGCAGATCTCTCCTTGAAATAGCATCTATGGAGGTACCATTTCTGCAAAGCCTTCCTTTCAACAATTAAAAGGACAGACAAAAATCAGCAGGTTCCTGCAATACTCTCTCATAAACACCACCCAGTGTCAAAGCTCTTATGCTTGGCCGCAAAATGTTTGATGTCAAGACTATTATCTTCATTATGGCATAGTGAAAGAACTAGGGATAATTTTTGCAAGGTAAGACATATTAAAAGACACATTATCATACTTACTTCTCTCTAACCTGGAATTTAAAAATATGTATTCTTCCGTGCTCAAAATCTTGATCCTTCTGCCTCTAGCTCCAAACATCTCTAAAGTGTAATAAGCCCCACTGGTCTAATTTCAGGTTACCAGCTCATTGGTTCCTGTTAACAAGACAATTTTCCCAAGTATTTTTCGAGTGTTCTCATTTAATAGCATTATCATTGTCTTCCAACTGTGTTAATGGACTCCACAAAAATACACCTTTGTAATGAATATGCCTACTCTCACCTCAGTTTTTAAACTCTTCAAAGAATTATCTCCTTAAAGCTGAAAAAGTAATTCACATGTCAAGTTCTGCTCCCACTGAAATCAAGAGTCCTGTGGGCCACAATATCTGTTCAATGTACTCAAGAGTAAGAACCATATTATAGCCAAAATTTGTGCTTTGTGCTGCAATACATTTCTCATATAGTGAACGTACAGCCTTCCTTCTGCTCAATGCACAATCTGCTGTGTGTTTGCATTCCACTAGTACAATATACCCTGAGAGACCTCCCCGACTTACTCATTTACCACCAATCCCTCTTAAAAGTCAAGAGGGAAATATATGCTCTCTCTTCTCTGCTTGCTACTTCTGAATCAATTCCTCAGATAGCAATTTATTTATTTGGGTATTTCATCAAAACACAAAAGGAAATGTTACTAGCTACTCATGACTTATGATGCATCTTCAGGTAAAGCAATCATACTGAATATTTTATCCAATTATAATTCACCTACTTCAATGATTTGTATCAAACGGCAGATGAGGATAGACATTGTCTTTTGATGAAATGTTTGAATATTTGATATACCTGCAACATCAAAACACATAATCAAATAGATATTGTACTGAACAGGCAGACTTATGGTTTCATGAAATCAATGTCACAGACAACAGAGGATTTAATGCGAAAGTCCCAGTTGTGTGTTGTTTGTAGTCTGATACTGGAGACAATTCCTTGGAATTAAGGAGTTTGAGCTGTGTCCACAGCTTGTTCTACAAAGCATTAGGACTGGAATGTGGATGTCCCACATATAGAAAGTAGTAGGACTGACACACTTAGAAATATCACAAATATTGTGGAATGCAAAAACCCCTTCCCTCCAAATTACAGGCAGTATTATCTTGGTAGGTGGTGATACATCGTTTTGGAAGAGGTTGCGAGTACCTAGGTCTTGGGCATGGAGTTACTGTTGCATCTCACATTTACCAAATAAAAGAATTCCTTAGACTTTGAACTTCCCTGAATCCCATCATCAACAGCTGAGGAAAATCTGTCAAACAGCAAAAGGAAAAATTTTGGGAAAAGCTTAGATTCAATCTTCCAGGTGGTTCTTGTCTAAGAAAAAAAAAAGAGGTCACTGAAGTTATCACTATGCCACTCAGCCAGCAGAAGGGCATGTTCCACTGTGAGCTCCTATTTCTACCATTGTCTCCTCTAATGACCCGCCACAGCTGGTCCCAGCTGAACTGGGACATTTCAGTCAAAATTTCCCCCTGCCCCCCTTAAAACTTTGACTGGAGCGCGGATTGTATTTCTGCACAAGTTTCTTATGAAGTAGAAAAATACCTAAGCAGCTAAAAATGAGAGCACACCGAGGAGGGGTGGTTCCTGACAAGAACATCATTACTAGAAATTACACACTGTCAGGATGGACCCAGGAGTGGAGCTCACACCGGTACAGCGGAGCAGAATAAGGAGACCAGCGAAAGTAAGCGGTTAGGAGTGCAAAGGAAATCTCAAGTGTGGAAAGGTTTAACTGTACAACTCTTAACGAGACAGCAATGATCCTCGTCATGGCAATTTTATCTATTTTCTTGGATTTTTTTCTTTCACTTCAGTAAATACACCATCCCACCTAGTTCTGAAGAGACTGACATGCAGTTGGATAGGACTCATTAGCTGATAGCACCCAAATGCTTGACAGCATTACACAGAGCATTCAATAATGCATGTTATTGAGAAAGGAATGAAATTTAACAGCAATTCAGACCTTAAAAATAAATTAAATCCTTCTATACAGTTAGATGTTTTTCCTCGCTGAATTATCTCCAAAGATATTTTTAGCGAGCCCAGCTGCAGAGGCTGGTGCAAAATATCAATACAATTTGTAAAGCCAAACCTCCACGTATCAATGGGCACCCGACCGAAGGAGCTGCCCTCCATTGAAGCATGTTTTTGCATAAAAGAAAGGGAGCTTGCAAAGCAATATTTTGTTTCCTTTAGAGGAAGGGAATAATAAGCACCTTCTACAGGACAGTGGAGGCCAGAATACATACAAAGATCTTTCATTTACATCTTTAAAAGCCTCATCCGCAGGCTCTCCAAAGAGGCATCCTCCCAGAGACCCCAGTGGCTGCAGCAGGTCTGGCGTGAGGGGGCTGCCATTGCTAGGCAATACCCCCCCCGACACACACACAGCCCCTCCCCAGGCTCCTCACAGCCTCCACCGGAGCTTCACCAGTTGCCAGGCAACAGCCACATAGATATTTTCCTCATATAATTAAAAAAAATGACCAAAAAAAGTGTAGTTATGTGTATATATAAACATCCCACCACAGAGAAGGAGAGCGCTGGGCCAGAGGATGTGAGAGGAACCCGCACTCTCCACCTCGCCCCGCACCCCTGGGGAAAGCCCTGATAGCCTCTCTCCTCAAAACTGTTTTTGGTGAAAAGTGGCCACATCATCCTGACAGGTCTCCCCTCCTTCTAAAGGGGAGGCTGAGGGTGGGTTTTGCTCCGCCATGAGGGGACAAACCCTTCCCCAGGCAGCACTGGGGCTGACAGGAGGTGGTGTGGGCATTGCCACAGGTGCTTTATGGCCGCAAAGAGGTTCAGCCCAATGCCCCTATAAGAGGCTTATTCAAATGGGGGTGAACTCTGTGGGAAGCATCAGAAAGCTTTAAAAAAAAGAAAATCCAAAAGCAAACCCAAAGGTCCTACCCTATACCACTTGAGGTTTAATCTGCTTCGTTTCAAAGCTAAACAGACAGATGCAGGCCGCTCATGTCCCCTTTCCCTCCTTCTCCAGCCGGTCCGAGTGGGTGTGGGACAATTTCACCCACATACCACAGGGGAGTGGGTTTTATAAGTATGTCATGAAAATTGGACTGTAGAGCAATATTCACCTGGAGTTATCACAGTTTAGTTGTTGGGTAAACACAAGTGAGTAAACAGAGTTCTTCCAGTGACAGGGAGAGGTTACAGGCCTGCATCAGAGTCACATCATTTCTCTCACATAGTTTCCTCATAGCAAGGAATAAGATGGCACTGCAAAGAACTTCTGGAAATAAATTTGTGCAAAACCTGCAAATTCTGCTATGGACAAGTCCAGAAGAATCTAAATCCCCAAACCATTTCAGTATTTTACATTTGAAACCACAAGCAACGTGCTGTATGACCTGCAGAGAAGAAAGAAGGAAGGGGCGGGGGGGGGGGGGAGGGGAAGGGAAAGAAGAAGAAGAAGAAAAAAAACCAAACTCAGAAGAAATCTCCCACCTTTCTTCTTGGTATTTCCTGCTACATCAGGTTGCAACAGGACAGACACATCTGAACACGAGGAACCCATTTTAGAGCTCGGGGCTCACTGCCGGCTGGGCAGGACGCAGCTTCCTCAGGAGGTAACTCGCCGGGCAAACCCCGCAGCCCCGGGCAGAGCTGGGTTTTACTCAGAAAACACCACAGGGTTTTGTAATCCAGTGTCCCGAACATCCACGTAAATCAGCCTAAAAGTCACTGCTATCATATATCTAGCACAGGGCAGGATATGAACTTGTATTTTGCTGGCAGTATTCACATAAATGTGATTTTCTTTTTGTCTTAAAATCACATCTTCAGGAAGCCTCAAAATATTTTATACCTGCTACACCTCAGTTATTTTTAAGTTATTGTTTTATTCTGTTCTATCTACAAGACACTTTCAAATGTAATGTTTAATAACATGTTTTTCTTGCCTCATTGTGTTTTGGTCTCAGATATTTTTCCTCAATTACTTATTAAGAGATATAAGAGTACACAGGGAACCAGAGGGAGAAAATATCTGAAACCAAAGTTACCACAGTCTCCAGACATTGGTATTGATAAAGAACCGATATGAGATTTTAAAATACTTTGAATTTTAGGGGAAAAAATGGTCGTACTGTTACTCAGGGACAATGAAGGAACATCGAGAGTCTAATGAGAGTTAAGATATACCTGCACCACAATTTGACAATCCCTGTGTGATGCTGTTTTACTACTGGTCATCTTGTTGAAAGCTAAGAAATTTTTTTTTTTTTTTTTTTTTTTTAAATCAAAGGCCTTACATTATTGTACCAATTAAATCAGTTATTTTCTTGCAATATGAGACCATAAACAACAAAAACCAGCCTGGACACAAAACATAAATCTGTAAATTGATACCGCTGCTGTTAAAGAAATTCACATCTTTCACCGTGTTCATACACATCTACACCACTTTAGCCTCAAGCAAACCAGAAGCAGGAATACTAAAGTATTTTCATAGTGCTTCCATCGCACTCAACAGGAAGGATTACTAGAAATTTCAGAAAGGTTGGCTGCAAATCTTTCAGTTTATTTATTATAGCTAGTTGAGAATCAAAATTCTGACTGAAGACCTTTCCCTGTCACCCCACTCCCTTCATAAGATTTAGAAAAGGACAGATTTTGATATACCAGCCACAGAAAATGGAAACTTTAAATAAGAGAGTTTCTAAACTTGCCCAACTTTCTTTAAAACAAAGCGTTATTCCAACTTCAGCTGTCATTTCCAGCATTTACATAGTAACGCTAATTAGAATACCATCAACTACCTTTCCAGTGCAACAACAAGTAGTTCAGTCTGTATAGAAGCATGCTGCTAATTTCAGTTTCTTCATTCACACCCACCCTAGAATTTTAAGCAAATAACTTCATCTTAAGTGGAGCTTTATGGCATTGACAAGTCATTTCAAAAGAAAGCAAAGATGCAAATCAATCACAAGATATTTTTTTTTTTTTACCTTCAGTCATATATAAAGTTTGAATCAGAAATGCTCTAAAGCTACACAACATCTGTATTTCCATTACTTCACTTTTTTTTTTTTTTATATGAATGTTTTGACAAGCACAGTCCTTGACTATTACCATTTTTAATGACAACAGAGGTGAGGGAGGAGAAGCAGACTGCAGATGCTTATCTGTGAAAACAATTAATTGCATGCAGATGCTAAATATTTTTCCCCGCTGAAGATTGATCATATTAGTATGTAAAACCTTCCCACAAAGGAGCGGGTACAGTGAAGGTCTGAACATCTGTGGGAAGTTCCAAATGTACCTGCCTCTATATTGCCCTTAATGGGAAAAACAGCAGAACAGCTCAGGCTCAGAATATTACCTCCTCTGTTGCTCATAAATTCTGTATATTTATTGGAGCTAGGAAGTACAAAGATAATAGGGTTAGAAACATGTGCATTTTACCATTATGTGCCGAGGAAAGGACAGTCACTGATGCATGCAATTTGTTTCTAATGGGCCTTGTTGTGGAAAATTAAAACTACGGCTCTGCAAGTCTTACCAGTCAGAGGTTTCTCCATTCTATTTTTGGCCTAATTTACTAACGAAATGAGGCTTAGGCAATTACTGTACCTGTATGTCTATCAGTCCTAGTAATAACGACTTAACCTGTTGGCTAGCCTTAATAAAGTCAGCAAAAGGGTAGCAGTCTCAAAGATATTTTGTTCCCATAGGTTTAATGAAATAATGGATAACTCCATTTCAGTTACAAGCCTGTTCTTCCCTTGCAAATCCTTCAAGGTGTTTCAACAGAAGATAGGACATAGTTTTACTTAGTTATCAGCATTTATTTTCCTGTCTGAATATAGTTATTGTTAGTGAAGCTCTCTGTGGAGGTGCTTTTCACCACTTTGTAGTTACCGCTGACTATAAAGGCATATAAATTCCAGTCTTTTAAAAGTGGCCTTCCCAGGTGAATATCTATAGTGTTAGCCTTAGTAACTGTTGAGAGGGTTTTTGTGTCTATGGGTTTAATTTTAACTTTTCACATTTTTCAAAACCAGTCTTTAATTTTGAGCAATTATTTGAACTGACATTTAATTTTTTAACAAATGTTAAAAAAAAAAAAAAGGATTACGCTCTTGGATAGAATTATAGCAAAAAACTAAAGATGAAACCGCTTTTGACTTGGCACTTAAGTGATAATTTTGAAATAGTAAGTGTTCAAGGAATGCATAGCCCCTATGCCACATTCTTTTTGAAATAAAGGCTGGTCCTGCAATGCAGAATAATCAGATCTGTAGAAAGATATAACATTCCTACAAGAGTTTTAGCTAGGACTAGAGTGAAGGAGGGAACCCCCCCTCCCCTTCAGTCCTCTAGTGTTTCTTACTATTGTTATTTGAAGTATTAATCATAGTTACACACTTCAAATCCAACTTTGCATAACTCACACAACTCAACAACGCTATGTGATCTACTCATTAAAAGCGTGTATGAGGCTAGTCTAGCTAGATATTCTAAATGCTAGAATTTTTTGAAAGAAAAAAGTCAAGAACTGACATATACTAAACGTGTTGTTATTCAAAAGAGTAACTGGAAGTAAGGAAAAAGAGGATGAATTCTGCTAAGGAAGGACGCAAGAAGTTGCTCGGCCTGATATACCACATCTAGAGAAACAAAAAAAACCCCATGCATTTCACATCACTGTCTTTTTGCGTGTTAGGTCTCCAGAGTCATCTGTAAATGACATCTAAAATTGCTGTGACCATACAAGGCTGCTGGACCTAGACCGGACACAACCTAGCCCTAGCATTTTCTCTTAAATCTGCCTTCCTCCCAGACTTACTGTGCACAGCTGAGCTGACAGTTAATCAGAATTTGGGCAAGGAGCATTTGGCAGATTGCTTCTGCAGTGGGAGGCAAAACAAATGAACTCCATTTTCACAAGATCAAAGGTTTATATGTTGAAGGGAGACGTAGGCACCTTGCTAGCATGAAGAAGCAATAAAACATGAATTATTATTGCAACACATTTTGCTCTAGAACATTATATGATAGTTTGGGACTTCACAAGTTGCAACTCATGAATAGTAAACTGTGATTGATTTGTTTTCCCCACATAACTTCAAATCATCGTCATGATACAAGCTCACAAAAGGCTGCTTTTAATGGGGTGAAGAACTACACAGTGATTTCTCAAACTAACGTGGAACAGGAAATCTGGTACACTGCAGATATGCTGATTATGCATTTAACAAAAACATCCTTCTTAAATTATTGTGCTTTTAATAGGAAGTGTCTCTACCAGTTTTGATGTTAAACCTCAATTTCACTCCAATCCTCAAAAAGGCACATTGTCCCCACTTTCTTTTTTGTGCACCATCCACATCTGCAGTTACAGATTTTATTCACTATCATGAAAAGCTAAGCAGTAGAGGATGGCATCTCATCCTAAAGCAGTTAACGCTCCCACGCATTGCACAAGAGAGCCAGGACACCCCAGTCAGGGAAGCAGACCCCAGGCAGAAGGAGAAGGATACCTAGACATCGGATATTACTGTGGAACATCCATTTCACTTCCTCTGTGACCTGATCCTGCTGATTTCCTCAAGAAAACCCAAGAGATCTGTGGCCCAACAGAAGACAAATCCAGGCATTTCAAATCCCAGGTTAGTGTCTCAGACAGTGAACTCTCTTTCCTATAATACTATGACAGCTATGAAGAGAAAAGAATATACACATATATATATAGTTATAGTTATGAAAGAAAGGAATAAAATCACAACAAAAATCCCTCACTGGAAATGGCAATTTCTTTATAAATCTTTTCATAAAGAAAACTTCATTCTTGAGCAGGCCTGAATTGAGAGAAGACAATTATTCTATGTGAGGTGACAGCTATCATCCAATCTGCAGATGAAATAGTGATTATAAATTCTTTTTTCTCATTGACACATAGTGAATACTTCTTCTGGTCCCAAACACCTTTGAATTTCTAATAGTTCACTCAAAATCATCATATTCTGAGTCAAGAGGTGTTTTGGTAACAAATGTTAGTTCATATAAACAAACACTATAGTATCAACAGGATGAATGAGAGATAGTGATGAAGTTAGACACTGGCATTCTTTCACAAATTTATTTTTTTTAAAATACTGCTTTACAATACTTACGCAAAGTCTTGCCAGCTTAGGGAGGTGGACCCACCAGAAGTGTTGCAAAACCCGGCACACAGATGCATACCATATTGTGTCACACAGCACTTCTCAGAACACCCAACATGGGTGCTGCTGGTTTTAGTATGATCATCCAGACAAAACAGTTTCATGCTGGCTTCTCTAACTTCATTTTGACTGTTCACTTACAAGACTATTCTACCAGGACCTATTTTATGAAGTTTTGTTTTTAACAAAGCATTTATCACAGTTATATCTGAGCACTTTTCAGTAGAAATGTTAATATCTGCTATAGGATGTATTTTCTATCATTGCCATATACGCAGGTTATAGGATTATCACCCTGTATAGATAGCTATTTGCAGCAGGATTTGGCAAAACTATCTGTGGTACTAACGCTGCCACAGTAGAAGTTTTGAGAAATTAGTATTGTCTACGTTTGCTTGTTCCATAGTTTATGACCTGCGTCCCAAATACTGAGACTAGAGTTTAACAGTAACCATTAGTCAGGTCGTCAGCTATTCAACCTCTTGCTCTTCAGCAGGAGCTGGGCAAGGTTGGAACAAATCCATGAGTCTTTAGAGTGGAATTGGGAGTGCTGGTCTGTCCTTTTGCCTTTGAGGAGATGACCTGCCATCATACCGTGATCATGATGTGGACTGGGGAACGATGATGTGCTCAATTTCTACACAAAGTCCACAAAGTTTATTTTCCATGAGAGTGTGTACAGAAAAGCCGGCTGAACACCTTGACAACATAAAGTTCTACATGTGAAGGGATTTAATTGAGAGAACACGCTTGTGTTTGGTGACTCTATTTCAGCTCTCCCAGGGGAAGCTTCATTAACCTTTTGTCTCTGGAAAAGTTTGACTTCACCAAAACTGCACAAGTTATAAAAATACAGCTTAAGGAACACAAACCAAAGTATTCAGTCTTTGCAGCCATGAGGTTTGTCATTCAAATGCAAAGCAAACACACAAGAGCAGTTCAACATAGTCCCCAGTGGAAACATATAATGGTTTCAGGGCTAGCAGTGCGAGCACAGGAATGCTAAAATCCTCAGTTTTCATCCTCCTTTACAAAATGTTTCTGTGGCTTAGTAAACAAGGATAAGTCACACAAAGATTTGCTCAGCATCTGCTGATAGCTCTAAGTACTCAGCATTTAAGAAAAAAAAAAAAATCAGATTCTGTCTCGAAAGAGATTCGTTTAAGTGTCATTAATCTGGTCGTTGTTCTAACCTACTCTGCCAGGACTTGATAATAATAAAAAAAGAAATGTAGTAAGAAAGGGAAGTACATGTTTATCTAAACTCCCTCCCCTATTTGCAATGTGAAATGATATTGGAAAATACTCAGTTATCACCCACTGCCCCCAGGATATACTGTAGAGTTTTAATGGATTCGTGCAAGAAATTCATGGAATTCTATCCGCAGTAAAGAGCTCTTCTTCCTATTCTATCAAAGACTATTTCAACATCAAGCAGCACAACCACCTCCCCTGGTGAATCCAATTTTTTATCTGCAATCACTGCTCCCAGATGGTGGATATTATCAGTCAGGAATCTGTTTTTAATAACAACTTGTTTGATCTGTACAGCCTATTGCAAAGAGCAGATCCCTCTGGCACAAAGTACTTTTCACTAATATTTTGCAATTATCATAAAAGGGGGCTGTATAACCTCATCTTAAAAAGATTCTTCACAAGTTTAATTTAAAAGGAGCAGAAAACAAAACCAGATGCTAGATTAGAACCAGAAGAGATAGATGCCTTCCAAATCTTTTCAGCAACAGTCATGTTTAAGGGGGGTACATAACACATCTGTAAAAACACACGCACACAACCCAGGCCACCTAAATTTTTGCCCTACTGTTTTCTGACTATAGATACTTTTTAATCTACAGTTAGAAAACTGTAGCCCATTTCATAGTTCTTGTTCAGAGTCAGGACTTTAGAGTCAGCTAAATTTTTAGCATCAGGTTAAAAAAAAAATATTAGCATGAAACGCCATTAGCCTGAGCATAAGGAAGTTCTTGATTCACTCTGGCTGAGTTTTACACACCTCTGCCACAAGAGATGCGGTATAAACTATTCCCGTGCACTGAAAAGTTTAAGTACCACAGATTCTCCAGTTCTGGCCAACCCACTCAGGAAGGTACCTGTAATGAATAAAAGTGAACCGAACTTTGCTAGTTAAGCCCTTATGAATTTATGTAAGACGACTTGTCTTCCTTACTTTTTGTTAGCGGCACCTCCTTAAATGCCTAATTCCATTAAAGTTTTTTTCCTGCAATATCACTATCCTTGAACACAGTAAGGTTCAAATAGAAAACAAAAAGAGTGAAATTAAAATGCGTTAAGACCCAAATATAAATGAATGAAATTAACTGTCAGCTCTCTTCAAGCACATTTTCACTGAGATGGCAACCACAATTTTTAGAATGTGTGATCAGGATTTATTAAACAAGCATGGTAACTTTTGCAGCAGCAGCAAGAAATAGAATTAATATCACCAATGTTATTTCACATTCTCTGATTTGGTCAATACATGGGGTCTTTTAAACACCTTTTTTTCAATATAGCATTTAATAGTAGAAAGAGATTCAAATTAACTCTTTTCCTGGGACGTGTCTGAACGCATTTGGAAGAATTTAGTATAGAAAAATAATAGAAGACTATGTTCAAGGTTTGAAGCTAGTCTGGCTCTTAGATTTACAGATGGGTGGTAACATTATTTTATCAGCACCACTGACAAATGTTGAATTCTGGAAGTCTGGATTTCTAACCAACATATCTCCTGAACCTGTTTTTACCTGAAATGGGATAACTTTTTATGCTCCTACAATTCACGGCACATTTGCAGCTATAAGGAGGAGGAGGGCTCCACTAGTCATAATCAATTACACCTGCTGAAAATGATCTGCATATTCTTCATAAACTCTAAAACTATAAAGACAATAGAAATTAAGATATTTGTTGGTCCTTGTTTCTTCTTCAGATTTATGATTCTGTATCAATGCAAGTCTGTTATTCTACTGGGTGCAGTGTAAATGAATGCATCTTTATAGACCAATCTGCATTTTGATGCCTAGGTTTTGTATTTGTATATATTCATACACATATATATGCTATATTCTCATTTAAGCATCCTTTATTTCCTGCCCTTTGATTTGAGTATAAAAAACCCTTTCTGGTTTCATTTTAGGTGAAACTCTTGATCAAAAATCAATGACCAGCAAAACAAAACAAATACATATACCTTCCTATGAATAACCTCTCTATATTAAAGCATATCACATGTCAATATACAGTAACGTCTAGTTCAAAACAGGCAGCATAACAGGAATTGAAGGAATTTCATTTTCAAAAAAAAAAAAAAAAAAAAAAAAAAAAAAAAAATCACATAAGAAGCAGTGTTCACAGAAGATCAGATGTGTCTAGGCTGTTGATACTAATCATAAAGGGAGGGGTGCAGAGGGCGACAAGAAAGACAAATTCAAAGTATCTTCTTAATACCAAGAATTGTTAGCTAAAAGCTTTTAAGTAGGATTAAAAAAAAAAAAAAAAAAAAGACAGTGGGCTTGCGATTTCAAGTCAGAGACAATGAAAATCACTGTCCCTAGGGTACACACAACTTCACAGAGCAGTATGGAGTAGGTGGAAGGGGCTGATCATACAGAAGAAAAAAGTCTATTCAGAATGTTATATACCTTCTCCACAGAGACATACATCAATGATTTTTATTTGCGACCCCTGAGTGTACGCTTCAGAACTCTGTCATGAAGGGTTAGGGCAGCACAATGTGTGCGTTACAACATCCATATTTCTGCCTTGTTAACACAGGGATTCCCTAGAGCTCAGCTACGCCTCTACTGTTTCCTCATGTTCTTGTGTACCCATGTTATAGTAAAAAAAAGTAAGTACTTTCAAGTGTAAAATGGATGGATTTTGCATCAGTGCCTATAAACTTGGAACAGAAAAAAGAACTGGGTTTTGAGATACACATAGCTTCATTGCCAGTTACCTCCTCTAATTCAAAGGGACACCATCTCCTCCACTTCGCAAAGACGTGTAATTTGTGGAACAAACAGGGATCTTGCGCAGCTTTCCATCACACAGCCCTGCTGATTGGTTCCCTCAGTCACCCCTCTCACTTAGGAGAGCAATGCAAAGCAAGAAAGCCACTTAATTAAGAGTAGGTTTCCAATGGCCATAGCATTAAGTAATCTTAATGCTCAAGTGGTAACATTACTCATCTTTCCAGGAGCTTACTAATGTATATGAATCCTTGAAATAATTTTGTGTTTCTATTCCAGACTTTTAATGAAAGACCGTTAGGTGAAATCCAGCCAACTCATTTCCCAGTATTATAAAAGCTTATGAAATGCTCAATTTTTATTATGCGATGATACCTTTTATAAAAGCTTAGCAAAACAACAGTAACCACTAAAACAACCCCTTAAGAGAAGCTCAAATCCATGCCTAGTAAAAGGGTTTATAATTATTGCAGTATTCATCAAAACCAATCAATTAAATAAATGAATTACAAACACAGAAGGTTCAGCTCTTACGGAGTTTTTCTTTATAGTTAGCCCAGCGCTGACAGAATTGGGCACATTAAGACTTTTCCAAACTGTGAAGGATAAATTCCTCTCATGGGTGAAGTCATGCAGACAATTCTCAGCTGGATAGTTCTCATTTTTCATATTGATATTTGTTGTGTTCAGGGGACATTAACAGCACAGCACAAAAGGATGGGAAAAAAACTTGAGACCACCACTACTAATAGTATCTAACTGCTTTAAAAAATTGGTTACAGCTCACGTATGTATATATATAAAAATAATATATAAAAATATATATACATAAAAATAAGGTGGCTTTGGGTAATCCTTTTGGTTAAAGAAAAGGAGTGAGGGTGAAAGAAATGCCGGGAGAATCAGGGATGCCACATCATACAAAAAGGAAGATGGGGAACTATGCTCCTAAAGCTCATCAGAAGCCTTTGCTGCAGAAGAATGTGCTCACACAGAAATTATCTGACCAAACTCATCCACAATTCATTAAGGAGAACAAACAGACCCACAATGAGAAAGATTCTGAGATGCCGTGAGAGAAGAGAGTTTCACTGCTTCTGCCAGAATTTGTATTAATTCAGGGAAGGTTACCCCCATCCCCAATTAAAAGCTTACCAGATTCGGATTTCATGCACCATTCTCCCTTTAAATGTTTTTAACAGATGGTCACAGTAAGAAGCCACATTAATTCTATTGATAAAATACACCTTTATTGGAGGTAAGAAAAATATTTTTCCAACCACTTTTCTACAGAACTGAGCAGCCACACAAACAAGTATAAAGGGAGCTGGAGATCTCTGTGCTTACAAGTTTCTGGAGTTATTTTTGTGACCCAAACTCAAATGTGGTCTTTGGATTAGAGGACAGAAATGGGATCAAGAACTGGAGAATCATTTTCACGGCTCAGTGGACTTGCTGTGCACCACTGGTCAAATCTCTTAACCACTTTGGGCCTCACTTACTTGTATAATGGGGTTGATAACACTCCATAACCCTTACTACGCTATCATAAACCATAATTAAGGCACTTTAAGATCCCCATAGTAAGGCACTTGGAGGAAATGCAAACTATATGGTTACTTGTCTAATGACATCAGAGTCCTCAGCATTTACTGTCATTACTGATGTCTGTTAGGAATCTGACCCCACAGGTTTAGGCTTTTAGAGCTCTAAAGCCACCCAGACACCGTGACAGGCTTCATAGTGGTGACTTGCCTGATCACAGCAATGAAGCAGTAAATTTTTGGTGCAGAGCAATAGAAATTAGTCACAGGTCCCCATCACAGGATTTGTGTCCGATTCCCCAGCTGAAAACATTGCACAAGTGTCTTGCATTGACAGAGTTCTGGTGCTTTACTGGGCACAGCATAATTTCAGGCAACTTTGACAAGACCTTGCACAATGCACACTTCAGTCAAGCAAATTCTGTTTCTTTGTTTTAAATCAAATCATCTGAATCAACACGCTTCAAAATTTTATAAGCGTCTTCAGTTCATGAATGTGAAAGACAGACATCTGAA
The DNA here is from genome assembly GCA_008921705.1 of Burhinus oedicnemus. NCBI lineage: Eukaryota > Metazoa > Chordata > Aves > Charadriiformes > Burhinidae > Burhinus > Burhinus oedicnemus. The sequence continues at coordinate 2,027,615 of VFFE01007255.1, forward strand.
TGTGTGATTCCACTGTGAAAGGTACCCCAAAATATAAAAGTATAAAAGACCTCCTGTACCGATTTAGCTTTGAAAATACTGTTAAACTGGCAAAAGAAAGCCTAACGTGAAAACAGTAGTTTCTCTCAATATATAATGACACAGTTCTGGTCTTGATCAAGACGCAGCTAGAGTAAAAATACTGTGACCCTTTTGGAGTGATATCCCCCGATTACACTGCAAGCTCTACTTTGGTTTTGTGTAGTCACTCTCATAAAGGAAACATTCAGCAGGTTTGATGTGCCTTCTATAAAAACACACTCAAAAAAAAAAAAAAAAGTAGTGTCAGCCAGAAAATGCCAGACCAATAAACTTGGCCACCATTGAATCTAAAAAGGTAGCTGACCATTTTGTTTCTTACAATATCATTTTCCATTTGCTAAGAGAGAACAAATAATTCCTGTATAATGACACAAAGACCTAAAGTGTTATCTTCGGGGGTTGGGGGTGTGCTGTGCAGTCTAATGCTGTTGCATATTTGGTTTGGGTTTCTTTTTTTTTTTAAAAAAAAAAAAAAAAAAACAAAAACAAAAAACAAAAACCCACACATTTTCTTGTTTCTGAGTTTTCTCTAAAATTTAAGAGTACTCAGATCCCCGCAAAGTTTGACTTATACCCTGACAAAACAATAGAGGACTATGAGCTTGTCTAGTTCAGCAGCATTTTCCAGCCTGCTAGCATCCCTTCATGCCGATCTACCAGCCTCTCCTAGATTTGTACCAATCGAGTGTCTGAAGGAGAACAGACCTAGAGTACTCCCAGAGCAGGCTCATCCTCCATTATCACAGGTGTCCAGGCTCCTGAGCTATTTTCCTTCCTTCTTTTCCATGTTGCTGAGGGTTAGGAGTGGCAGAGGTAGAGCTGACTGTGTGTGTGAAAGTCCTTCGGAAATCTGTGCCGATAAGGAAAGAGTAACCACCTCTGCTCCCAGCACACATCTACCCCTGGGGAAAAATACGGTTTGACTGATCAAACTGATGGTATTTAAAACCCTTCCTCTACCATCACCACACCCCTGAGAGAAGCCAGCCGATACTACTATCAAGACGGGAAGGGGCTATTTTCCATGAAAATATCAAAAAAAACCAGTTCTTCTCAGCTGGCAGCACAGAAAGAAAGGCTGCCTGCATTTTTCTGACCATTTTTAAGAAAGAATTCACAGTTTAGGGTCCCAAAATAACTTTAATCCCATGCACATTTAAAAAAAAATCCCAATGCTATGACAACATAGAAGAGTTAGCAAGAGATAAGCAAATTTTGTTTAATACATTTTCACAAGAGCAGAACACATTGCTACACCAAATTCAATATAGCCAACTCCACGCATTTTTAAACCATGAGCAAAGCCATGAAGATTAGATTACTTTTCTTCCCCTTTTATTTAAAACTGAGATTCCCATGGTTCCAGGAGCTTGGATTTTAGTAAAAACAGCAAGTGCTGCTAGACTCCCACCACTGCAATCAGCTTAACTGCCAAGGAACGTAAAGCAATGCAGTCCCAAACTCCTTCCCCTCTGTTCAGTTAAGTTCATTTCTGCGGCTGCCTGCTGCCTTTTTTTAAAGTTGAGTTATTGCACCAAGTCCTGAGCTGGCTACCTGCTATCAGTGTAAAAATAGCAATAGTGTTTCCTAGGTACTGACAGATATAACGTAACACTCATTTCTTCCAGAAAAGAAAGTGTTATCCCCATCTTGCAGAAGACCAGGTAATGCACCACTAGTTTAAACGACATGTTCAAGGTCAGAGAAAAGAATGAGCAAGTAAGAGTTTGAGTCTACCCAGCCCAGTGCTTCCACTAGATGATCAACTCTGATCTGCTGACACTGATGTCTTAATTAGAACTTGTATGAATTCAGTTTACTTAGCTGTATGCTTTCTCTATTATTTTGACTATTATTTTGAAATAAACAGTTATAGAAAGATCCAAACCAAGAAAAGATGCAGCATTAAAATTTATTGCTTTTGACCAGAAGCATCAATATCCATTTTACTGCAGTGGGGATCCCACTAGATCCCACGTAATACTCATTGTCACTGGCTGTCATTTTAAATCCCTTTTGCTAGCAGAGCCCATCAGTTTAGCAGTTGATGCATAGCTGTTGGAGATTGTTTGACATTTGCTGCTTCAACCTTGACTCTTTAAATAAAACAATAATTCTTTTCATACTGCCGAGATGGTTCCTCCAGGTAGTACAGGAATCGGTAAAGCTATCTAAATACATTCTTCAGCCTTGGCATAATCTGGTTTAACCATGTTTGTTAAAAGGAAGAAAAAAAAGAAGAAAAGAAAGAAAGAAGTTACGACAAGGCTGATTCCTTAGCCAGGAAAAAAACCACATGGATTTATTTTATGACTGTAGGCTAAAGTCATATTAATTTTGTTCAAATTGTGGTATATGCTGGTACTAGAAGGAATTACTGCAAAACGTTCAAATCCTAAATCAAGCAGTGCTTCAAATAAGGTCATTGGTGACAGGAGGAAATAATATGAAGATGTGTAACCCTGACTGATACACACACATAATAGGAAAGGGTTGGACCTGCACCAGCATGGCAGAGGTGATCAGTACTAAAATGCCTACAACAATGTAATTGTCAAGTGACATTACTCAGATTTTAAAACAGAATCTGCTGAAACTTCACAATTTTTCACATTTCATGGAGAGTTGCAGTGAAGGCTTCATTCGCTGTAAATGAATTCTGCTCATTACATCAATTCTGACCTTGCATTCCTCCTCCATATCTGTCTGTACATGTTATGCCATTAATCTCCAAAGCATCATCTACACTCCACATGTGTTAGTTGACATTGCCACAATAATGTAGAGCACTAAGTTTCATCATCCCAGCATAACTAAATTTTGGAATGCTGGAGGAAGAAGTTGTGATTTGGTAACATGTATTAATACTTAGTAATATTAAAGTTTTCAGTCACAGTTGTTGAGATATTACATTGAAAACTTAGATTTTCCTCCCAGAAGCCAACAGGAACTCTCTGAATTTACAGTAGTACAGCAAAGGGTACACAAAAAGAAAAAAACAACCCCCATTTACTTCCATTCACGGTCACAGGGCAAGTTCGACAGACAGTTGCACATACCCACCATTCAGACTGTAAGATAATCTCCATTTACCATATGCTAGATAACACTCAAGGAAATCATGCTTCTCAAACTGAACTCAGCCTTTACTAGAAGGACTCACGGATATGCCACAGTGACGACCGCTCACTTCCAAGCCACACCTACACAGATTGACATCCTAGGGACAGCATAACCTGATGCATTGACTCAGTTTGGATTGCTGAGTCTACTGGAAAATATTTTACTCTGAGAACAAAAACACAGTAAAAATTTAATTAGACTGTCCAATCAGCCCTTAAAACTTACTTTTGTTTTAAAGCATGAGACATTTAGATTTTTACATGAAGCAAAAACAATTAGAAAATCCTCCTCTGAAGTCAAGTTCTGGCTACAGCTTATGCTGAGGCAGCAAAACTTCTCTGGTCTCAAGAGGCAGCCCAATACCTGGAGAGAGCTAGACCACATGCTAAAGACTTTTAGACGTTGTTAGAAAACATATAAGGTACTTTCTGGAGTCTGAGATTTGGCTGAGCTGTCCAGACAGACATAACTGGTATTTCACGGAACACAATTGTCTTCAATTTTAGAGTTATAAAGACTGATTTTAAAAAAAATGAAAATAAATGTACTCCTATCAGTAGACAGTATAACATTTCAGCTCTGTGTACCTGAGGATCCTCTCTGTGATTTATTGAACCTATGATCAAAGTCATTATCCTCTAGCACAGAAAGGAAGTGAAATAGATAACATATAGTATAACACGAGGAAATTCTTAAAGACCTTTGTTTCAGTAAAGAGAGTTTTAAAGTCTTAGAAAATTGGAAACATAAGCAACATATTAACAAAAAGAAAAGTCCGTACTCTCATGAGTATTATACAAACCAATAACTTCCTATTATTCTTTCTCACTTAATTCATAAAGTTACTACAGTGCAGTGCAATATTATTTAAACTAAGACTGTTTGTGATCCCCTGTTTTCTAAGTTTAAGATTTCAGAGTTGAAAATGCTCTGAAGACTTTTTTAATGGGCAGGATGAAGAAGAAAGGTGGTTCAGGGGTTACTGAGGACACTAGACCCTGTTTGCCTGGACACTTTTTATGACCATCTTCTTTACTAGTGAACAGGGGCAAGAAATTTAAATCTGATGTAATTGCATTTATGCAGACAAAAGCATCCTGAGCTACAAACAAAATACTTGGCCTAAGCATAACTGTTTTGGCATGCTAGAGATTTCATCAGCTCATTGCAGTAACGTACCCAGCCCACGTTTGCATACACAAATGATCTTGCAGGTCAGTCAGTAGAGTCAGCCTTGTCTCTGACCTGTCTCATTTGCAAGTCATCGAAAGAGTCAATCTGGTACCAATCATGAATTTCTGGGTTCTCTCTCTTCTTTGCCTGATGTGAGCAAGGGTTTAACGAGATGCTGTTTGTTGCTTTGAGGATGAACTATATCCCATCCTACATCATCTTGACCTGAGCTGAAACTGCCTTCCAGCTGCCACTCCCCACAGCTAGCTTGCTTTGACTCCACCTAAAGAAACATACCATTGAGTGGCATGCCTTCCCTCCCCGCCCCCCTCACATTACACTGGGAAAGTTTCATGTGGCAGGCAACACAAACTCTTCCTTAATTTTAAGTGTCCAAACATCAAATAGCTTTTGTACAAAAAAGACAGGTAGTGAGCAAGATGGCAGCTGATGCATGTAGACAGTATTCCTACAGCAAAGGGCTACAGTTCTCCAAACAAGCAAGCGTCTCTAGCCCCGAAATAGGCTGCCAACACAGCTTATCCCATCCCCAGTTTGCATTTGTCCCGCAGCAAAGCTGGCATATCACTTTCTGAAACAGGCTCCATACCTTTATAACATCAGCTCCAGTATTTATAGCCAAATGATTATGCATTCCTCCTGGAGGCTTGGGGAAGGAGTCCAAGCACTGAAAGCCAATGCAATGGCTTTCTCTTTTGGACTTTTAACACCTATTGCTTAAGGGATGTATGCTTTCTATCCACATTCTGAGAAAGATTATTTTGGAAAAATTCAGAAATCGTTTCTGCAGCTGCTGAAGGTGGAGCTTTTTGAGCAGTGAAGCAATTGCAAGTCCATGAGGGAAGAGGCAGGAACAGGCAACATTGCCAGGTTACCACACTTCAGCAAATTGGTTGAAAAGCTCCATTTTGCGGTCTTCTGGGGGATCAGTTGCACACATGGAAGGGCTAATGTCTTCTGCAGAGAGCTCCATTTTTCCTCAACTTCACTCTACATATAAATAAAAACCACTTGGCAGGAGTGTGGTCTAGACCATGGGACACAAGGGGGACTCCATCCGCTGCTGGGGGTCATCTTCTGGAGAGTAAGAGTTTGGAAGCAGACCAGCTCTTCTCCAAGGTTATCCACTACAGAAATTTAATCCGATTGTCTTTCAGTGGAGATTTGTATTTTATTAAGCTTCAGATAAAAAAGTCTATATTCTTGACACTAAATAATACTTCAAAACATACTTGCATTTCTAAAATTGATGCACAGCTGTACACTGTTGGCTTCAGTGAGCACAATGCACATGAAATTCGGGAAACTGTGCTCAGCTTCACCTCACATGAAACTAGATTGTGTGATGGACAATGAGAGACGATACTTAAGCTAACGCAGAAAAACAGGTGCAGTTTCTGAAGCAACCTCAAATTATTTGGGCCACTTTTCCTATTTTAAAAGAGAAGAGAACTCTAATTGCTATTGCAAATAGAAGTCCTTATGGTGAAGCAACGAGCTCCAACAGAGCTCTCAGACAAAATTTAAGACTTTAAATGGACGAGCTACATAAGAGGTAAAGTCCTCAACTGCACCTAAACAGCAGTACTGGCAGAAGACTGAGGAAACACTTAAAATGTTTTCAGGACAGAAAAAAAATAAATGTGACTGCTGATTTAAAATCCCTTTTATGGCTACGTTTATTGCCATTCTTATTGTAATGTCTAAGCTTGCTGTACCGCATGAGCCTCAGGCCTCTCTTCCCCTCAACTTCAAACAGGGAATTTATTACAGAAAGAAGTACAGCTTTGGCCCAAAAAAGTACACATGGAATACTGCTAGCTGTCAACAGCCCTGAACACAAAATGCTCCCAGTATAGTGCTTTAAAAAGCCAACCCAACAGAGCTAATAAGCAACCATCTTAGTTACTGAAAACACTTAACAGTACATTTCTCCTCTACAAAGCTGCAGATTATTTTCAAATCAATGATGTCATAATGTGGAAGAAAAAAAAAATATAATCTGATAGCCCAACAGAGGTCAGATGTTTTGCTGGTGTCAAGAGGTCCCTACTCTTTCTGTGCATCTGGTAGAACCTTTATTAATGGGAGATCAAATGGATTTCAAGTTCACAGGATCGAAAAACAGGAATAAATGTTGTAGCATGTCTAGGGATCAGGCTTCCTTTCAAGCCAGCGACAGATGAAGCAGGCTGGCTTTAGTATCTTAAAGGGTCAGGGATAAAATGAGCCCTTAGCAGCTGGAGAGGAGTCCCAGTGCAGATGATGTTTTTAACCTCTGCTGTAAGCTTCCAATAGAATAAAGCAGGAGATGATAAAAATGAGTATGTAACGAGCGACTGTGCCTTGATGGCTCAAGATAGACTTGACACTGCCAGGACAGCCATATCAGCCTGAAACTGTGCCAGCTCTATTAGGGAGCATAAGCCATATTACATTCAATGTCAAAAAGGAAACAAAATAGAGATGTGCTCCGGATAGCAGCTATGGTGAAAGATACAGATAAAGAGTACTCTGCATTCAGCTTTAATCTGAGCTTTTCACTTTGCCTAGCTTGGTTACAACTTGGATCCCACAAAATTGAGAGGATTTAATGCAATACCTTATTCCTGTAATTCCTTTTAATCAAAGTTCTTTAAAAACTAATCTTTTCATACCTGCCATACTCCAACCAAGAGAAAGTTATTTCTTTCAAGAACTTCATGCCTGCTACGTCTTGACTCCTATTCTTCAAGACTAGTTAAACTTGCAACATCTATAAAATAGGATGGAGATAGCGACACTGGTACTGTTCATATTTAGGCTTTGCAGAGTTCAGAGTTTGTTTACTGGGGGAAAAAAAAAAAAATCTCAGTATTTAGAACTGATACTTATTTGGGCTGCTGATGTTTATTGTACATTACCAATTTATTGTTAGATTCAACTTTTCCCTAGTGTCTATAGGTGCTTCTTTGCCATGCCACCCCATCATGCTACCTCTTGAGTTCTGGTTTCTCCCTCTAATCCTCTTCATTGCACTCCTGCCTTCCACAAGGCCACCTCTGCCTCCCTGCTTCACTACATTGACTTTCTGGCCACTCTCCATATGCCTGTGGACCAGAACATCCAACTGATGGGTCTAGGAAAGGAAAGCAGAAGTCAGCACTGCAAGTTTCTGGCTGCAGAGAGGAGACACTGAAATCAGTTGAAAGGAAAAGACCCACATGGGGAATAAAAAGCCAGCAAGCACATCAATAGATTGGTTTTTTCCAGTTATTGATTAAAATATGCATATATTTAGTCTACCAATATCACACAGACTCCACATATAACCAGAAAATGTCATTCTTTCCAATTTCAGTCTGGCGTGAGAAAATTTGTGCAAATTAATCACCCCAGAAATCATAATGCCATGACAGCAGTTAAAGGATAAGAATTAGAAAGCCTCGGTGTGGCGTTCCACCACAGCACAAGCTCAGAGCCAATGGAAATACCAGAGAAACAAGTTAGACTTCCTCCTGCTGCTGTTTATTTCTATAATTGTTTTCCCAGAGTCACAAGATGATGAGGATATTTACAAACATGGTGCTTGAGAGCAGACAGAGACCCTTCATTCCCTGTTCTGATACCAGAGTAAAGCAGCACTGCCTGGAGCGTGCCTGGCCCAGCATCAGCTAATTTCTACACTCTTGGTCACGTCCTCACCATCAGACAAAAAACAGACTAGACATCTTATTAGGTTCTTGATGTTTTAATAGTGTCATAGGTGACTCAGGCTATTCTCCAAGTTTAAAAAGTCACCCAATAAAACACACATCCGCCCCTTGTCAGTACCTTAGAAGGCAGCAACAAGCTATGCTGCTAAACACTCAAATTCCTATCAGGACTCCCAGGGATCCCTATAACTGGAAGGTAATCCAGTACCCAATCTATTGAAGTTACTTTCCCATACCATTATCTTCCCTCAAGATATGATAGGGGAAAGTACAGCCCATTGTCCCTGTGCTCCTTGTGCTTTCCCAAACTTCTTTTGCAACCATTTCTTCTAGTAGGTTACAACACAAGGCGACTGCCGAGTATCAGATACACAGTTCATCCCTATTTCGGAGACGCAAGTGTCTTCTACTGCAAGTAGAATGGAATTACATGAGAAGGTGCTTATGAAAGATCACATCCCATCTCTAGAGGGGCAACAAGCCTGCGGACAGGCACAGCGCCATCCAAACAGATGGGCACAAGCACAGGCAGCCAAGAGACTCTGCACACGCGTGAAGTCTGATGGCTGCAAGCAGGATTTCCAACCAAGCTCACCAGAAAGGCTGCCCACTCAGAAGCAGCATGCCTCTGCTTCAGAGGATATTGTCCTCTGGAACGTATCCTTAACTTCAGTTCATTTCTGCAGCCACATGAAGTGATGCCTGACCTTTGCAGATTAAGAGAAGCAGACTCGGATGGAGAGAGGTGTTTTAATGCAGTGATCACACTGTGTGGGCTCTCTGCTCAAATCCCTACAGCAGAGGCTAACACTAACTGTTGTTTCTGTAATAGTTTCATCAAAATCAGCACACAGCACCACAGCCAACTTTGATAACACTTCCATATCCATTCACACAGCAAGAAAAATGGGGAGAAAGGAAAGGAGCTATTTTGCAGGATGTGAAAATGGAGCCTGTAGCAGTGACGTACTGCAGAACTTGTTATTTTCTCTGTAGAAATATTTCACGTCATGCCTCTGACCCGTGAAAATAGTTTAACAGGAAACATTCCAAACCGATTTTTACAGTGATTTTTTTTTTTCCCCCCTCAGGACTGAAGTATGAAAGTAACCAGACAATTTGTGCAGCTTCTGGTAAAAGAGCTGAAATAAAAAGGCCACTATTAAACAGCTTTATAGTAACGACAGTATGCTGGAATCATCACAGGTATATTAGTATAATACCGCTGCCTTCCACTTGCCTCAGTCCGAAAGTGATAAACTGGAAAAAGTTACCCCAGCAATTGCCTGAATTGGCAACCAGTATATTTACATACTGCGCCATGAATTTGTGGGTTTTATTGAAGGAATATCATTTAAACATGCACACGTACATTTCACATATACATTGCCCAGTGCCTTTCTCTACCTGCTATACCATTTTTATTTTATAGGTATCTTTGCAGTTCAAGGAGCACAGCGCTAATTTATGTGATGCATCCTGCAGAGAAGAGCGTCAGTGGGAAGCTTGCTCTGCGATTGCCATCTTGTGGCCACAGAAACCTGTCCTCCTCGTTGTTTGCTGCTCCAAAACAAATCCATCTTGGAAAAGGTAACCTTTTTGCTATTGCTTGAGCTGTAAGGGATAATTTAGGGCTTTGGCTGTCAAAAAGACAGGTTGTGGTGTCCTAGTGAACAGCTCAAGCAAACCCCCAGCCCTGTGCACCTCAATATTGGTGAGAAAGGATGAAGGTGAGCTGCTCCCAAGCCTCTGCCCCATGGCCTGTGCAGATGTGCAGCAGGGGCAGGAGCTGACTCTGCTTTCCCAAGGACATGTGAACTCTCTCTGGTCGTTATCATTAATGATACCCTGAAAGTCATCATTTGATGAGTCATGAAGTACAGCTGAGGTCACATTCCAAGTCACTACAAGAAATGAATTCAGCAGTTTTGACAATGAGATCCTTTAACCTTATTTCATCCCACCTGGGAAAATGTACATATATTGTTTTGAGTGTCATTTAGCATCTGTTGATTGAAAAAATACTAAATACTCACTATTTTGGATGAACATATATATTGCATTCAAAAATACATCTCTAAACATATACATTTCAGAACATATTGGCTAGGATTCATACACTGCTACACAGCATAACCACACACACACACAAAAAATCATTTTATTAAAATTACCATCCATAGAATGTCTTGCCAGGAGTTTAGGGTATTTCATGCAGCGAGACACCACAAATCTGAAACCAAATGAGACTTTTCTGCTATGGTTATAAAATTTATCATGCAAAACATCATTTTATCCATGCCACCAACTGAGTATTTTGATCCTTGGTCTCAGACTCACTGTGTAGTTTAGCACATCTCCAGCATGAAATATGAATACATTGTAATTCTGACAACCACAAAACCCAGAGGCAGAAGCTTGGAAGGGTTCCCAGTAAGAACTGCAAGGGAGAGAAATCGCCAAAACTCTGTAATGCTCATTAAAGGGACAAAAGTAATTCAGTCTTAAATTTCACTAAGAGGTTTCAACAGAAAGGAAGCCTTAAGGCTTCCCATATAAGAGCTGAAAGGCTAAACAAACAAAAAACCCCACACAAACCCAAGAACAACTTCTCCCTTGGAAGTTCCCCTCTAGATTGGACACTGTTCTAGATACCAAAGTTTGCCGATCCCTTTTACGGTGTTCTGGTCTTTTCTGAAAGCATTGACCTTACCCACCTGCAACAGATTTTTATTTTAAGAATTCCTATTTTCATACGTGCTAGCAGGTGCTATACAGAAAGAATAGTTAAAAACCAACAACAAAACAGCACGCTTCTATCCTAATGACTCGTTATATGAGAAGTGACACACGCAGATAACAGATACCTGTTACCTTTCTTCTTAGCTCATCTAAGAGCTGTTCTACCACAATTCTTGTGTCCTCTTAGAGCTGCTCTAATTTCATCCAACTGTGCCAGTTCTTGTAATAAATCACAGCACCCACGTGTCTTACTCCATCTATGTGGCTATAGCAAAATACCCCACAGTGACTATACCACTGTGGCTATAGCAAAATAGCACAAGACACTTTTCCCTATCTCATCCTCATCCTGGGATCTTTTAGCCTGTCCATTTCCAAAGGAGTGACAGGAGAAACAGAAACCCCTTTCAATGGTGTAGAACCCCTTCAGCCAGGGAATGGCATTTGCAATCTCACAGCACTGATCGATATGTAAGTGCTGTTAAAAAAAAAAAAAAATTATTCCAAGACACACACACAAAGAATAGACTCATTGGTTTAATTACTTTGGGGGAGATACGTTATTTGTTTAAAAAACCAAAACAAAACAACCCAAAAATGCAAACCACACTTTAGGCAGAGCTTGTTCTCTTGAGATCAGCACTAATCCACCAAGCACAAGCCAGGAGGGCATTAGTTCTTCAGGCTCACCCTCCTTTACCTGCTTCATAACCAGGAGGGAGCAAAAGCTACAGTTAAGCCTATTGCAAATTGCAAATAGAATAAGGATTCCACACACACACACCCCAGCACGGACTTCCCTCCTCACTTCAGGAACTGCCTCACTGCCTCTCAGTCTCCCCTTCCCAAACAACCCTCTTTTCACCACCGGAATGAGCAGAGGACATGGAGACCTCAGGTTCCCCACTCCTTTTCTCAGCACACATCTGGAGAACGACAGTTGATACGAAGGTCACAAAGGAGAAACACAAAGCTTTAGCCTGCCAGCTTTTCCCCATCTTTTTCTAAAGCTCCTGTGTAAGCGATGAGAACATCTAGGGTGGTTTGCAGCGCAAGCTGCTCTGTATTCATCTTCCTGGTGATGTTTGCAGCTTTGACGCCCAGCCAAACCCACCCAATTAGTACATCTCTTTCCTACAGCACAAATACTCCACAACTTTCAGATCAGGCTGAATTGGTTTGCAGACAAAGGCAGCAGAATATTAGGTGCGAATTTGGCTCATTGTGAAAAAAGGAACTTCGAGTGTAACAAAACAAACAAAAAAAAAGCTTTTCAGTACATTAGAGAAAAGTGAAGAAAAGCTATATTAAGAAAGGCAACTAGTAACAGATGTAATCAAAAAAGCCACTCACAATTCTACACCAGATCCATCTACAGCTGTGCCTCAGGAATCCAGAGCCACAGCCACAGAGGGCAGGGGGGAGCCGGGGCTGTCCCCGAGCTCCGGCTCCCTGCACCCAGCGCAGCCCCCAGCTCTGCTCAAGCAGCCGCTATCTCTGCTGCAGTAATTCCTTGAAAAACTATGTGGGGTGCTGTTTTAAGCTTTAAAGCTTTTTTTTTAAAGTGGCCTAAAACAAAGGACTTCTTACAGCAGTCAGAACTCTGATCCACTGGCCAAGAGAACGAAATTAAAAGGAGGCTATAAATATGTCCGCGCATCCTTGCGGAGCAGGCTCCAGCCTTGGCCATTGCCACAGCCTCTCCTCAGCCACTCTGGTTCTTCAGAAACAGCCTCTTTCCGTCCCCCGAGAGGACCAGCAGCACCCTACCCCTCCCAGCATCAGCTGTCCCTGCAGACCCCCTCTCGCTCCCCTGGGAAGCTGCTCCCAGGGCTCAGCCTGCTCCTTCTCCCCTGGCACAACCCCGGGAAAGCAAAGACAATCTTCCCCCCTGCCGCCCAGTCACTGCCTTCCTAAGGGAAGATAAACACACAGACTGCAAAGCAAATAAAGCAGGTATCTTCCACCAAAGCCCCATTTAGAAAGGTCCCCTCAGTTCAAGAAAACCAAGGGCTTCGAGTAGAAAGCCATAATTAAAATGTAAAAAAATCAAGCTTTGGAGGCTGCGGACAGCTGGAATCAGAGCAAACACCACCCTCCGGCCTCACATGTGCTTTATCCCCAAGGAACAGAGATCCTGCAATTATATCTCAGTCTTTTAACAACAGAGCATCAAGGGGCCAGAAACAGAGCGGTGCAAGAGAGAGGCACTTTGGTGAATCCCCAGCCCCAATTACAATAGGGACAATACAGCGTCTGGAGGATTTACCCCGTGTAAGCGCTGAACACGTTAGCAATTCAAGCAATGAGCGTTGTTTAAACAAGATAACACGAAGGTTTCCCTCTGGGGGACTACACAAATCATAAGCTGCCTTTCCCAACGACATTCAAAATGCAATAATAAAACTTCTATCAAAGAAAGATAAACACTAAAATAAGATTAGTGATGTCCAGTACTTTGACACATGATGTGTTCCAAAATTAATGTAAGCAGCAGGAACAGTAAAAGAAATCCTAAATACACAGATACAAACATATTTTTTCTTTTCATTTCAAGAGGCCCAGAAACACAAAAAATTAGTCTTTTCATCTATATCTCCCCTTCTAAGTGTGACCTCAGAGACAGATTAGCAAGAGGTTAACGTGTGTTAATTTTGTGTATAATTTCCGTGGAAGTTTTATTCCACTCTTGCACAAGCCAGACCAGCAGCCCAGCACACGATCTCAGCTGTTACTGGGATTCAGGGCAAAGACTGGTCACAAACACCTTGCGTGGCCGATCATCCCGATTGTTATTTAGCAACTGCTGCTTGCAGGGAGCACGCTTCCACACCACCCAGCTGTGGGGACACCCAGGTGAGGCCACACATGGTGAAATCTCAGTGACCCGGTCATGCGTGTTTAACTCCAGTGAACACATTGAACCCTCTCATGTTAAATTTTACAAGAGGTCTCACAGAAGATGCAATTAAATTGTCCTGTAGGTGCCTTCAATGGCATCTTCGAAGCCAGATTTATCCCTTGGCCAAACTGACTAGTCCTGGTGCCGTCGCAGAGACGGAGGACAGCCCAACTGGGGCTGGTTCAGATCAAGACATTTGGGCCACACCATCCCGCAGCCATGGCAGATAAAATGAACCGTCTTCCACAGCTCCCAGTGTCTCTGTCCAATGCAGAAGGAGCCTGGGCAGCTGTCTTGGACTAGACATCTAAAGTTAGGTTAGATTAATCTCAGCTTAAGTCCTTCAATACAGTTTTAAATATTTGGGGGGGTGGGGGAAGCACCAAATTTACTATTAGTTTGGTTTGAAGGGGAAAACAGAAACTAAAAATCTTCCCTACTGAACTTCAAGTATTCCATCAGTGATGTGTACTGTTGCTACCGGTGATGCATCATGTCAAAGTATTTATTTTACGTGGCTTTTTGTGCGTGTGACCAGTTTGTTTCTGCAAGTCTTTGACACATCGACATAAGAGAAAAACTGGAATGCTTGAAAGCCAGGTGCTTGTTATTGTAAATCACCAGAAGTGGCAGTTGACTTGAAATTACTTAAAGAAGTCTTTTTTTTCTGATCACAGCATCCATAATACCACCTGATAATGTTCTCTCTGATCAGCTTTTTGACTGCCACGACTTCAAATTACCACAAATTCAGTATTGGTGTAGGATCAAGGTCTATGCTGAATTTGGCTAGCTAGTTTAAATTGCAACTCCCTGTCACGACTATATTAAATTTCAATGGACTGGGCTGTTACTGGTTTCACTTACGTAGCCCAGGAGTTATTAAAATATTTTTCCTCTCAGAAATAAGCTTTATAAAGAGTAAACACCATTCTTAAAATACAAATTAACATAGCTAAACTTCTGTATTTGTAGAGATATGGCTAATCCATCAATGTCTAACGTGGTGAAAGTAAAGCATCGCATTCACTTTTCTCCCAAGCAACAGGCGATAGGAGAAGAGGAAATGGCCTCAGGTTGCACCAGGGGAGGTTTAGGATGGATATTAGGAAAAATTTCTTCGCCAAAAGGGTTATCAAGCATTGGAACAGGCTGCCCAGGGAAGTGGTGGAGTCCCCATCCCTGGAGGTATTTAACAGCCGGGCAGACGTGGTGCTGAGGGACATGGGTTAGTGGTGGTTTGGGCAGCGTTGGGTTGATGGTTGGACTCGATCTTAAAGGTCTCTTGCAACCTGGGTGATTCTATTCTACAAGGGTTAAAAGTTCAGAATACGAAACTGTGAAAGTAGATAGTACAGTACAGCAGAAAAATTGAGAAAGAGCAAATCGTGCAATCATAAATGCCAGCAGAAATGAGAAATAAAAGTGAAGTGAAAAAGAAATAGAAGGAAAAGCATTAACTGCCTCTATTATCAGGCTCAATTTCCAGTCTGGCCTTCTTGTTTACACTGTCTGAAAGAGTCATGTTTAGGGGCACCACATGGCTTACATCGTATCTGACAGTGCCTCCAACATCAGCTGCTGTTAAATTGTTATCAACATGCAAAGGAGTCTGGACAGATTTCTCATTACACCGTTACTCCTGGTAGCACAGTATTATCTCAAATACTCTGAGCAGCCATAAAAAGATCATTATTTGTTACAAAAAAACCCCAAACCACACACACCAAACACTTTTCCCAAAATTTCTCCAAAAAGGTGTAGCAGCTTCCTTTTGTCAGGGCGGGGAACAACAAAACACAAAAACCAAAACCACCCAATGGGGAAGTAGTCGGGGGTGGGGGGTGTCTGTTTTTACATCATATAACATCCTTATTCCAAACAATGTTTTCAGTGGAAACAAATGTTTTTCTAAAGTTTATTAAGGTGAACAGGAGCAGATGAGTGCCATCACGTGGCACCAAGGTTTGTAAAATTCATATTTATTTTCTTTAAACACATAGCATTTTTAAATACAAACACATACATATGGTAGAAAAATCTTACTATTAAAAAAACATATCTGTAAATACATCCCAGAAATCCTTTGAATTAAGAATGTCATAACCAAATTTCAGGAGTATCAGCCCAGGAGCGCTGCCCACAGGCTAAACTGGGAATGAACTTCCAGTTGCCTTTGTAGGCTGTGTGTGGCGTTTCCAGGAAAGATTACTCCATAAATACAGAAGAAATAGGGATTTACAGGTTCCGAGTTCTACTTCTGCCTGTGACAGAATTACTTTAACCAAGCCTCCCTAACTTCCTCCTGCTTCAATTTGGCAAGCTCAGAAATGCTGAATGCGAAGAGTTACGGAAGTGTAATGTAGTCCCACTCTATCACCAGCTTCAGAATATTTCATCACAAAGTACAATTTTTTTTCCCCTGAAGATTTTTATCTAAAGAGACAAGAATCCAGAAACTGTGCCGAATAGATGCCTCTTTAGACACTAGAAAGCCTTAGTCAATTATGTGCATAACTATGAGCAATTCAAACTTTGAAGAGACTTTAAATAAGAAAATATAGTATTGCATAAAAAAAAATAAAAATCAAGCATAACAATGACATTTCAAATTTATTTTTTTTAGGGTTTTTTCCTCCACTGCAGCAGGTTGGGCTTTGCATTCCTATTGTGACCCCTCCTGCAGCAGGACCATAATAATCCCTTTCATAAAACCACCAAGCTTTATCTTCCTTCCACAATTCCAACAGGAAAGTTGTTTCAAAACTTCATTGCATCGACAGGTACAAATGTCTGTCTTTTTTCATCCTAAGTTTGTCTCTAAGCAGTGACATGGATAAATACTTCTTTCTTTGTACCATCGTTGTCCTTCTGTTTGGATACTGCGTTTCCTTTTCTTTCTTTACCCTTCGGTGAGGATTTTGCAACAGGGTGCCCAGGACAGCACCCGTCCCTCTAGATCTCATGATGCCAGAGGTCCCCTGCCACCCTTTAAGCGTATTAGCTGCTCAGGTTCAATTTCCTTGCCCAAATTCCTGACTTTAATACATAGATATTGCTAGGTAATTGCTTTTCCCTGACCTTAGCCAGAACCTAGCCAGATTACGCACTGTATTCTTACTGACCGTGTAGCCTAATGATTTATTCTTTTTAATAGTTTGAACACCCTCTCTTCACTCTCCACCCTATTACCTGCCGCTGTAATGGTACTGAAGGCAGTGGTTATGGGACAGGCAAGTAAATTACATCCATGGCATCCCTTTCTGGAAGCACCTATCAATGCTAGTTTGAAATGGCACTATTCTACTCTCTCTCTCTCCCCCTGAAAAGAGGAAAACTGCTCCAGAAAGAGGTTCTCTAATCTTTGACGATTCATTAGTGAATTACCATCCCATAAAGACGCAAATACTGAAAGACTCTTCCAAGGCAGTAAGGTATTATACACAAGCGAGCATAAAATGGATATACGTATATGAAGCAGAAGTCTGCAACAGTAAAATATATAATGATTGATCAATTTTCTAGACAGATGATATTTGGAGCAATTAATTTTAATTGCAAGAAACAAGAAAAATTCTTAATTAAAAGGATTAGAATATTGTTTACCTGGGTTTTATGATCCATTTTTCCATTATGCAAAAGGAAATTGATACACTTCATTTACAACTTCCAACTTACACATGTTAACATTACTAGCATGTACACATTACCAAAAATCTTCAACTTTTATTTGTTCTGCCATGTTGATTTCCAGAGTGCCAGGTAAGCTCTGAACCCCAGCTCACAAAGACTGCCCTCAGCGCCTAGCTCTGTCAGCTATTCGACATCCAGCAAGGTGAGTCTGCATAATACAAAATCAAGAGCTTTGAACAAGCAATGTTCTTTAGGGAATACAGAGCTCCTAGAGCACGCACAGTCCAAAATCTCCACGTGTCCAACAGGCCACGAGCCATTTGCAACCTACCAGGACACCCGCCTGCTCTAGAGCACGGTCTCTTCTGGACCCGCATCGCCCCAGAAACAGGTTACAGTATTTGGTTGGCAGCAGCTGCCCCCTGCCTCTGCACACCCAGCGGTCAGTATGAGAGCACTGGGAATTACCGGTGCAGGCGTGTTCGACACTAGGTATGCAGATGCCTGATAAAGCACTGCAAAGCACCGGGAGCATGCACAGACCAACAACTCTGGGATTCTTTTCTGGCTAGATATTTCTTTTGCTGAATTAATAAAACCCTTCTCCAAGTGCTATTGATTTTTTTTTTTAGTTGTTTGCAATATTAGAGTGTACTGTATGCATAAACAGTGTATAAAGAGAATAATTAGCCCTATTTCTATGTGCGTGAAAAGGTATTTCTAGAACTGTAAGTCAGATTGCATTTGACGCGGTGTCTCAGGCATTAACTAGCTTTTATTTACAAGACTTATTTGAATGCAGGAACTCTTAATTAGATTTTTACTAAGTGCATTTTTACCTATCTAAAGGGCTTACATATACCATTACGAAAACCAGACCTGATTTTATCTGTCATTCAAAACTAAGAGGCCGGTGTGAAGAATTTCAGTGGGAGTTTTGCTTTGGTAAAGACTGAAAGAAGCAACCACAAACAAACAGCTTCCACTAGTGAAAGATGCTGCTATTTCAAAACAGAAGCCTCATGGAGAAAAAGTGGACTGAAGATACTGCAGCACTCTGCCCAGTGTTTGAAGACACTTGTAGTGATAAAATTAATGACATTATTTAGTTGTTTTACTAACCTGAATTTACACTGGCCCTGAAAATGCCAGTGTTTTCCCAGGTGTGCTGCCCTTTTCAAAGGCTCCATCATTATTAGCTTGTTACACCCCAGTGATTTCAAAGCCCTAACTTTTTGTTCCTGTCGTATTTACTATTTTATAATCCTTAAAAGAAAAAGGAAAGAAAGTCTATAGAAGCCTATAAAATATTATTTACTCAAGAGGTGGATGGTTTCTTTCCAGAAGTCACTACCTATCTTCCATACAAATAGAAATGATGAAGTATAGGAAATCTTCACACAATTCTTCTGCAAAAGGCAGCATTTCTGTGAACAATAACTACCTCCAATGTCACTTTTCTTATTCCCATAAAAACTTTGATTACCTTTTTTCTTTCCCTAAGAAGATGGGAGAGCACTTGTGCCAGTGGCTACCCTATGCATCAGTACAAGAATATGGTATGGCACTGAAGCCCGTACACTTAATTTCAGACTTGACCAACTATGACATGAAACAACAAATAAAAGGAACAAATGACACAGAGGGACAAAAAAAAAGTTGAAAGATTTAGATCCCAATCCTACAGGTACTGTGCTAGCACGTAAGAAAGAGGAAAGATCACAGGGGATCTTTTCCCATCTATACAAATACCTACTTAGCACTAACAGCAAAAAAACCCTCCAGTGAACAAGATGCTATCTGGACAGCATTTTCCTGTGAGGTTTAGTCTGGAGCACAGGGGATAAAGGTGGTATCTGCAGACATACTGCCAATAAAATGCACAGGCAAGTTACTCCTGCCCCGTCGCACCGTGGTACGCACCATCCCTACCACACTCTGCGCTGCGGCTGCCATGAGATGAGCCCCCGGCACCAACCTCTGCTTACTCTTCCCTATCCTTGCGCAGGTCTGCGTCGCAGGCCAGCTGTGGAGCTGGAAGACTGGCAACATTTCCATGGCCAGATGCCCCATCACTCTTCTGAACTCAGTCAAGACCAGGAATACTTTGGATATTGGATTTATGAAGCCAAACCCCGAGTGTACAGATGTTCACTCCATTATTCATCGAACATTCATCTTTTTATTCATCATAAAGCTCTTCACACAGATGTGGATACAAACATTTCCTATTTACATATGGTCCCTATGCCCTGCCCACCACTGCAAAACACGGAATTTTAACCCAAAACTCCCTCACAACTGATTTTTCTTCTTTAATGCAAGTTAATGCTATCAAGTTAATTGGGGCAAGGTAAAGCACCCAATTTCTCCAAATTTCATCTTCATTATGTGTGCAAAAGGAGCAACCAGATATGTGATGAGACGCAAATACGTATCGGGGAGATAAAATGCAATACAATTGATAAAACAAAAGCTTCTGGTACAGTTACGTGGGTTGCCAAAGTGAGACCACTTTCATATTTTGTTCCTTTGGAGTCTTTAAGCTTTTTCCCCCCAACAGGTACCACACTGAGCTTGGCCAAATTTAACTACCATACTCCAAGAAGAATTCTCTTTTTTAATACACCAATGTGCTACTATTCCCCTCCCCCCCAAGTGTATACCTGACCCACCAGGACACCAATCTATCAAAATTTTTAGTTCAACCAGTGGCTTCTCTGTGTTAAGTTTGAGATACAAGCTCTAGGAGGTCTCTACCTCAACAATAAATATCAAACAAGATACAAACAAAATCTTGCAGTAATATCCGACAGCCAGATTCAAAGTGGTGAATCGCTTATCACGCACCAGACAGCGCAACAGTTGATCGCCAAATGCTCAGCATTGGTTAAGTATTACACACCAAAATGTCAGCAAAACTTTGAAGTTCTGGCCATTCTAAAAAAGCAGAAGCGTAAACATAAAGGATTAACTGGACACAAAAGCAGCCAAGCTGCAGGCAGCCGTTTTTCACTCCAGCATAGAAAAGAAAGGAAAGCCGAAACGCAGGGACCAGAAGAGCTCCTTAGCGCGGTGAGAGCACGCCGTGCCACCACATGCCAGCCCCATGCAGGTCCCTTCAATGAGGAGTTTGATACCTTCACTCCTAACTGCAAGACACTGATATCCAGACGGAAGATTCTTATCGAAGTAGTATTTCTATATTAGTAATAAATTAGAAGTTAAACACTCGCCAGGTCTGGGGATTTAGATGAGGAACATGAAGTTATTTTATCAAACTAATTTCTTTATTCAGTGAGCAAAGATTCGCAAGTTCTGTGCATTTGGAATCATGCTCTTACAGTTTCATCTTTTAGAAGTAAAAAAAGATGTTTGCAAGGGGCTAAAGTAGGTTTACTTTCCCGGTGTTCTTCAGAATGGATATCTTGCATGATTGAGCAGAGCTTTGTTCAATTCTCAAAGCAATTTACTAGAATTGAGAACAGAACGCTTGGTATAGCAAGTTGGTCAGTCCTGGATGATTACTTCTTATTCCAAAACAATTACAATAAAGGGAAAATGGGTTATGTTCCTGTAAAAATATGAGTCTTTCCAAATAGTAGCAGAGAAACACATGGATACACAATCATAGCTACAGAACCCACTACAGAAAACACAGTAAGTCCATATTACGCCAAGAAATGCCTAACTAAAACTCATTAAGCAAGTTCTTAATTTATAATATTTTTTAAAGAGCTATATAAAGTAGGATATATGCCCTATGGTAATAGGAAATGTGCTTTTCCCATTCCGTATTATTAGCTCCAGCTCCACACAGGTTAGAAGCGGCCGGTGCGATGCTGCAGCACGCTACAAGTGGCACAGGGGTACTGCTTCAGACTGTACCTCCGGGAGACCACCGGATCAAAGACGACAAAAAGCCATTGCTTTCCTCCACGCTTGCTCCTTTGACAGACAAAGGACTTTCCCCCCCCCGCCCCCCGTCTAGAAATACAGATTTTTAATTGAAAAGCCTGGGTTGTGTTGTTCACACCGCTGTGCGCTCTGTACCCTCTGGAACTGCAAACGGGGGAAGGACAGCAGCCTCAATTTTCAGAGGTTTCTGCAACTGTAAATGAAGCCTACCTGGAAAATTGAGACCTCATCAGTTTCTGTCTCAGGAAGGAAAGCGAGGGATAAATTCATTTCAGTCTGCGATAAGGTTATCATGTAAAACGAAATACAATAAAAATCATTTAGTAGTCGGAGAAAATGTAAAGAGAGACAGAGAGGTTTGAACTCTTAAGATTTTAATTCAGTCAGTCAAAAGCAGGGTTTTAATCTTTAAAAAAATAGCTTCCTTCTGAAAATTTACTAAGCCAACAGACCATCGTATGTACGTGATAAAGTCACATTACCAACATACCAACACCTAAACCCTGTTCTGCATCATGGGGGCTGGATACAACTCCTGAAGCCTGCAGAGCCCTGTGTTTCCCTAACACACTTGTCTGGAGCATCCTTATCTACATGGAGCACTTGGAACACTGTAAGGAAAGTGACACTTGAAAAAAACCTCACCACGATGCTTATGGATTCATAAGGACCAAGGAGAACTAGAGATTTACCTGTGTATGGGTCTGTCGTTGAATCCCAAGGATGGATTCCAGTGCTCCCAGGTATTCGCGAACACCAGATTCCTTCAGTGGACAGTGATCATACACAGCAGCAGGATTACAAACAAGCTTGTGGAAGGATACACTGAATTTTCTCCTTTTCACAAAGTTCTGCATAACAGTCCCTTCAACAGAGTTAGCAGAAATCATCTGCACCTGTGGCTTCACCCCATCAAAACTGCCTCACCTGCAAGCGATTGACCTGACAGCACTTTGGCCCACTGGGCACTAGCTGATCTCAAGGCTTCATAAAAATACTGAATGTTTGCCAAAAAATTAAAAAAAAAAAAAATCACTACTGAAAGACAAAGGGCCACATTCTTTAACCTTCACAGTGTACAGACATAAATGACAAAGTACATGAGACAGTACAACTAACTACAAGACGGACAGAAAAGGAGCAAACTCTGAGGATAAATGGATATTTTAACATCTGTGTTCCTCTCACATTTACGTCTCTGGGCAAAGATTGCCAGCAAGGCAGCTAATTAGTGCTAAATCTGATGAGCGTATTTTGGATGATGAGTATACCTGTCTACTAAAGAACAAAATGAGACCAACAGCTTCTTTTGCAGACTGGAATGAGCAGCCATCAGGTGCTGATTATTTTCTGCCTACCAACTAGAAACTGCCTTAGAGAACTAAAGATATTTGGAGTCCATAGTTTACCTCTTGATCAGGTTTCGGACCCCCTACCCTTCCTCAGCACCTCTAGCCCAGCAACAAACTCACACTTCGCTAGTCAGGAAAAGCTGCAGACCGGTACTTGTAGGAACATTCCAGCTTTACAGCGCTTTTCTCTCTCAAATAGGTATATCTATATATAAATTAATTAGGTGCCGTTGAAGTGTTGCTAGCTGAATATTAAAACAAAGCCTCTGCTTTCACTGCCCATTTGTACTGACGCTGCAGCGTCTGTACCGTCAGGTCGGGTATGGTAGTTTATATGCTCGCCGTGGACAGAAACCGTTACTTTCAAATGAAGCTGACATCATTTGCCCTTCTGTACTGGAGCTGTTCATCAGATGTCTTACCTCTGCCATGTATCACTTGGTTCTCTCCAAATTAATCTTCTGGGTCATGAAACCTGCTCATTTTAAATTTTTTAGAAGATTTTTTTTACCTTTTTTTAACCCTCTTCCATACTCTTCAAGTGACTTTAGAGTCTTACTCATGGCTGAACAGCAGAATAGATCAACTAACCACCTCAGAATGAAAAATAAAGTTGGAAAAAAACTGGGTTTACTTTTGCAAAAAAAAAATACAACCTTGCAAACCTTTTGAGGGCAGACGACATCCTTTTGCTTTGTGCTCACCTGCTGCCTACAGCAAAGGGACTCTGGTCTGCGGCTGGACTTGCAGATGCCATCTTAATACACAATAAAAATACAGAAGGGAAATGAACTCAGGCCTTACTGGGGAGAAGCCGAAAATGGATTTATGTATGTGTGCATACAAGCAAGATAAGCCCCAGGAAAAACAGAAGAGAAAAGGAAGAAATCCAGCCACGCAACAAGTCCCTCCATCACCCTCCTTTTCCCAGCTTCACCGAGCTCTCTTGCTGAGGTCTCCCACCCGTTCCTCACAGGGTACGTCACTCCTGTGCTCCCCACCTACGTCACCATTACAAAATTAAGTTTTGCCTGAACGTTGGAAAAAGTCTGAGATGGCCTTAGTACGTATACACATGCCTGGGACTCCTTTTAGGATTTTTTAAAAAATTCCAAACTTTATGCCATCACCAAAACTGCTGTGAAGAGACCTTGCCGTGGTACGGTGAGGGGAAGAGACTGTTCAGTCTTTTTCCCCTTTTCCAGTAGCAGCGTGCGAGGTTATTAAAGATTTACTTCTTTAAGCTCCAGTCCCAGGTTACAATTAACATCCTGAGCCGTAGGAGCTTTTCAAAAGCTATAAATTTTACCTCGGGTACAGCAACTTACTCTTTGCTTTTATCCCACTTGGGCTAGCTATATTAAAAAGAAAGAAGTGATGTTGGAAAGCAAAGATGTAAGGGGGAAAAAAATTTATCACAACGAAGAGGATTTAGCTCTGCAAATGAATTTTCTCCAGCAGTTATCAGCAGCAGGAACAGCAGAGCCAGCGCCCCTCGGTAGAGCTGCTAGACCAGGGAAGCCCGACAGCCTCGCAGGGAGCCGGAGAGCGGAACAGCACGTACGGCCAAACACGCACGACGGTGGGGATGGTGTCAGAGGAGAGCCCCATACAGCCCTGCCAGCTGTTTCACTCCCGCCTCCTTTCACACTGATCAAAAAAGCCGCATCACAGCAGAAATTCTGCCACGTGGCCTAATAACTATTTTCCACCCCTCCCTCCAGATCAACATTTGCATTCAGTTGGAGAAAGATTTACCAGAATGAGAATCCTTCTGCCCAAGCAGAGAAACGGGGAGGAAAATAGAAGAGCTGGGTGTTTTTACATACTATTAGGCAAGCAGAACATATGAAAGATTTAAATTTTGATTTGAACTTTAAAGAACGCACCGTTCCCTTGGGTAGCAGAGTTCAGCTGAGAGAACGTTTACCCACGCCAACTACTCTGCATGCGCTTCTTCTGAGTAAGAGTACCAGAAGGCTCCGGTTATAAAAGACTGATTTTTTTTTTTTTTCCCCCTGAAATTTTCCAAGACATTTACACATAAAAGCATGAAGCTTCTTTGCAGAACTAGTACAAGTTTTTTTCTGATTAAATAAGAGGCCTTTTTTCATGCTTACGAATCATGTACTGCTCTTTTAGCTTTAGAGGGACCACATCAACAAGAATACTGCCAAAGAGGTTACCCAGAAGCGCACCCAGGTATTAGCGACAAGTCTGTCCAGCAGCTCATTATCGCCTGTGTAAGGGACGGACCCCAAACAGCCGCTCCGTCCTTAAACTGGCAAGGGGAGGTGCTAAGCAACATGAGGCAACCTTGTCAGCGTAACTCACGGAGACGCACTTAACACAATAAAGAATTACTACACAGCAAGACCTTGCAGTAATTTTACACACACCAAGAGCAATGGAATGCCTTTATAGACAGGAACCGAAACAGGATAACCTGTGGGAAGGGAGCAGGAGGGACGCGTCTCTGCTCCGATACCCGCTCCCCCAGCACCGCTGCCTCCCTCCTCATCCTGACTGCTGTTCAAAGTCACGTCGCTGAGCACACCGCAGACACAGCAGGGATAACGCCAGGCTGCAGGTCCTTCGGGATAACCAGCCACATGTGGAATCATAGAATGGTTTGGGTTGGAAGAGACCTTTAAAGGCCATCTAGTCCAACCCTCCTAGCACAAGCAGGGACATCTTCAACCACATCAGGTTGCTCAGAGCCCCATCCAACCCAACCTTGAACGTTTCCAAACATCACTGGGTTTAACACATTTAACATGATAAAAATGCCTGGCACAGAGGAACTCAAAGCAGGAGTAATTAGGATACTAATTTCAGGGGCTCTCAACATTAAACTTTGAGGATGCAGGAACTTCCTAGTCACAGCAATACATTAATATTCTTTTGTTTGTTCTTTTTTACTTTTGTGAGTGCAGATTAACGATGAACAAACAGCCGTTTCATCAGATCATACTGTGGGAAGCTAATCCAGAGGGGAGGTGAGAAAGGAGCACAGCAGCTGCTCCCTCCTCTGTAAACCAGCAATCCACAGTGCCCTGGGGACAGCGGGCAGACCCAAAGCCACCAGCGAGAAGCTGGGAATTAGGGAAAAGACCAAGAAACAGGTAAGCAGTCTCCTGTCCTGGCAGTAATTCCTTTTGACCTGCATCCCCACAGCTTTCCTGTTATAAATCTGTGAACGCAAACAGATCTCTCAGGAAAGGGATCCTGCCTCAATCTGTCCCTGAACAGACAGTTTCTGCAATGATGATGATAATAATATTGCACTCCAGATAGCTCACCACGTTTAGTTTAACTAAACTCTGTCCCCGGGGCTTTCAAGAAAGCCCTTTAAATTCCCTTGGAAACGCCCTTCTCCAGCACTCAGTTATTATCAAAATAACAAAACTAAAATTTCTAGAGAAATAGCTGGTCAGAGCTGTTACCTGAACTTCAGCTCCAAGCTGCACCAAGGCAACTTAGCAGCATTACCAACAGGCAAAGTTTTGACCTCTAGGACAAGGATTCAGAAAAGCATCACATAAAATCATAGAATACCAGGTTGGAAAGGACCTCAAGGATCATCTGGTCCAACCTTTCTTAGCAAAAGCACAGTCTAGACAAGATAGCCCAGCACCCTGTCCAGCTAAATCTTAAAGGTGTCCAACAATGGGGAATCCACTACTTCCCTGGGGAGATTATTCCATTAGCTGAATATTGTAGGGAGATTCCTACCTGCCTTCCCAACTTCAGCCTTATCTTGAGCCAACGCAAACTTGTCCACACAGGGAGCTCCTAGCTGCCGTCTGAGCCTGCTCAAGTAGAGCTTCCTGCTGCACAGCTGCCCCATCACACACCAGTTGCCACAGGCTTCTCCAGTTAACCTGATAACTCGCCAGCGTTACCAAGTTCAACCTGTCCTTGCTCCTGGCACAAATCCATTTGTGTAGCCATTTCTAAAATACCTTAGATGGTCACAGTTCTTGGTACGACTAAGAGAGTTTTTACCCAGCATGGTGAAAAATCTAGTGCTGTAATTAAATAATAGTCTAAAAAGGAGAAATGTATACCTGCTCCTTCTGAATTCTGTGGGAACAAGACCCAGCCTCATGATTTTGAAGGGTTTTTTTTCCATTTTGTAAGGGCTTGCTGAATCTATGCTTCGTTTGCAAGGCTTGGAGGTGAATAATTGATATTAAGTGGGTCTCAACTGTTTAACCCCATGACTACTCCGCTCAGTGAGAGCAGGAAGAGAAGGAATGAACCCCACACCCTCTGTAACAACACGTGATGCAAGTTTCTCCTACTGACTCCAGCCAGAGCACCGGTGTTCAGCATCTCAAAAATCAAGGGTTTCTGCAGTCTGAGACCATGACCCCATAAACCTTCATCCAGACAGAAACAAACACCTGACATCCCCAGCTGATACTTTGCTGGGTAAAAACTGCAGACTAAGGTATAAGTTCAAACAATTAATTAAATGCAGAACTCCTTGAAATACTTCTAAAATTGCCAGGCATTCATGAAGTTGTTTGACAGAAAATAAGCATATACATCTGAGTTCTTCAGAGTGATCTCGCTTCTGTTACAACATACATGGGCAAGCGTATGCTCCAGCACTTAATGATGCCTATAAATGCTATACCACCCTGTGTGCAGGGACTAGCACTTGATATTTATGAAGTCTTAAGTAATTTTGCCTAATAAAGTTAATGAAGTATATGTTAGTAGCTAAAGTATATAAATCTCTTCACTTTTATTACCACTATATATATGTATATAAAATCCTTACCATACAAATTTACTAAACTCACTTAATTTTTGCAAGCTTTCTTCTCTAACCCTTCTTACTACGCTGATCTCTGGCAGTAGCACAGCCACTTAGATAGTAAAGCCTACGTGTAAGTGACATCGCCGTGTGCTTCACAGAAACACGCGCTCTGGCTATGTCCTTGAGAGCAAAGGATCATTTGCTATCAAAATGCAGGAAAACTGTAAGGGGAGAAAACTAATGAAGCAATGACACACTCATCAGGAACATAATCTAACTGTGAAGTAGCCCCATTAAAAATACTGGCTAATTTTGTGCAGACTTAAAACTGTTATGAGTGTTAACAGCAATTATGTGCCTCATATTTTCAGATTAAGAGTGCTGGCTGAGCTAGAGACTTACGGCAATCTTTTTTCTAGGGTCTTCTCTGAGTCTGCCTGAAAGCAAAGAAGAAGATCCCAGAGGATAGATCTGGGGAAAGGCAGAAAAGCCCAGAAGAAAAAGAGCAACTTGGGAATTCTGGGACTCCCTAAAGCATCAGACTGGAGCAGCCACAGGCCTCGCTGCTCTTACTGAAGTAGTAAGCTGGACCTATACCTAGAACCACAGCAGACCTGTAATACCAGCTTTCTATCACTCATTAGCCAGACTGCTAAGACTACTGATTACCAGAGACACCAAGTGCCTGGAAATCTTGTGACCTATAAGCAGTAAAAGAAAAATGAGGTTTTTCCTCCCCTTCAGCATCTTCCCCACGCTGAACTTCTGCCTTGAGGTACAACGCATCAACATCCGAGCATTAACCTTCTCCTTGTCTCGCCAGTCCTTTACCAGCCCTTCTGGAGTCCCCTTGCATCCGACCAGGATAACTGCAGCTCTTTCACAGCAAGAGCGAAGGCTGAGCTGCGTGAGGATTCCTTGGCTGGGCTGCCGGGCAGCCATGCCCCACGTCGGGCACAGAGGGCAAGAGGGGCTGGGGAAGGGGTTCCTCTTCTCACAGAGCCCTTCAGCTCAAACCTGTTCATTACTGTAGTTAAAAGTTTGTACAATATTCCAGAGCTGGGATACCAGAGACTTGACCTGTTCATTAATTTGTTGTACGTGCATCACCTTCATTTGTTCTTGGCGATGTTTTGCATAAGCACACACAGGTTTCTGAGCTGAAAACACACCTGAAAATGTTGGATTTACTCTATGCAACTAAAATACCAAATCAGCTAAGCCAGCTTCAGAGATTCATATCCTTTCAGAGCTCAAACACCCACTCGTTTATTATTCTGTTTGGAAAATCTTACACGGTACTCAGATTTTCTCCCTCTGGGAGAAATCAGCATATGGCAAAAGCAGGAGTAAAGCATTAAACGCATTCAAGTGAAGTTCTGTTCCACTGTTTTAATTGCTCTAAGGTGAAGATGTGATTTGCTGGAGGACACATTCAAACAAATCAGTGAGTTACTACGGCTATTAATTTTAAAGGTGTGCCCCAAAAATGCAGTTTCCAGAGGTATCTGTCAGCATCTTTCTGGCTAGAGATAGGAGCATACTGAATGCAGGGCACGATTCTGTATGTACTGTCATGAGACATTTGTTTACTAAGATGCCCTGAGTTCAGATAAGCAAAATAGCATTAAGTAATTTCAGCAACAGATGCAATGCTGACTGCACGTTACTGAACAGTTTTTTCAATGTCATTTGAGCCTTGTGCAGTGCACCAACGCAGCCTGTAGAAATCATCACTGATCAAAACTCCCATAGACGGTTTCTTCTAAACTTTTTTGCTAACTGCTAGGTAATCTTTCTACTGTTAAGTATGTCATGGCCCCTAAATCCCCTAGTGTCACTGGAATTTTCTTTATTGACAAGAAACCAGACAGCCAATATAAAAGATAGTCTCCTTCAGGCTTTGTGCAAAAATTGACTTCTCAGGGATTTGGGGGTGGAGTTTATTCCATCTCTCCTAAAGGCTTTATTTAATGTCTATCATACAGAGTGAAAACAGATGGCGACAAAATATTTAGGACCTTAGACAAAATTCACAGTGGAAAAGCAGCTCTGGTATTATTAGCCATGAAGACAGCAGGCTATTTATGTAAGTTTATACTAAAGGTAGTTATTTTTACATGGCCCTGACCATAGCCAACTTTATTGCATGTTTCTTCCCCACAAGCTCCCCTTCCTTCCACATTGCTGGATCGCATCTTCGTCTGTATCCAAAAGAGCCACAGGAACCTACAGATTTTTGTGTAAGATTGAATTTTCTGCAACAATCAACTTTTGTAAGATGAGTATCTTTGCAGAAACCTGCCAAAGCTGACAGGTTTGTTAGAAATACTGATATGAATGTCAGTTCCCACAGAACCAATATTCTTCACAAAAACCTGAATACCATATTCATCAGCAGAGTCACTTTTAAGTATCTGGGGAAGGAGAACAGATTGGAGAATGAAAGAAACACCTTAAGTATCACTCAAAAACTGCAAGCCAGTAAAAAAGGAAATAGCAGGCGTGCACACAAGAACAGAAAAGGCAAAGTTTTCAATGAGACAAGCTAATCTAGTGTTTAAAAAAAAAAAAAGTGACAGGAAACCAAGAAACGAAGCTGAAACTCCCAGTTCTGACTCAGCGTGGAATTCATTTCACCTCTGTACCTCCTTCCCCCACCCATGAGATGAGCCCAGTATTACTTACTATGCATGATGCCTTGCCTTAATAAAGCCCTTCTGGATCTTCAAATCGAAGGGGCTGCAGGCAGAGATGATTACAATCAAAGAATACATTAACATTTTTCCATAACTTTGTGCTACTGGGCTTCAGGACGCTGATTTGTTAGATAGTGCCTCCACTTTAAGACTATTGTGTGGACATTCCACCTGCAGTAAGAACAAATTGCTATTATGTTAAGCACGATAGGATGAGTTTTAAGCAAAATACTGGTTTCTTTCCGATCATAATCGGCACCTTTGCTAGTCTGTGCCTATCATGCCGTTTAGGCAAACACCTTGAGGAATGTTAGAAACATGCATTCTGCTTCACGACACTCCCAGGGGTGTTCACAGCGTGAAGCCGCAGCATTTCTTCAAAAGCTAGAAAATAAGACACATAATCCCCATCCTACAATGGGAAAGGGTATTGTTTATAGCCCTGCATTTCAAGAAGGCTTTCAAATCTCCAACAGCTTAGATTTACCCTGAAGTTACATAGGTCTGTTTGGGAAGTTTAACTATGTAAAATTTAAAACTTTTGATTGACCCCATTATAACCTGCATATTACTGAATTTCTCAGTATCTTTAGAGTAAGCCATTTGCTATCAAGACCGGTGTCACACATCACTTAAACCAGGAATAAGAGTCACCAAAAAAGAGAGTTTTCCACTCAACTGGAAACAGCATTCAATCTTGGCTTTTCCTGTACCTGAAACCTGCACACTTGAGGGATCCCAAATACAGCCTCTATTCTTTTCCACAATTACGCCAGCAGTCATGACATCCAGTTATAATACATCAAGACAAATTTAGGGATAGAAAACCAGCATTGTTCAGTCAATGTTATTTTTTTCAGGAAATAAAACTTTAATTGGAGATTTGCTCAATTTTGGCCAAGTATCTGTCCATAATAATCTTTTACAGTAATTAATCTTAATTGGTACACACCACTTTATTCTATAGCTTCATCTCAGTACGTGATATACTACATAGCTGAAATACTCCAGCACAAAGTGGTTTGAGAACTGACAGCCCAAGAAGTCCTCTGCAGTTATTACAAGCAGCCTGGGGGCCTGACTCTGCTAAATAAATTTATGCAGATGAAAGACTAGTTTGTGTTAATATAGACATAAACATTTTTATAAGCAATAATGGCTTTGTTACATACAAAATTAACTTACACAAATTTTCCTCTTATGCACGAATCCCATGTTATTTTCCTATATTTACCCAACCACTTCTTGGGTGTCCTCAATTAAATGTAACCTTGAATTTCCTATTTTCAAAGACCTTTCCGTTCATTTCCAAGCTACAATTGCTTCATCTCACAGTACAGTCATCTTCCCTCTAGCTCACCCTTATTGAACTGAAGCACACTGCAGCTAGGACAGAGCGTTAACAACTGTCCCACAGTATAACAGATACTCGTATTTTGTTAAGAATGACTCAGCGGTACAAAATTCGATACGCTGCAGAATTCACACAAGGAATCAATGCAAAGTGTTAGTGATCAATGGGGCACTATTTTTTCTTCTGTAATCTAGTTCCTATCTTCCAACCTACAAAAACTTCTTGAGCAAGTTGCAGCTGTTATCTCCAGATAATCCCGGTGTGCAGAAAAAGGTAGTTTGCGTGGTCTCCCAGACCCGCTGAAGTCTGTTAGAGCACACGGAAGCATGGCAGCGATTGCAGCCATGTCTAACATGTTTGTACAAATGAAGGACAACATTTTCCAAAGAAGGGCAATGCAGCTATGGAGCACAGTGAGGCTCAGAACAAGCTGTTGCTGCTGCAATGCATTCATTAGAGAAGCTACAAGGAAAAAAAAAAAAAAAAAAGAAAAACACACATGGCTTAATTATTTCATTCTTAACGCAACTCCTTCCCAGTAGATCAGGGGTAATAGATTTTCACCAAGTAACTGAAACAATCTCAGGAACAGCTGGATGCTAAGGTTCTGAGTGACAACACAAGTTTTTGAACAATTATCTTTGAATTTTAAGTACTCAAAACATCTTTTCTCTCCCAGTAACTTAGAAATCTGCATCCAAAGGTGAAAAGAAAGATTAAACAGGAATAAAGAACCCCTGTGTTTAAGCATGTTTATTTCAGCATGTGATACAGACCCTTAGCTAAATGCTACGCTGCATCAGGGTTTGCAGAAAGAAGGTACTCAGTTTCCATAAAATGGATGCATCTTCAAGATCCTAAATTGAAGTTCAACTCCCCTAAGTTCCTAGCCATGTAAATCTGTTAAAAACATCTTGCTAGGCTTAATTTCTTAAGTCAGTCTCAATTCAGTAGAAACTGACTGAAAATGCAATAGAATACATACTAAACCCATGATAAATAAAGATCACTGATCTTCTGACAAGGCAGAAGAATAACAATAGGTAGCAATTATGAGTAAGGGCTTCTGCATCACGTTCCCAAACTCCCCTCTGCTTCAGCTCTTCCTCCCATCTGTTTAAGCATAATAAAACATTCAATATTGCACATACAAAATGGAAGTCTCATATGGCAGGCAATCTTACGTGCAAAATACACCACTATGAAGACTGAGCTATCAAGCACATTTTCCAATATCTATTATGAAAACCAAATCATATTGCAGCCCTTTTGAAGTGTCTGATCAGCTTATAAGATTTCATTCAGGTTAAGGGGTCTCAAAGTCATTTAATAAGATGTATGACTTGGATAGTTTTAATCATTGGAAGAAAGTACACAGATGCAGACTGCCTCAATGGAAATGTCCCAGAATAGATTAGACAGTATTGCCATCTCACTGTGACACAAACATGGGACAAAAATGTCTGAGTACCCAAGAGATGTTTTGTTCCAGAAAAAAAAGCAATCATTGTTGCATAGTTTCAACAGAAGTAATCCAAACAGTGACAGTAATGTGTCATTAACTGCCTGGCATATTCCTGCTGCTGGTTATCCAAAAGCATACAGCAGAATTCAGCGCAAGAGTAAGCGATGCTGTGGGGTACCGGATACCAGCTAGACTCCTGGCGGCAGTAACTGAGGATTTGATCCTGTACAGACTTACTTCAGACACCCTCCAGAACAGCTCTGTATCCTCCCCCTAGATCTTACAAATTAGAGCAAAAAAAAGGATTTAGAGCCTCACCAGAAGCCTTCCAATACTTCAAGAAACATTCTTAGGCAAGAAACCAGCTCCTTTTCAAGGTGTGTAGGCCTGCCACATCCACTGGATGGGTCCAGCACTGCATCCAAAGAGGCGGATTTAATTTGCTGTCTGATCAGCAAGTATTTGGAAAAAATCATATAGCGCTTGAAAGAGTTCCACATAGAAGAGATTTACAGAACCGTAACTTTCCAAATAATTTTGAGAGCAGCAATCCTGGATATTGAATGAGACATGGGAGGAAAAAAAAAAAGAAATCATTTCATCCAGAGTTTGCTAAACCACCGGCACCACAAACACAGCTCTCGAACAGGAGCAGGGTCAAACAGCAGATTTAAGATAGACTTAGTAGCAAACCCAATAATCTTCTAAATAACCAGTGTTACTCTAACAGAGTTTGGTTTCTATTTTTTTTTCATGGAGGTTTCCTTTCTAAGCACTAACCAGACTAATTCTCTTTAGCTTGCAAAATTGGACAAGATCACAGCCTGAAGGGGAAAGGCTGCAGTGATAAATATTTAATGGGCTACATCAATAAAATTTATTTTGCCAAGGAGAATGGAAGGAGAGGAAAAGCAGAGAAATAATTCATTAAAAGAAGTTCAGCTTAGCAATGCCAGAAAAAAAAGCCATGCTAGGAAAAAAGGAATTAAACACAAACGTGTTTTAAATAGGTCAGAAGCTTAAGTACTCTTAACACAAAGATCCAAGTTTTTCAGAATGAGAGTACAGTGATACGTATACTTAATAGTAATTCATCCCATTGCAAATAAATATCTCTGGACACATCAGTAACAGTTTCAACTTCTTGCAATACTTCAGATCATCCAACCTTTAAGACCCATTTAGTACATGAAAGTGTCATTGCTCAAAACCCATTAAGAAACACAAGCACCTTGAGGTTTCCTTTACATCTCAAGGCAAAAGTCTTCCCTATTTTATACTGGACGGGGCAGTAAGTTATCTTTTGCAGAAGACAAAAATGCAACAACAAGAATTAAGGTATTTAGTACAAAGCTTAAACATTCTTGTACTGCAGTGCTCCCCATATCTCAGTATAGAGCTTTGTATTTGCAATGTACATCCCAGAATTTGCAAAAAGGAATGTTTAATCTCTCCTTCCTGACACTATTTGAAATCACTTGCAGTGATACAAGAGTACACAGCACTTCAGTATGTCTTATAACACCTTTTCCATTCACTCTCCTGCTCCATCCAATCTGGACCTCTTACAATGACAAGTCAGCAGGATGGGCAAGGAAGAACATCAGAAACTGTTCTGTTTCTACTAAACTAGTCCAGGAACCCATTAATTCTCAAGTTCCAATTCTAGATCTGCTAATGATTTGCTATATGGCTTTGAATCCCTGGGTTTGGGATTTTTTTTTTTAATGGGTAAAGTGGAGCAGCACATACTGGTGCAAAGAGAGGGACGGTCTCAGGACAAGCAGATTAAATGGTATTAAAATACCTCACAGCTACTTCCATGTGATTTGGTGAAAGACAATAGATTTAAAAATCTACCTTTTTAGAAGTCTTTCACTTAAAATTATTTAATAGTTTTGTGGATGAAGTCACACTACTTAAACCTCCCTAATGGTGAACTACTGAGATGATTACAGAAGGTGAATTGTGTCGATAACCACAACCAGAACCTCACTCAGCAGCAGGGCTGTCACAGGACACACTGTTCAGGAACATGAAGCAGTCAAGCCTCCAAATAAGTGATTAAGTGCTGCCCTCTAGTGCAGTCATAAACCTAGTTTCAGCATCAAGATTTCTGAAATATAACAAAACCTTGTTTGTAACAGAAGAATCCTACAGCAATCATCTTAATAAAGTGTGCTTACGATTTAATTTTACTCTTCCATACTGGGGTCTTTAGTTTAGGTTTAGCACTGCAATAAAGTTAAACACTGTAGTCAATTTAACACCTCCAGAGCATATTCTACTTCTTCCTCTGATTTGTGAAATCAAGTTCTCATCTCACAGTGAATTGCTGGCAAAGCCATTTTAAAAACCCATTACATCAGAAAACACAATATTCTATTTTTTAAAACAGTATGACAAAAATTTAACAATAGGCTCGTGTATTTAAAATTTTTGACAGAGTTCTAGAATTAGCTTTTTCTCATGCTCTGAGTACCTTTTCTGTAATGCCACTTTCCCTGAAGGCTTTATGACTTCACTACTGGTTACTGGAGCACCTTGGCTCTTGATGTTACTGCCCAAAAAGCTCCCTCATGTGAAGCAGACAGACATATTAGTCACAATTTATTCTCAGAGCAGGGGGTTTATTGCAGCAGATTCCTAGTGACCTTTTCGTTCATGTATTTAAAAAGAAAGAGGTGGCCACTTCAGGAACAAAGTGATCAGAGGGGCGATATTTGGCATCAGACGAAGAACCAGCAACAACAGCTGTGAAGCAGTCCTTGCTAGGTGACCCCAAATGGTATCAGAATTTCACAGTTCATTTAAAAATCAAGCAGGATGCTTCGCTTTCACAGAAAGATAAGAATGCAGTTCTCCTTTAAGAATTAAAACCACATTGCGTACAGTTGTTTTTGTGACACATAGGAGGCAGTAAGCACAACTGAGGGGGGTGTTTCTCACCCTTTGGTTTAGGCAATCTTTAAGCTG
Organism: Burhinus oedicnemus; assembly: GCA_008921705.1. NCBI lineage: Eukaryota > Metazoa > Chordata > Aves > Charadriiformes > Burhinidae > Burhinus > Burhinus oedicnemus. The sequence continues at coordinate 2,063,520 of VFFE01007255.1, forward strand.
TAGCTGGCCCATTAAGTTGGGCTGACCTACAACACCTGCATCAACAGGGTTTCAGGTTGGTTTGCTCCTCCAGTCAGCAAAATGCTGTTTCCAACCCAGCCTCAAATGAACCTGCCTGATGGAAAAGCACAAGTGAAACACGTGGAGCAGAGCTTACAGTTTACACAAAACGCGGTTTTTTGTTCCAGCACTGGATACTTCATATACTCATAATAACTAAAGACATTTAATCATTTCTTGAAGACATTAGCTTGAATGCCAACTGTTAAAATCTATTTAATCATTTGCTTACACAAAACATTGGAAAATGTTGAAACAACTTGTCTGGAAATTTATCAGGTACATTTATTAAGGAACAACATTCAAAACCACAGATATTATACTAGTATTTTTGAACTTCCATATAAAATAAAAAAAACCTTGTTTGACTTTGTCAGCGTACTTGTATCTGCAGGTTACAACACCTGGGGAAAGATCAGTACAGAGAATTTTGTTAGTGTCTTCCAAACATTTAGCCATCAGAAAATTCTGTGCAAGCTTAACATGCAGAAGAATGCCTGCTTCCAGTCTGAACGAGTTCAGCTTCCAATCATTAACACATTTTGGGTCAAACAGAACTACTCTATTACTGTCAAGGCTACAGCTCTTTCCAGTTTTCCAAGAAGAGGTTAAAGTGTACAATGAAACCATATCTGCACACAAGCTATGCTTCAAACTTCAATAATTTACATTATCTAAATTTGAAATTACGCAGACTCATGTGGGCTCACTTACATGACTTCATACCAGGATCAAGCCATGTATCTGCCAGCCTGCAGCTGTTTTTAACAACACTGCCTAGGAGTTTGAACTAAATATAATTCAGATTTTTAAAACTACTGTCAAGAGGACTGAGCAGAAATTTAGTTGAAGTACCAACAACCTGTAAGAGTACTACTAGAAAAGCTGCAACTGACAAGACAAGCCTGACTCTTGCCCATCATGTGGAGCCTAGGACAGGAGTGATCCAGACAGGACAGTTTCACATGATAGTGTTAAGAACTTCTTGTTGCCATCTATAAAGAGGTGGAGGTAGCAAAATGAAAATAAGGTTCCTTAAGACAATGTTGTCAACGGTTCTAGTGCTACTTTTACCTCAGTTACTCGTCCATTGTCTCCTGCATCATCTTTTAAAAATCTGAATAATGTTTCAGCCTGAAGAAGAAAAAAAAGTTGAGACATTGAAAACTTTTCAGTTACCTGTTGAATGAACAGCACAAAGAAGCAACAACTATTCAGCTGTGCCACTTTAAGTATTCTTAGCTAATCTGAAACATGGGTGCAGCAAAAGATAGCCATCATCCACATGCTAGATTTGCGTGAATTGCCATTATGATATGCAGTTCAAGTTCAAATAGAGGACAAATCACAAGATTCATTCACATTTTTACAGACATGCTTGGAAGTGTTTATATAAGTTCTCCCTGTCAGACTTCATAAATCATTAAAATCTCACATTAAAAATACAAAGTTTTTCACATATCACATAAAGTTACTTAGTTGAAAAAAAGGAATATTCCTGCTCTGAGTTGTTATGCCTCCTTACCCCTGACCACATGAGCAGAAAAAAACCCACTTCTCCCTTCTCACAAAAAGGGTAAGAGTTCTTTCATTCCTATGTTTTTTTAATGGGGAGAGCATCTGGCTTTTTACATAGTAGTTATTTGAGAAAAGGACAATGACAGGTTTGACGGGGATGTCTGCAGCAATGTATATTTTTATAATCAGAAAATAAACAAGGCTCATTCATTCTCCAGAAGGGAAAGCCAGCTCCGCACTCAATGAAGTGATGAGGCGAAATTCACATCATGAAGTCAAATCTTATCATTTACAGTCATCTGTCTCCTCTTACAGAATATAAACATGTTATCTGGGATTAATTAAACTAACTTAGCACATACCTAAATAACAAAGCTTTGCCTTTGTTATTTGCTACAGAGAAAAAACCACTTCTGGGAGAAAAGTCCATTGATTGAGCAAGATAAATCTGTTTTCTTCTGAACACAGGGAAGTTTGAGAATACTGTATATGAAGGAATGTGTACCTATTGAGAAACAGGTCATTAGTTACAACAATTAGGAAAAAGCCACCAAAATTCAAATTGAAGTACAAATTTAAAACTGAAGGTCAATGTTAAGTTCAAACATTCAGTTATACACCTATCCTACACCACTTTCTATAGAGAGTTCTACTGGAGAAAAGGTGCAGGGAACACACTACAAAACCAGTTATTGCAACTCATTTATTTTTAAGTAATTACATCTAACTAGTAAAAATAGTCTTCCAAACCCTCAGATTAATTCCGTAGTTCCACTGTTGGCCAGAATTCTGACAAGGCTGGCAAAACTCCACGTAAGCTAGGAAAAACCCCACATAGTAAGACCGTTACAGTTAACAGCTGCTGAAAATTCACATCTGTTGCTGAGTTGTATTTACAGCACTGAAATAAGGGCATCTTAAATAGGGAAAAACAAAAGGTAAACTAGAACATAAGATATTATTTTCAGAACAACTTCCCTGAAGAAAAAAAAATTATTTCCTTATAAAGATACAGTATCTTGTACATGTCCTCATCTGCTCAGTCTAGCCAATTTTGCAGTATACATATCTGCTCAATATCAGTTTTATTATGTCACCAAGAACATTTTTGATCAAGACACAAAAAAGCTTGTACTAACAAAGTTGAACATACCAATTTGACAGCCTCATCAGTTTCACGGGAAGCCACTGCCAAAATTTCTGTGGTGGGATTGAAGGTCACACATGTTGCAGACGTAACTAGGTTCATTATGGCTTTAACTGGTTTAGGGTGGTTTTCTTTGAGACAGACATCGGTCGTATATAAATTTACAACTCCAGAAGCTGAACTGAAAAAAGACATTAACAAAGACTATACCAAGTAGTAACATTTACAGTACATGTTACCTTGTTATCTATAGCCACCATTCAACTGAAAATGTAATTTCCAATTATTTACTGGAATTTGTAATGATATTTTCTTTGGAGCTTGATTTTGCTTTGGAGTTTACAACAGTATTGAGTGGAGAGATTTGGGGTTTTTTTATTTATTTATATAGAGAGACACACAACTGTGGAGAGACTTGATAAGCCCATCTGTTACACAGAATGAATTCAAAGCAATAAAAGATTGCTATCAAAAGATTCTGAAATAGTTTCAAGGTTTTTGATTATTTTTTTATATATACTGTAGAGTAAGTCCACCTAAAAATCCTCTTCTACAGTGGGCTAAGAAAATGCATACTGTACTTAAGTATTTGCCAGTCTCATGTACAAGGATTGATACGCTAGCTGAAGTTGCATCTCAGTAAGTATACTTGGAGAAACACTTTCAAGCTTGTGGCTTGGAGTTGAGGCATCTTTTCAAATGCTAACGTGCTACGCTACAGAAGCCAAATGAGTATAGGAAGGAGAAAAGGGGGAAGACCTCGAATCAACATTTGTAGTACAGAGTTTATGATTTCAGTCAGTATGATTTCAAAATTAACTACTAAACCCATATATAGCAACAGTAACACATTAGAAGCGATACTAGTATTAAGTGCGTTATGGTATTTTAGATATACGTGGAACAAATTAAATTATTATCATAAAACGGGCAATATTCACCTCTACACTAACCTTATTAAACCCAAACTTATTCCATGTTCCTACACTCTCACCAGCCACCAATAAGTTTACTGAAGAGCTTCAAAATGAGATAGGAGGAAGGTGTCAAATCCAAGTCACTTACCCACATGCCACATACTGGTTATTTTTTGAAACCGCAATGCACTTTCCTTCCAAAGAACCCTCATCTTCAAATTTGTGTAGACACTTTCTGCTTCTCACATCCCAAATGAAAACTTCACCTTCCTCTGTTTGCAGGATAAAGTAGAAGAATATAGAAACCATGTACACAGAACACATAGTTTGTCTATTTTGTTAAAATAAATTTCATTAGACAACAACTATTAGTTCATTTACAACTATCAAACACAGGGTATTTAAAAAAAACAAAACCAAACAGCTAAAGGCATACTAAAATAGTTAACTCCATTCTTTAATTATTGATCACTTGGTTGTATTTTTAGGCTGGATACTGGCATAAAGTCTTTTAATTATCATTGTAAAACAATAAATGACTTACATTTATGCAATTTAAATGGAATTATGATTAGTGGTGTTAGAGGAATACTTACTTGAATAGCTATATATTTTACTGCTGTCTGGAGTGAACGCAGATGCAGTGCATCTTCCATTTACCTTCATAGTGCCTATCAGTTCCTTTGTCTATAGGATGGAGAACAACAATGGTGACAATGATTCTGCCAAAATCCAAAAATCTGTAGGAAAGTTGTTTCCATACTCCTGTCCCACAAAAATCTTAAGTTAGCTACACTGACATTAAAAGAACAGCATCAACATTTTCAGTGCCCACAGACCAGAGCACAAGCTGATGCTCATAAATCCATGATCAATTTATTATTGCACAACTACAGCTAGTTCAACTCATTTGCTCTCTTGCTGAAGGATCTTCATTACATAATGAAACCTTTTTAAGTATTTTTCCTAGTAAAAGTTTAAAACAAATCCAGGTACCATCATATGGCATTTAAAATTTAACTGAAAAAATTCTATATGCATTATGAATCACAGTAGATGACACAATTCATGAACATGGTACATCAGCATGCACTAGCACTATTCCCATAAAAGCAGTCCTCTATTTTTTCTGCCTTCAGATGCCTGTTTCCATGCTGAGACCATTCCTTTTGCCAGCACAGTGTTCATGCAATCAGCCAAAATACAACATACGACTTTTTCCAGTGACAGCTTAAAAACCCCTGAAACTCTGGCCTTCGCTTCACCAGTCCCAAAGAGAACTGCACAGTGAGGGGAAAAAAAAAAAAAATCTCAGACACCCCAAAACAATTTTCTAAAGCTAGCGTTAGTTGATTCAGCAACTCATTTTTGAAGGCTGTCAAAGTATGCGTCAAACCTTTGTTTCAACTGAAAGCTAGATTGCTCTTCAGATTACATATAAGCAAGCAGATTCAAAAGGGAAAGGGTACCAAGAAACTGAAGCTACATGAACGATGACGAGAAAATACCTTCATTGACAACAAGTGAAGGTAACCCGAAGTTCCAGTTAGCAGCATAAATGATCCATCTGGGGAGACTTCAAAATTTCTGAGAAATCTTTCCTCCACACCTTTAAAAAGAGATTCAAGAACTTCAAATTGGCATAATTTATTCTTTTTCGTAAATATTCAGAGGTATGATTAATATGAGTAAGATCTGACTCCACTTCCACTTTTCACTTCTGTAATATACTGTCACAGCAAAGCTACAACTCAACCTTGTTTATGTGTGACAATTAGCTTTTCATATCCCACACAAACTAATCCTATGCCATATGCCATCTCTATTTGGGACAGCTTCAACTATACCCAGACACTTAAAGCACTATAAAACGTACCTCTTACTTTCTGTATAGGAATAATACTTCCAGTCATCATGTCATACACAAAGAACATTTTATGGTGAGTACCAGTGGCTATAACTTGTTCTCCATCAACACTGAAACAAGCCTTATAGATTGGAAAACTCTCTAAATAGATGCTCTGTATTCTTGGATTCTTTATACCATCAACCTTCAAAAAAAACAGATTATCATATTAAGGAACATACCAAATACTTCTACAGAGAAAAATTCATATCAGCTAGCCAGTACAAGAGACTTAAACAGTAAGAGGTACACCAGTTCAAAGCATTAATCTCTTCATCTTCTCAATCTACAAATAATCAGCCTCTTGGCTCCGCATCCTATGTATCAGGCACTCCCAGCCTTCCTGGATATACTTCACATCTCTTACCCTTCCCTGCCTTGCCCATGCTTTGTTCAAATGATCACTTCTATTGTTTTCTAAACACAAACATTTGCTTTGCATTGTTCTTTCCTGCAGTCCCGTGGAAGTGTCAAATTTTACTTGTGTCTTTGACCATTTCCCGCATACTGGGCCATGCTGAAAGTTCCTAAATAGAGTTATGATCTTCAGTTTTCAGAGGAGCAGGGCTGGATTGTCCCAAGATGAGTACCTTCCTGCTGCAGTACAGTCTCTCCACCCCCAAAAAGATTTCACAGCAATATTACGTTTTTAAATGCAAGTGAACTGCTCAGTCTTCACACCACAGGCTTTACAACTTCAGAAACAAAAATCATTAGTCCTCATCACTGCAAACATTAAAAACAAATCTTCAACAAAAACTCTGCTACAACTAAGATTGCCTACACTCTGTAAGTGGTTGGTATGAAGTCACAGATGGAAATTTCTTCCACCAAGATGCCTTCAACCAAGGAAATTCCACTGTAACCACAGACATTACAACCCCTGTGAACATACCATCACAGGAAGAGAAAAGAGCAAGTCTATCATTCCAGGCTATCTCAGGTACACTTATAAAAAAAAGAGTCCGTATTAGTGGCCATTTACATAGTATAGAACAAAGTTCTTCACCTGAAAGAGTGACACAGATCGATCATGTCCAGCAGTCATGACTACTTGAGCAGATGGATGAAACTGCACAGTTACCAATTTTCCATTAGCAAAACGTTCCTGATTAGCAGGCAAGCAGGTACTCATCTAGAACAAAGATCAAGCAGTTTAAAATAAAACACAACTTACACACTTTTGTTTATGCTGATCAACAGCCAATTGCTCTTTATTCTACGTGAGCAAGATCTCAAACCTAAGACAAACTTTTAGACAGCATGACATAAGCAGAACACAAAGTTCAGTAAGTTGCTTCAATGCCGCAGTGTAGACACGGGATAAACTAGCTAGCCTTCCTACTGACTTCAAGATTAACAGTCTATGTAAAACTAGTTGCGCTCTGACTCATCTGAAACAGCTGTAGAAGAGTTAGTATAAGAAACACTCATTTAAGGCTGTCGCTGCTCAAAGACCATTTCAGTAGCCTCAAAGCTGTGGGAGAATCCCATCCTTCCTACACAGAAATTAAAATCCTCCTACAAGATGCTACTTTAGAGTACATAAAAGGATTCTTATGTCAAACAATACATCTCAATTTATTGTTTCATGCTTTCATGATGTGAACTATCCAGTTTGTCCAACTGTTTACTCTTTAGAGTTTCAAGTTACAGAAACAAAGAAACTCATACAATCACTAATTTTACTGCCAAAATAACAGCAAAGAAGTCAAATTGTGCATATGGGTCAAACTGAGGCGGAAGGATAGGCTTGCCTTTACCTTCAAAATACCTCTTGGCAGGGACTCTGAGGTTGATATGAAATTGCCAGTCCTGCACAGCAGATCGTCATCTTCATCGCTGTCACCTAATTAAGACAAAGCACATTGAAAAGGCTAATTCCACAAACACTCCTACATCAAAACTTACAAATTCCTTACAGAAACAAATGAAAGCAAAGCACACTGAAAGAAGGAAGGAATAAATCTGACTTATCCAGCATATTATCACACTACTGAAACTGACAAAACATCAAAAATAATTATTTTCCAAGAAGCAGAATAGGGAAACACAGAAAGACTTATTAAAGTAGTAATGGATTTATTTACTATCACTTGCACTCCTTTTGGATTTCTTCCTGTTTTCTAAATCAGCCCAAGCAGGAACTCCTCCCATAGCTCGCTGAAACCTAGCAAGAGAAGGATGGGGGGAAGAAAAAAAAACAAATTAAGTCTTTTAGAAAACATTTTCATTCTATGTGTTAAGTACTTACAAGACATACAGTCATAATTCTGCAAGATTACTTTCACTTAAAACACTGTGCAAGTTTTTTTAAAATTTCACACAGCTTTCTGTGTTTGGCTGACTTACTGAATGTGAAACTAAAGCAAACTGATACCAAACACTGTCCTTTAGAGTGATACATGCTAATACCGGGACAACCCAAATGCATCTAGCGTTCTGCTTTGCTATCTGACTATATTCACATTTCAGCCCATTCTTCAGCTCATCCTAAGCTAGCATCTCCCATCAGCCTACTTACAATGCAATGCATCACTATAAAAAAATTTCTGGTATAACTCCCTAGAGGACAAATTAGTCTGTGCACCTCTACTAAAGCAAGTATTAAACAAATTAGTCTAGACAACACTAATGTACGTTTTATTTACTATTCTCAGTATTATTTTGGACTTTAAAATGCTGCAAATACGGTAAGAAGCACTAGCTTTAAACAGGCCACACGAATACAGTGGGTAAAGAGGAAAGTGACTTTGAATGCCACACAGATGTATCTTATCTTAATAAAGTAAGCCACAAAAAAAATTTAGTGAAACTCACTGTTCTTCAAGTCTCCTTTTTAGCTTTTTCTTAGTAAGTACCTTCTCAGCATCACTTTTCATGAAGTCTTTCCTATACCTATGGGTCATATCCACACTAGTGGGAAAGAACACACAGAACACGAAGATCATTCAAGCTGAAGCCACTTACAGTCACTCTTAAGCTTGACATGTAATTCCTACATGCAAACTTGACTTACTTTTCCTCAGCTTCATCATCTTCATCCACCCAGGCTGGCTTTTTAGATAAGATTTTACCTTTTGCTTCGTTTTCTACTTCCGAATCACTGGAGTCTTTCTGGAGACTTTTCCTCTCTGTGGCCTTCAGCTGAAAACAACCAAGCAGACCACTTCAGCCCAGCCACGGATGGGAGCAGGCAGCTGACAGACACAACAGCGGAAAAGAGGCGGGGACAAGGAGCCGAACCACCGGCCCCTGCTCGGGACCGCAGAACGCGCCGCCGCCCCGCGCTCCCCCACGACGAGGCCCGGGCCTCAAGGGAGGCCCCGGGGCAGGAGCCGCCCACCGGGCCCCGGCCCCAACCCCTACCCGCTGTGGGCCGGCCAGGCGCTGCAGCAGCTCGTCCTCCTCCACGTTGAGACTGTCGCCGAACACCAGCTCCTCCAGCTCCCGCTCGGCACCCGACGTGTGACACAGCGCCTTCAAGTGCCGGGCGCGGCGAGCCGCCTCCTCCGCCGCCTGCTGTGCCGCCGCCCGCTCAGCTGCCGCTACCTCCGCGCGCGGCTGGAGCCGCTTCACTACTTTCTTCGTTTTCTTCATTTTCTTCTTTTTCTTCGCTGCCGGGCCCAGACGAGGCATCGCCGCCACCCGGGGCTGCATCGCTCCTCACGGTGCTCACCGGAACCGGAAGGCGTGCTCGCTGGCCACGTGACTCCCCCTTAAAGGGCCTTTGTGTCCCGCCCCTGAAGCGTGATAGGCTCTCGCAGCTGCCCCTCCTCAGTCCACGTGATCCGGCCACGGTCCCCGGCCTCAAGGCGCTGTCACGTGACCTCCTTTCTTTGCCTTCCTTTCCCCCCTCCCCCCCTCCTCCTCCCACCCCGCGTTCCACGTGACGCGGCCCACGGCTGGGCCGCTCCATTACGCGCCCGGGGGGGGTGTCTCCCGCCCCGTGTGACAACAACCGCCCCTCACCGGCGGCCCGGCGGCCGCTCCGCGCATACCACCCATCCACCGAAAGGCAAAACAAGCGGCGGCTGGGCTGCTTTTATCCCCCAGCCTCTGCCTTAGCGCCGAACCCCCGCCCTCCGTTTCCGAATGGTTTCTCCCAGAGGGGCGTACGGCGAGCGAGGAAGCCCCAAACAGCTGGGAGCCCAATGAGGGCGCGCGGTGGGCCGGGCGCCGCGCCTGCGCAGAGGCGCCATGCTAATGTTGTTGATATTCCGGCGCAGGGAGTTGGGTTTGTTCCTCCGGCGGAGTGAGAGGCTGAACTTTCCAGGCCGCCTCCTGCCCCGCCGGGCCCGGCCCCTCGCAGGGGGAGGCGGCAGGCGGAGGGGGCCGAGCCGAGGGGAGGGGGCAGAGGCAGCGGGCGTCTCCTGCCCATGAGGGCCTGATGGAAAACACAAAGGACCTGGTGAGTACCTCAGCCCGGGGGAGGCGGCAGCTGCGGCGGGGGCTGCCCCGCTGAGGGGGCGAGCGGGGCCCCCGACGCCTGAGGGGAGCGGCTGGGGGCGGGTAGTGGGGTTGGGGGACTGAGGGCTGAGCGATCCCCCTCAGTGCCTGCGCCGGGGGCGGTGGGAGGGGAGCAGCCCCGGTACCCTCCGGCTTTTGTGGGGGCGGGATGGGGGGCTCCGCCGTGCCGGTTCCCCGCGGAGCGGGGGTTGGCTGCGGTCCGCCTTTCGGCTGAGTGCTGGTTGCGGGCAGCCCCGCGGAGCGGGGGCAGCCCGAGGCGGAGGGGTCCCCCCCGGGCAGCGGGGGGGGGTGCGGGCAGCCCTGCGGAGCCTGTCACCCGCGGGGGAGCGGCGGGCACGTGGAGGCGGTAGCGGCGGGTCCCCCTTTGTTGTGATCCCGTCCGCTGGCGGAGCGCTGCGCTCCCCCCCTCCCCCGGCCCGCTCGGGCTGGGTGGGGGTTTCATTGTCCTTCCTTCCCTCCTCCTCCTCCTCCTTCCTGCCGGCAGCCAGGGTCGGTAGCGAAAAGTTTCAGATTATCTCGTACTGAGCGATACAGGCGTTCTCACAGTGGTCCACCGGAGCGCTGCTTTTTCAGCAACTTCCTCTTCTAGTTAAAGCTTTTAAGATTTAGTTTTCCAGCCGTGCTCGCTTTAAGTGCTGTATTCTTCAATATTAGCACTTCAGAAGTTCAGGATTCTTTGCATCCAGTTTCCTCCTCTATATAATTTTTATGACTGTTTATATTGTGACTTTGTTCTTAATGTGAGGAGCTGTAAACCCGTGAAACCAGTTTCACTTTCAGGTTGTTGCTGGAAATGTTTTAAATTGTAGCAATTTCTGTTCAGTGTGGCTTTAAAAAAAAAAGTTCTACTACAAAGCATATGCTGATTATGGCAGAAACTACTGCGTGTGAAGAAGTAATTCATTTTCAAAATAAGGATTTAAAATGTGGGTGGCAGCCCTTGTGATTTTTCACATCTAAAACCAGTTAAAGCTGAACGCTGCAGGGCTGTTTTCTGTATTTTAAATTAAAATTATTTTGCAGGTTTGAGAACCTGCATTTACTTACTTGTTTGTTGTATTTGTTTATAACAGTCTGATTTCGACTTGTAAGGAATGGAATAAAAAGGCTATGAGAGACTAATCTGGAACATTAAATGGGAACTAAAACAATATATTCCTTTTTAAAAGCAATCAAACTTGGTAGGTTAGTAGTCTTTACTCGTTGCTTCTGCCTAGGGATCGTTTTGAGGAAGGGTGCAACGTAAGCTGCAGGGAACATAGCAGAGGTATATATTCTCCTATGTGGAAGTTATTGTTTATGCCACAAGAACAGTTTACGTGTTGTCCTTGAGAGTTTGTAGGCTTGTACACGTGCAAAAGGATTGTAGACTGAAAGTAAGAATTCTCTTCATTGTTGAAGAGCTAGATGACTGTGGCAGTAATGATAATGTGTACAAAAGTTCCCTCTCATTGGCTTTCATTTCTCTTACCTTCTAAAATTTGATTTAATTTTGCAAGGCTTTTGATACCTTCTGCAAACTACTACTGCATACCTTCATTTCTCAGGTAAGTCAGTACACTCTGGGCGTGTGTGATATTTTGCTGAATCTGGCTCTGAGCACATGGAATGAATTCAGGTGTTGAAGACTTTGGTTTTGGGTTGGTGGTGTTTTTTGGTTTTTTACATTTAAAACGATTTTTTTTTTTAATGGTAACACAGGGTTTAAAGTGAAGTATTTGCCTCTTCCAAATACTCCTGTGTGTAAGGGCTTTGTAGAAACATAATGGAGTTTGTAACAGATTTTCAGTTTTCTCAAAACTCGGATATTTCACATATTAATCATCACACACCCCCTCCAAAATTGCCTGCTAATTTGATATATTTTTTTATGAAAGAGTCTTCCCTCTTGTGTGAAACCCCCTGGGGAAGAGGCTATGGACAAAACCATTGGCAAACAGCAGAAACTGGCTTCAGACAAAATGCTGTCATACATAGCAAATGAAGAGACAGGAAAAAACATTTCTGTAATTTTCCAGCAGAGATTTTACTTATAATAAGAGTGGAAGGCACATTTCCAGATAGAGGTGAGTTGCTTATATAAAAAAGTAAGTTTGATTGGTTCTGATTTACAGGAATCCCAAGATGTTTAGCTTTGGGGTTTTTTTGTTTATTTGTTTTTAATGAAAGCTGAAAGTATGTTTTCTTTAAATTGGTACCATGTTTGAATTTGCTTTTTTTGTCATGCTATGAGGCACAATTAGACTTCAGTTCCACAGGGGGCAAGCTAGTGTTACTACAGTAAATTATTTTGGCCAGCTTACATTCAGAAGAGTTGTAATAAATTAGTTCCATTGTCTTGTTTCCTTAATGCTAATATCCAGAGCTAAAACCAAGGTTGTAGCACAAAACATGAATGAACTTTAGAAAACAAAAGCTGTGCATCAAATTTAATACCAACTTTGAAATACACTATGGGAAATGCATGATCTGTTAAGGGTATGTGATTAAAGTAAATGTGTCTTATCACAGATCCTTGGCTTGAAGGTTGTGGTGACCTCATTGTTGACCTTGGCCTCAAATGCCATCTGTCCATACTTCTGTCATGTTTCTGGGGGTTAGATCTGAATATAGAAAGTGATGCCTATCTGTATAGGTGCTGGTAGGCCTTCGTTAAGCTACAGCTCTTGTACTCAAAGCTCTAAATTGCTGCCTTTCTGAATTCAAACGTCAAATTAATTCAGTAGTAACAGCAACCATTTTGAGTGGTTTCAAACCTTTCTGTGGCTGTTGTGGATCACCCACCTTTGGCCAGGGTGCACTTGGGGGCAAGGAGTTTGGTTACTTAATAACGGGGTATTTTTTGTAGCAAGTTTTCACCTTCAGAACACTTGCTTGTAAATTTTGCTAGTACTTGAGCATAGTCTTTATCAAGGCACTAAAGCCATTTCCTGATTAAGTATTTGATGTCTAATTAACATTAAATGGTTTTATTTTATGTTTTGGCCATGCATTGTTCACCCTTCGTAACCAATTTTCAATGCGGAAAGAGTAGTTATTACGCTCAAAGAGTAATGTGCTGACCAAAATCAACTCTGTGTGTGTGTATATATATAAAAGACTATGTTAAGAGAGTGAAAGAAACTAGTTATTTTTCATATTTGTTTAGAGCTGCCTTCCTGCTTTTAGGGAAACCGGTTTCCTTAACTATATTCTTTTATCGTACCATTTGCCTTGTGTAATGGTTAATTAAGAGTTATTTCTTAAAAATACATTGTTGCCAAGTATTCACAGGGAGGAGAGGAAGAACAGGAAAATGGGAAGTTGGGCAGAATAAGAAAGCAGTTCTGAAGAGTTCCTTTCTCCACCCATCCCTTCAATAAAGAAAAGTATGCAAGAAAACCCCCAAGCAAATAGTCATACAGGGTTATTTGCCAGCCCCGCTTACCCTAAACTTCGTAGTGCTCTGTCTAAAAATCTTTCCTGTTGAGGAACTGGTAATCTCATTAGGAAAATAAGCCTTAGCCAGTATGCCTAAAAGTTTGTCTTGTTCTTTTGTTTGTGCATTGCTTCTGCTTAATGTACCAATAGACTCTCTATGAGTGGTGGAGTTATTTAAGCTCCTGCTCTTTTGGTATTAACCATCTACAAGGTTCTATGTTTGATAGTAAGCCGGACTCTCGCTCAGAGTGTGTTTTGCGGATAGGCAGGAGGCTATTCCTTCATTTGTTAGAAGATGAAGATGACTGATCTGGTTCAGTTTTGAGGAAAATACCTCCTCAGCATTATTTTTAGTGCTAAATCTCTCTTGTAAGAGTAGGAAACTTTTTTTTTTCCCCCTCCCTTGTGTGCCTATATTGTGAAACATGGATTGATCTTCCTACGGTTGTAATTGTTAGATTAAGTTACTACTGCTGTTAGTCTCTGGTAGCTTGTTTGACTGAAGGACTGCATTCTCATAGACAGCATATCAAAATTCAGTGGGAATGCTGTGCAGGGTAATAAGCTGTTTTTTCTGAGGCTTCCATTCATAGAGGTCCTGGCGCTAGCGTGGTTAGGTGCTTCGCTGTCAGACAGACAAGATGTGGCGAGTCAGCTGATAAGGCACACTGCTGCTCATCACTCGCAAGAACTTGGCAGGAATTGCAGGCTGCTGCTGTTACCAAAGGAGCTGTTTTATCTCAGTTATGGTTCTCTTTGAGGCTTATATTGTCCTTTTTGTAAGGATGCCATTTTTGACCTTTGAGGTCAGAGTTGTACCCCAACTTTTTTCTGTTTCAGATGTTAGATGGGGTTTGCAAAAGAATAGGACCTCTGACTTCTGCAGGAAGCATTAGCAGAGATTCCAAGTGTTGTTCGCTTGTTTCTAGGAGTGCTGTCACTTGACAAGGGTTAAAAAGAACCTTAGGGGTGTGTTTATTATCAAAATAGAAATGTTTTGATCTGCTCTAGCAAAATTCCAGCATAGGTATTCTTGCATGTTGTCTCTCTAACTTCCACCTGCTTCTGCACACAAAGTACTTCGGGGCTTTTTTGTTGCAAAACTGTGCTTTTTCCAAGTCTCACAAAACATATTTTGAGTAATTTCCCCAGAATTACAATCCAGATAACAACTGTAAATTAACATTAAGAATGTCCTACGTAATTTATCTGGCAAATGTGCTTACTTCTGGCAGAAACTTGGATAAAAATGTTTTACAAAAACTACAGTATTATTTTAAAACAATAAGCAAAGCTGATCTTTTGAATTGCTCATAACTTGAACTGAGACAATTTGGCCAAATATAAAGTAAATGAAAAGGTGATATATGAGACTTGTTTTGACAGTGTAGTTAAACTCAACAAAGTTGATGATTGCTACTTAGGAACGTGTATAATGCTGAAGAATGATTTTCTTAGTAGAGGGCACAACTTTCCATAGAGAAAGTGAAAATGTTTTCTTTCTCATCTGGGGATATTTTGGCAAAGAGGGCTTGGCAGTAATATTGAGGTTCTAAATGTATGTGATGCAAAAGAGGAACCAAAAAAAATGAGCCAACTGTGCTATTGTGGTATCTGCAATTGTAATCTCGCACCTTGCTTCAACTTGTCTGGAGCAGCCTGTCTCCCCTTCTGTGCCACTGGTCCTTCGTCTTGCCTCCAACCTCCCATTTCTTCTTTGGCCTTCCCTTGCAGTGGGAGCAGTGCTGGCTATTGAGTTTCTCTACTGTAGCATCAGGAGTTGGAGGGACTGGGAATGGGCTGCACTTCTCTTCTTTCTGACCTGCTACAGCATTTCAGATCTCTCCCAGCAAAGAACTGGGCGCAGCAGAACTGCCGTGTGGGTCCAGAGTTCTCCAGTCTGGAATGGAAAAGGGATATACCGAGACTACCTTGTACTGCAGCCTCCGCTAAAGGGTTGAAGTCCTCCTTTATGTGGGACGAGGCCCTAATCTCACGGTGAAATCAGATGAGCTGACTTATGGAGGATCTGTGAATGAGGAGGGAGATCTTGCCCATGGGCTCTGAAACACCACTCATATCTATCCATAATACTAGAAGGCATCGCGGTGTTCTGGTATTACTGTTGTGAATGGTTAATATGGTATTGCATTATATTTCTTAGCAGAGGCTGTGGTCAAGGAAAGTAAAATATTGTGGGACATTAAGGAGTTCATGAAATCTTGAGGAAGATGACTGGTCTTTATGTTCTGATCTGTAAGTCACTGGCACTGTTCACAGAGCACTGTATCTATGGCAACGTTGTGCTCAACTTCTGCCTTAATCTACACACGTGTGCACACAAACAAATAACTGATCTTGCATCCCGTTGGCTAATAGCATCAGCAATAATGTACAGGTATGACTCGTTACCGCTGCAGGTCAGGACTGGGTTTTGTTCTGCCATCGCTCAGTGTTTCCTCTAATGATTGTGACTGTTACCCCAGCTACTTCAGGTAGATGTCAGTTCCTTCAAGGAGTTGCCAAGCTATGGCCTATCCTAAGTTTTGATTGGTTTTAGTATAATTTCTAATTGTTGGCTGAGGAATGTGTGCGTAATTAACGTTACACTGACTTTTTTTGTTGCTTTGTTTTAGAGCTGCTTTAAGTGTTTAAAATTTGTTTACCTTCTTGCATAACCTTTTGTGCTCAGCGTTTTTGGGGGTTTGTTTTGGTTTGTTTTTTTTTTAAATTGGATGCTAGGATTAGGTCAGTGTGGAAAACAGTTTTCCCTTTTAATTATAAGGAAATCCATCCATAATAGGATTTAGTCAGATTGCAAAGGAGAATAGAGAATATTATAATGAAGGGATAGCATGGCACAAAAAGGCTCGGATGAGATCCAACAATAAAGATGTTCAGGCATACACTCTCTAGGAAAGGGATTTGGGGAATTACTGTGATGAAATCTTAAAGCTATGAATTCAAATACAATTTAAGAAGGAAAAGTCTGATCACATATTATTTTTCTGTCTGCAATGACTTTTAAATAAAATTAGCTCTGTTTTCTTGGCTGTACTTCATTCTCCTAACTTGTGCTTCTATTGTAGAATTTTTCTTCGTCTTCTCTTTATCTGTTATTTTCTCTCAAACTTAGTAGATACAGTTAAGGATAATGAAATACTTTGATTTCTTTGATTTTTATTTTAGCTTAATGAGCGCAGCTTACATAGCAGTAGCCTTGCTTCAGTAGATCTGTGTAAGATATTAATAAAGTTAAAATTGTCACTATATTAAAATTGGATGTGCATCAGAGAAGACCTCAGTTAATCTATTGTTTATACTTTAATGTCTTTGCTGGACATTGCTTAACTGTTATGCGTGCTTCAAAATTGTATGTCTTTATTTGATCTCAAATTTTTTTTTGTTATAGGAAAACTATTATGTAACAAGTTTTTGTATATGACAGTGGCAAATTAGTCACCTTTCTATCTTTTAGCATTTATACAGACCCTATTGCCATAGTAACTGAGCTCTTCATAATTGTTAATGTATTAATCCTCAGAACATCCCTGTGAGGTAGAGAGGTATTCCTGTTTCACACGTGAGAAACTGAATCATAGGGAAGCTGAGTGATTTATCGACAACCTCACAAGCCAACGAGAGCAGAGATATACTCTCATTTCTGTTCCTATGGAATAGTGCCCTCTTGGTTGAACTGTCTTTTCTCTGCCCAGCTTTCTCAAATGAATGAATTTTAGTGAAATTGGCTGCAGCCATCTGGAATGTGCTCATTTGCATATAAGATCTGTGTGGCTGTCATTATTCAACACATCAGGATTAATGAACTCTGAAGATACCAAGAAAAAGAAACGTATGGACTGCTACTGTGTATTCTCAGTGGATCGTGAGATATTTGCCTTCCTGTATATCACAATACAAAAAATTGGCTAGTTTTGACTCTACTAATACTAATTTAATTGGCAATATGTGACTCATAACTCTGTGCTGATAGAGCAGTTTGTTGGTACATCTACTTTTGAAGGCTTTGACCTTTGAAAATTTTTAAGCTTGACTTTGAAATATTTGCATTCAGAATGCTCTGGTGTTCTTTGGGTTTTTTGTTTGTTGTGGGTTTTTTGTTTTGTTTTCTTAATTTTTAGACAGAACATACTTCGCGAGCAGAAAGGAAAAGACGTGATTCATTCGGGATGTTTGACGGTTATGATAGTTGTAGTGAGGACACAAGCAGCAGCTCCAGTTCAGAAGAGAGTGAAGAGGAGGTTGCTCCTTTGCCATCCAGTCTCCCAATTATAAAGAACAATGGACAGGTCTATACTTATCCAGATGGCAAATCTGGCATGGGTAAGTATGTGGTGGATGAATACAAAGAGTTAAATATTTACATTTTTCAGCCTGTGCTGTGAGTTGTGAGGGTCCAGTCCCAAATGTTGGTCCAGATTGAAAATGGACCAAAGCAGCTGAAGGGTTGGGGTTAGTTTGTTTGGGAGGGGGAAATAGTTTGTTTTTTGCTAAACTGAAATAAGATAGATTTTGAATCCTACTGTCAGGAAAGAAATAGTATGGGAACATCTGCCCTCCCATCAAAGATGTATTGTGTATATATACACATGCATGTGTATGTTCTCATGTAAGTTGTTTTTATTCTTTGGGCTTTGAGGAAAATGTCAGTGTGTCCTCTCTATAATTGGGCATATATTCTCTCAATCTACCCTTTATGTTATGTATACAATATATTAAAATATATTTCTTCATATATTAGGAAAACTTCATTACTGCTACTGTTTAAAGTCTGTCAGCGTATACCAGTTCTCTACCCACTATCTGTGAGCTAGACTATGCTGGAAAAAATAAAGAGAAGATTGCTTTTATCATCGGGGAAAAAAGTATTTTAGCCAAAATTGTAATTAGTAGAGCTCTCTCTGGGTAGAATCTTGGTATTGCTTCATTGGCATAAGTTGGTCACAAACTCTTACTCGTCGTGGAACAACTCAGTGCGTCATGCTGTCTACCTCTGAAGCATATGATTCCAGCTAGAAGAGAATATTGGGCTAAGGTACTGTTTGGTATACTAATTTATGATTCAAAAAAGAGATCTGGTTTTATTTCAGGTTGGAAGTATTAAATATTTAGAGGAAATCAAGATTGGCAGGCCCAGATTCAAAGCACATGTTTCCTTGAGAACCATGAAAACACAAAAATGGGCTTTAGCCAATTTAGCCGAGTCATTCACATATCAGTGGTAAAATTAACAGGGAGCAGAAAGGAGGCACCCTTTCACCAGTGAACTTGAGGTTCTTAGTGTTTCAGTGACATTTGTGGTGGTGTTCTTATTTATTTTTCTGTGCAATTCTCTTCAGGGTCAAACCCTAAGAAACTGTTTGGTGGTGCCACCTACAGGACCTTCCTTATGTTGCCTTTGTTCTGAATTTTTACTGAGGTCTTTAATAAAAGACAATCCTAACATTTGGCTTTTTCTCTCCTCTGACTAGCTACATGCGAGATGTGTGGAATGGTTGGTGTCCGTGACGCTTTTTACTCTAAAACAAAACGCTTCTGCAGTGTGTCGTGCTCTAGAAGCTATTCATCGAACTCCAAGAAGGCCAGCATTCTGGCCAGACTTCAGGTAGCGGTACAGACACCATTTTCTTTATATACTTCTTATAGTCTGTGTTTGTAAAACATCTACATTTGTAACACTTGCATGATGATTTAAGATAAGTCAAGTTTCTTAACACATTGAGATTTTCACATAAGTGGTTTTGTAAGCCAAACCTCAGAACTGTATCAGTCATGAACAAATTACTTTGCTCGGCAGAGCAAATTCCAGAGAATACTGACAACTTATTTCACTTGGCTGCAGTGGCCCTTCTGCAAGAAAAAGATCAGGAAAAATCTTCAGTTTGCGTACATAGTGACTTGAAATTCCATGCATCTTATATCCAAGATATTTCTGGCTTTAGAGAGCATAAAGGTTTATTTAGCATAGTTGTGTTCTGTTTTGGAGGGTTTTCTGAAGTATATAGATTTGCAAAATGGGTTTTGGTCTGTTCACTTAAAATATTAATCAAATAATCATGAAGGTGTATTTGTAACATTAAAGAAGAGAGATAGACATGTTGGGAAATATCGTTATATCCTATCTCATGTTCATTGCAACAAATACCAAGAAATTGCATGGGTATAAATTAGATTAAAAGTGATTCCTTTTCACCTGCTTTTAAAATACATCTTTTTTTTCAGGTAAACAACAATGAATCTATAATGTTGTCTACATTGAAATACTAGTACAAAAGCCGTCTTTTGGACATGCTTTGCTACTGGTTTTTAAATTTATTTAATATTACATGTAGTTTTGTGATATTTAGTCAACTTCCATTCTGTGGTGTTCTAATTTTAGTTAAATGTGCCAGAGATATGCTACAGACCTATGGAAATTTCCTGATGGGAGTTTGGAAAGACTTTATTTACTTAGCTTTTTTTTGTTTTAGGGTAAACCTCCGACAAAGAAGGCTAAGGTTCTACAAAAACAACCCTTAGTGGCTAAATTAGCAGCATATGCTCAGTACCAAGCAACTTTACAAAACCAGGCAAAGACTAAAGCAGGTAATGACATACAAACAGAGCTGGAACAAATTCTTGGTAATACAAGATCTGTGGCTCATTAGCAGCTTCCTAAATAAAATAACTTTCTCTTATCAGCTGTCCCCGTGGAAGGTTTCAGCTGGGGTAACTACATCAATAGCAATAGCTTTACAGCAGCTCCTGTTACCTGTTTTAAACATGTAAGTATTTTTTAATATGTGCTATCCTTTTGTGTGTGTGCATGAGAGAGAGAGAGAGTCCATGTTAATTCTTGAATTCGTTTTTGCAAAACATTCATATCCAAATACATGTCATGGCCTTGGACTATGAAACTTATATTGTAAACTGTGTTAGTATGGCTACTTTTTAGATAGGTATGTTTGTTTTTATCTGTCTTTTAAAACCATTCTGAACACTATGAGTTACTCTCATCATACATGCTCTCATAAACAAAGAGAACAGTAAAAGGAGGACTCCTAAACACTTGTGAAGTGATTTTGCGCCTTGAGTATAATAAAAATAATCAAATGCACTACAGAATATCAAACCAACCAGGGCATGCAATATTAGAAGTTACAAAAGGCATTTTAGATTGAGTCAGGTTTGCTTTATTATGTTGAACTGATCTTTTGGTTACGTATTTGGATTTGGGATTTTTTTTTTTTCTTAGTTTTTAGTCAGATCATCCCTGTCAGTCGTGCTGCCAGGTAGTGTAGAATGAATGCTTTTTATAAATCTGAAATGAAAGAGGTTGATTTTATTTGTATGAGAGTTACAAAAATTCCAAACAAAGTCCTCAGTCATTACAGAATGTAATTAGGGGATGAGGAAAATGTTTAGCAGCAACTCTCTCTAATATGTTTGCTAAATTCTAATTACTAGATCTTGTTTAAAATATTGTCAGTACTTTGTTTCTTAAGAAAAAACATTTCTGACTTTTCTCAGCATACTTTTTTTTTTATTTGGGAAGTTGGTGTTCCATCTTCTTAAAGTTTTATTTTGCTCAAAATTATCTGATGAAAATTGCAATCAAAACAAACATTTTGTTTCGTGGAAGTTGTCCATAAGAGAGAAGAGACATATTTTCTGTCCAGTTCTGGAATTCATGCTGAGCCCTGTCAACTCATAAATCGGTAGGAGTTGAGGGCTCTTGGCAGTTGGCACTTTCTGAATAGCACCCTTTATGCTCAGAGGCCTTAACTATTGCCCAGAACAGAGCCTTGCATTAGTATAGCTTCATGAATTTGTATCAAATTCCATGTGCTTAAGTAAGCATGCTTGCACTTTGTTTTCACTGTTATGTATGTGCTATTATAAGTCATTTCATAAGTACGTATCAAAAGGTATTGTTTGATAACATGGGCTATGCTATTATAACAAATGCTTCATGATGTACGGCATCCTTAATTGGGATACAGCTCCAGTAGTTAGGTCACTTGTAAAGTATGCTATAACATTCCATGTTAAAAGGAGTTATATCTTCATTTCTTACTGCTTCATTCATTAAGTTGAATGGTACACCAATAATGTGAACAGCTGTGAACTCATGTTCATATTTTTACCTTGAAAATTTTTACCAGTTACATGGCAGCAGTACTACTAAGCCTGAATGCTTTTTCTTTTCTGATCTTGTTTTCCTTTTATATACAAGTAGAATGCAACTCCTGCAATCTCCTTTGGAGATTGCTACTTCTTTGGTGGACATTAGTGTTATAAGGGTCTTATTTGCTTTTAGGTTTACTGCAATTATTTCTTTGAAAAATATATTATTTAAACCAGTCAGAATCTGAAAACACATTAGTACTTTCTTGGTAGATCCTTCTCTCTCTCCTGCTCTCCACTGATAATTAGAAGAAACAATGCTCTTTTTGTCTGTCTGGAAAGATAATATTGCTATGTTTTCTGTGTACAATATTGCTTTGATTCATAAAAGTTTGTATTAGTTGATGTTTGTTTGCCATCCATATTATGGATTCCATGCATATGTTGTGTATGTCCATGGGATTGAATATAAAGCTTATTCTGGTCAAAACAAAACTTTTGAATTGACAGTAAAGTCATGATATCTACCCTTAAATTTGTTATTAAATAAAATATGTATCTGGTTGTACTAGATGTATCTGTATGGATATTTGATAGGGAACATTGGGATCAATATTAAAGAAAATTTAAGGGAATTATAATATGTGGGATTTGGCTTATTGATTATTTTTTTAATAACCAGACATACTTCAGTATTTCAGGTCTGATCTAATTTTCCCAGATCAGTATTTTTTTTTACCGGGGACATTATTTTCCTCTTCAATTTAAAATAGTTATATTTTAGAATTAAAACATTTCAATCTTGACATTCTCCCCTCTCTTTCTCTGTATGAGAAGAAGTAATTTCAAAGTCTTTTGGTGCGCTTAATGTGGCTTTTGTACTTCCCTTTTACCTTCCTTCCAGACTTCAGTGTTGAGTAACACTAATGAAATTCACTAGCAATAGTGCAACTATGCCCACTTCATAGTTCAGTAAAGTGAAGCAGGGAGACTGCTTTGGTTTATGGCATATAGGAGCCTGGGACAAAGCCACAATTACAGTTTGTGCACCTTGCGGCCTTTTTTGGTCAAATTGCGTTAATCAGACACAAAGCAGTAGCTGATGCAAGGAGGAAAACTCTTAATTTAATGTTTTTAATATTGTGTTATAGCTTAGTAACATACAAGGTGCTCATTGCTAACCTGCATTCCAATTTCATTTTCATCTAAACGGTTTTTACTTTTTTCTGTATTTGCTTTTATTAGCTCAAACCATTCCTAGAAATGAAAGCAAATATAGTGCTTTGAGCCATTTGTCAGTACTAATTAGCGTGCAACTTAATGCACTGTTAATAGTATTCTTTTCCACTCTGTTGCTAGTGAGATGCACATTTTCTGAAGTTAAAAATTTTTCAGTCATTCTTCCAGTTGAATTTTATTCTGAGCTGAAATATTTTCAATCTCTTGGTTTCTTTTGTTATTAAAATACATAAATAGTTTGCTCTAAGGGAGCATTTCCAGGATTTCACACTAGATGGCAGTGCTTTGCTTTGAACTTTTTATTTTAAATCATTTGTCTTCTCTGGCATTACCCTTTCTGGGGGTACTGTTCACACACTAGGTTTCAGCATAGTACACTTATGACTCAGGAATTGGTAGCATCACTTTGCCATTAAAATCCTGATTCAGGTTTCAAGTCTGAAGTCACAGCAATGTCAGTGCCATCCCAAACCTTTAAAAGCCAATTACTTAACCCCTGAGATCTTTGTTCAGCCAGACATGTGGGGATACTTAGCCTTTAGGCATTCCTGCCAAACAGGACCTTCCTGATTGCAACTTACCTTGCAGAGAAGGCAGCTGCTGCTCACAGATAAACCTTCCCAGGTCATCTCCCGGAGCAGGAAGGGATGAACCAGATCTTCCTTGTTTGGGAGTGACGTGAAGTGGATCTCTTCGTCATGAGTCTGAAAGGTAAATTTGTTCTTACCTGTAAATTATGGTTCTGCTAGTTCGCAATATGCCAATCCAGACTTCAGAGTTATCCTTCCAGCCAGCAGACGAATAAGACTTGACACTTATATAGTGCTTTTCGAGTTTTTCAAAGCACTGTGAAAATGTTGCTTGATTAATCAGATGAAGACAGAGAAGACATGAAGGAAGATGGCTGTTATAGCCCTGGTTTATCCAGTCTTCCTCCCTTAAGAATATTCATAATGAGTGAAAAAGGAAAGGATGGTGCAGTATACCAGGTATACTGTAAATGATCACGTCAGGACAGTAATGTTATCTGGCGTTTCAGTAGTGATGCTACACAGGATGGCTTCCTTCTAAAGGCTGAGCCATATGGATTGGTGTAGGAGAACTAGCAGAACCAATATTTTCACAGACAAGGACAAATTTAACTTTCTGCTATTTCCCTCTATACCAATCCATGCTCTAGAAAAAAGAATTTGTGACATTTCCATTACCGGTTGATGTGAGGAGGTATGTTTCGATATACTTTTCTCCCTGAATCAACTGAATAGGTGAACAGGTAGTAAAATATATTTCAACTAAGCGCAGCTGGATTATGAATTATTCAGCACTGGTATTTTTGATTGTTTGGCCTCATCTGTATCTCTATACAAGGCAACAAGACTTACTAAAATATGCAGGTTGAAAAATTTATTTTCCCAATTCAATTCCGAAAGCTACACGTGTCAATTTAGAGATGGTAGCAAATATGTAATAGGACTTGATTAAGAAGCCGTATCTGCATATTTTGTGTGTGAAAATAAGCCATCATCTTTCAAGTTGTTTTTTTCTCTGCCTGCCAGATGGCAGAATAGAGCTCTGCAGTCTAGACTGGTGTAGATGGGACATAGCAGAACATGAAGAGACCAGGCTTCAAGAATAAGAAACTGGCATACTTGTAATAACTTACCTTTCCTTTAATAGTTAAAACTAGTTGTATGTTTTGCATTCCTAGCCTCAAATATTTCTACTACTGAAGGATATCCCTTTTTTATATAAGTTTGGCTTTTAGTGCTGCTAGCTGGCTATTGGTGATTGGAAATCACGATACTGGAATTTTGCTGGCAGTTATTCAGGATTAATCCAAATTTCTTCACTTATAGCTCTCAGTCAAAATTCTGTGAAGTGGGAGGCTGTTCCCACTGAGCAGTTAAGTTCTCTGTGTTTGCAAAGAGCTTTGTAAATGAGACACAGCCTAAGCGTGCTGTCTGCCCACTAGGGTACAGATGCAGAGGATCCCTTCAGTTGTCCCTGTGATATCTGAATATTCTCTGAACTGATACGAATTTATTTTTCTGAGAACACTTTAGCACTGATATGGCTGTTGTCCTAAAATACTCCAAATGCAAATCTTTCCCTTCTTGGTGGTCTCAAGTTTAATGTAGACTGAATCATTTTCTGTTTTGTTACCAATGTAACTTCAGTTGGATAACTTTTAAGGTTTTAAATTCTTCAGCACTGTGCATTTCTGATATCTCTACGATGCCATCTTTGACTGTCTTTTCATGATGCTCTGTTCAATAAAACATTCTTCTTGAGATAGCAAACTAAATGTAATTTTTATCTCCAGTTTCCACAAATCCTTAGTAGTTCATCAAGCTTGTATTTCTTCTTGTTACTAACACATTAGACTAAGCCTTTGGGACAGTCTGTGAGGGATCTAGCTGTGCGTTTCCTTTTGGCATTCGTTAAAAAGGTGCCACTCACCGTTTTATTCTTTTTGCTTGCTTGATGGGATGGTCACTTGCAAGTGATACGAAAGCCCAGTCCTCTGAGGGGATGTGGACCAGTGGGTGATAAACCCCACCATAATAAGTCATCAGAATAGAGTCAAGAAATAACTTCTATGCACTTTTTCAGGAATGTTTTTGATTTACAGAATTTAAAGATTTTGATGTCTGTGGTACAGGTATGAATTTCAAGTACCATAATTTTCTTGCAAGTAGAATCGCAGAGGAATTACACCATTGTTGCTAAAATCTTGCACCTAATTCAAACATAGTAGAATAAAGCTGACCTGTGAGTATACGCAATTTGTGCTTTACGGATCTTTAAAGTTGGTATCCTATAGTTTTTGCAGGAAATACGCACTGTTAATTGTATACAATTACAGTACTACACATAATCTTCAAATCAAAACCAAACTAGATTTTCATAGAAAGAGTGTATTCTAAACATATGCATAGGTCTTATCATGTATACTGGTTTGGGGTTTTTTTTTGTCTTTTTAAGTCACTTGTAAAACACTGATGTAACAAAATGTAATTATTTTCATGTGATGAACTGGTGACTTTTTCCCCTCTACCTTAAATGATAGGCACCTATGGGGACATGCTGGGGTGATATCTCAGAAGGAGTGCGCGTGGAGGTTCCAAACACCGACTGCAGCCTACCTACCAAAGTCTTCTGGATAGCTGGAATTGTAAAATTAGCAGGTGAATATATTTTAGTTGAAATTAATAAAGTAATCAAAATAACTGTGTGAAGGGAGCTAATAGTTTAGTCAGTGGTCACCTGATTAGTAGAATGTTGATGCTGATGAGGTTGTCAGAGCTGTGTCAACAGGTTATATATTTTAGCACTACCACTAGGTTATACTGTTTTACAGTGGCTTCAGTGATGCTTGAGAATGCCTGTGGGTTTTTTTTAATATTGCCCTAGAGTACAGTAAGAGCAGTGCAGAATGAGGAGATAGGAAATAGTATAATAGCTAGCAAGTAAGCCACCTTATACAAATCACTTTTCTGAGTTAAAAGTTAAAAATTCAAGGTCATAGCTAAGATATGAAAAAGCAGATACTGAAGGAACTAACTAATTTTGTCTTCCTACATATAACTTCTCAAGGTTTATAGTTCAGGAATTTTAATTTTAATTAAATTTCACTTACATGGTAGCACATGCACATTTATCACAGCAATCCATTCTGTGCATTAATAACATGCAGAAATGTGCAGTAAGAATAATGTTCTATAAAAAGTCATAGTCTAGCAAATCCAATGTAATATATATTATGATCAGTAAAGAAATATTAATACATATTTTATAATCTTGTTTAATTTTTGTCTTTTTTTAATGGGATTGCTTTCTTTCAGGCTACAATGCTCTGCTAAGATACGAAGGCTTTGAAAATGATTCAAGTCTTGACTTCTGGTGCAATGTTTGTGGGTCTGACATCCACCCAGTTGGTTGGTGTGCAACCAGTGGGAAGCCCCTAGTCCCTCCTCGAAGTATGTAAATAGTAGCCTTACTGATTGATATAAAAGTCTTTATTAAACTAAATTTGCTCATGGTCCAGATATCAAAGTATTTTTTTACCATAGAACTCTTTCAACAGTTATGGATAAATCATTTTAACTTGTGGAAAAATGAGGACTTGATTGATGCTGAAAGTGTTTCTTGGAGTAGCCCATCTGATGCAACTTAAAGTTTTTAAGATCAAGGTGGAAGCGGTTAGCTAATCAGTGATGTGAACATGCACTGATTTTATTTATATTTTGCTATAAAATTCTTTGCCCTGACATACCCATAACTTAATCTTGGGTAGCATTCATTCTCTAAAGAGGTTTTTGTCATTATTGTCATCGAGGCCTTTTAACAGTCATCTGGGATTTCTTCTTTACATATTCCAGACTCTAATATTGTCTCTAACGGACACAATTAAAAATCAGTGGCTTATTTTTTCCCCTTCATTTGCAACAGCCATCCAACACAAATACACAAACTGGAAAGCTTTTCTAGTGAAACGACTTACTGGTGCCAAAACACTTCCTCCTGACTTTTCTCAGAAGGTAAGGCTGATGCAATATCAATGATGTACTATAAACGAAATTGCAACACAATGTGAAGAACTGAAGTATTTTACAATGGCACATTAGCTCCTTTTATAGTGAAGATGATACAGTAGTTTCTTCCCTTAAACACAGTTTTCCTTGAAATCTCTATTCTCCATTTACGTCACACTTGACAGTATGTGTTTGGAAAACTGTCTCCTCGACCGGAAAGTAATTTTCTTTAAAAACTAGTTAGTGTATTTTGATTTTAAAATACCCCAATTAAAAAACAAAAAAAAGTGCTAATAAGCTACCCTGTGATACGTAAGAAAAATTAAAACTTTATTTTTCTAATTCAGGAATGACTTTTATCATGTTCTATTTCAAGAAACTGAACAAAATGTGTTAATATAGCACATATCTAGATGGAATAAAGTACATACTTTTCAAATGTTAATATTTTTCATCTGCTCTGGACTAGATTTTTTTGCTATCTTTAAGTCATGTCTATAAGTGTGGCAGCTGCTGGTATAGTGTGCTGTAAGTTTACTTAACAATATTGTGAGAAGGTACGTAGCTTTTAGTAGGAATATGAGACTTACTTGTTGTCTTACACTGCATCTAATATTTAAAAAAAACAAAACAAAACCTTTCTGCGGTTGTTCATTTCTATTTAAAAATTGGCTCAGTTGGAAGCCAAATTAAATTAGCAAGATCTCGACACTGGGGAGTTTGTAATGGAAATGGCAAGTGACAGATACTGATTTTTAAGCAGAATGTATTGTCACAAGGTAGATTAACATCTATTTCCATTCTCTTACTTTCTTTTTGGTATATTATGAAGAAATATTTTTGAGTGGCCAGCTTTAATTATTTGAAGGTTTTTCCATGTCTTTTATAATTAAGTATTTTAATCCTATTTTTAAAGTGCTGTATTTTGAGTGGATGACAAAGAACAATAAAAATCTTGGGGTTATTTTTTTTGTTAAAATTGTTTCTCAAGGTAATTTTATCCATTGTTAACAACTGAACAAACTTACAGGTTACAGGAATTTTCAATTGACTTAATGAGTGAGATTTGTATTAGGGGCTATACTTGACACAATTAAAGCATTCTAGGATCTATTCTACTTACGTTTTGGAAACATTTCATTTTTCCCCATGTACAATCAAATATAAGAGAAATCATTTGTCATTTTTGCAGATTAATGAACAAGTACTTGAACTTAATGAAAAGTACATTGATACTGCGCTTTAATAGCAGAAGACAGATGTCTAAGCGAAAACCGAGTATATTCTTACAGAATGTTGTTTTTTCCTGTTACTTTAAGGTGTCTGAGAGTATGCAGTATCCGTTCAAAACTTCCATGAGAGTTGAAGTTGTTGACAAAACGCACCTTTGTCGAACAAGGGTAGCAGTTGTAGAAAGCGTCATTGGGGGACGGTTAAGATTGGTGTATGAGGAAAGTGAAGACAAAACTGATGACTTCTGGTGCCATATGTACAGTCCACTCATTCATCATATTGGTTGGTCTCGAAGTATAGGACACAGATTCAAAAGATCTGGTAAGCCACTTGCGTTTTAGAGGTGTCTTTGTGGGCAGTATTGGCTTGGGAGGAGTCTGACTTAAGCAGTACTGTCACTTTATACAATTAATAAAACTAGCTTGAATAATGATCTTTAAAAAATTTATGTAATGCGGCCCAGGAGTTTTACCAACTATATTACATTCAGGAGTTTCAGTTAAAACTATAATTAGTGTATTTTGCAGCATTGGAAAAGCCAAAATAAATTTTGAGTTGGCTTGTAGTATGTCAATGTCTACAAAGATTGAGTGATGAACAATGGCTAACAAACTGTCTAGGCAGGAGAACCTTGAACTGCAATATTCAAGTATGATAAACCTAATTTTTCATGCTGATAACCTGGAATTACACAATCCTGCTCCACAAACTCTTAGTTTCTTCACAGTTGTCTCTTTTGCACAATACAACATGGACAAGTATCTTGTTAGATTAGATTCTGCTTTTTTTTTTTACTTGCAAGTTTAAAGGACTATCTAATATTTTTATATTGCAAGATTTGTGTTTTAGAGGGTGTTAGGAGATGGGCAGGGAAGATGAAGTGTCAGTCTAGTAGATGGTACACAGTTAAGGCCGTTGTTAGCTAAAATACAAAAATACTTCTAATTTAAAATATTTAAGGTTTCTAAACAAAAAAAGTCTGTTTTTTGAATATTGCTCTGCTTCATTGAGCTCATCTTCCCTGTCAGAAACAGAATTTCTATAAAACATTCCACAAGCCAGCCCTTCAGGAAAACCTTCAGTTTTCCTAGTGCTTAAACTTTCACAGAAACCATTTATAAATAAGAGTAGTTAGAGAAATCAAGAGCAGTGCTACTTTCCAGAAATGATGTTTCTAACAGAATTCCACAGATTCCCCTTGGAAAGTGGTATTCAACTGTTGCCTAAAACCAGGTCTCTATATATGTATTTAACGTGAATATGTATAATTACATAAAAAAATATATAAAGATAATTTTCTGTCATAATGCAAAGTAGTTTACTTGCCAGTTTTTTGCAAAAGCTTCTGGGTATATTAGTATCAAATTTGTCACATAATCAAGTGGTCTTGTAAATGTAAATTTTTTTTTTTTTTTTTCATAAATGAGATTGTGTTATAGAGATATTTCAGGTAGAAGCCAATAAGAAAGATAGACAGATTATGTCCTCCAGATTTTTGTGGAGTCTTAGTATGAACTGTGGGCCTCCCACACCAATGATGGCATTGTATTAGTTAACATATTCAGAAAAACGTACTGTCTGCTCTATTAACAAAACTTCTGAACAATATGTGCTATTATTCCTTGTAGATATTACAAAAAAACAGGATGGACATTTTGATGCACCCTCACATTTATTTATGAAGGTGAGTTTCCTAGCAAGAACACTGTTTTCTCAAAGTTGACCAAGATCCTTTAGTTCCTGGTGTGTGTAAAACAGACCTGAAACTCGACTTAAGTCCTGGAGATATGCCCAGCACAAGCATTACTTTTTTTTTTTTTTTTTTTTTATTCAAACATTTACCTCATTTGGCCTCCTTGACATAAGCAGAGATGATAGAACAGGTATTTCAATCTGTTGCTTTGGTGTGGGATTATATTTTGTTCAGGCTTCTTAGATTCTTAACTTCTGGTGCTGTTCTGTGATTGTTTAGGTAAAAGAGGTTGACGCAGCTGGAGAATGGTTTAAAGAAGGAATGAAATTGGAAGCTATAGATCCCTTAAACCTTTCGGCAATATGTGTTGCAACTATTAGAAAGGTAAGAAAACAAATGTGTATTTTGGGAAGGTAGATAGGAATCCTTTTTTTCACTCACCTTTATTCAGGTTTGAAACAAAAAGCTCAAAACCCAAATAAATGCACTTTGTTCATACAGTAATGTTTATGGAATACATCCATTAATTGTTTATATACAACTGCTATGAAAAAGAATATACTCATGTAATATTTTTTTTTTTTATATTTTAACTTTAATCTCTGGAAATTCAGCCTTACCTTTAATTAGAATATAATATTTTTGTGAGATTAATTTGCAGGGCAGTCTTCTGCTCATTATACCAAATGTTTTGCAACTGTTCAAAGAGAAACCTCATCTTGCTCACTTGCAGAAGTCTATGAAGAATTTTAAGGATGTGCTTTTTTCCTAGCTTGATTGAAAGGGATCCTATCCACGTGAAATCTGTTTTAAGAGGAGGAAAATGTAAAATGTGGCTTAGTACTGATGAGGTGTGTGGTTATGACTTCAGGTCTTTTTTTCTTATTAATGGTGTGCAGAATAACCTTGCAAACTGAAGAGTAGAGTGAATTATAAAGCTTTAGAAGTAGAACTGATGTTCACAAGAAAAATGAACTAGAGATCAGAAAAAGGAAATGTTCATCTCTTATAACTTTGCAGTTAACAAAGGTACATTTGACGATAGTACCCACAGTCTTGGAGACAGGTATGGTTTGGGGTTTTTTCTTTTGTTGTAATTGAATGTCCTTCTAAGTGTACGTCCATTATTATTGAGTTACTTTTCACTCTTCTGAAACATGGCATGCTTTCTTTCTAGCCTTATCACACAGTTAAAGGTATTTAATGTAAAATTTTGTTTTTCTTTACAAAGGTTTTAGCAGATGGCTATCTTATGATTGGGATTGATGGCTCAGAAGCAGCAGATGGGTCTGATTGGTTTTGTTACCATGCCACTTCCCCTTCTATTTTCCCTGTTGGTTTCTGTGAAATTAACATGATTGAACTAACTCCACCCAGAGGTACATATAGCATTCTGACCACATTTTATTTTAAATATTTTTTCAGTGATATTGTATGTGCCATATGCTTTGTTTCTTAACTCAGTCTACAAAATTCATGTCACTTTTTAGGACTTTCTCAAGTCTGAAATAAATACAACAGCATAACTTAAAAGTAATCTAAAACAGAGATAAACTTCTCATTTAGAAAAAGTCAAATTGAACATCAGATTGATTCTCTGGCTAAAATAACTTGCTTTTGCTGTCAGAAATTGAGGATAGCCACTAGTTGAACAGTATATCCATTAATTGAATGGGAAGTATGCTAGTCACGAAAAGGACTGTTCAGAATGTGCAATTTCTTGGGAAGTCCTGGCCACGAAAAGGATTAACGAACATTGTAAAGAATCTCAGACTTAGGCTAATCTGCAACAATACCAGTGAATTTTTTGAAGAATACGTACAAACTTGAGGTTTGAGGAAGTAGCCATTAGAGCTGTATGCTGCATAATCCCTTCTGTGAGAAAAAGCTGTCTGTCCACTAGCACATATGCCTACAGAAGACTGTATTGCCTTCATTTTTCCATTTTATTTTCTTGGTCTGGCAATTTATAGAGAATTGTAACTAGCTGTGTAACAGCAGATAATGATGGTTTTCTACGGATTTTTTTTTTCTCCATTCTCATTCTTGCAGGCTTCTACTTGTATTTATTGAATTATTTTTCTAGGTAATAACTACAAAGACAGTGTAATACTACATGAAGAAAATAATTTCATATCATTTTCATTCTTGCACGCTAGTGAATCTGTCATCTTTAATTATGTGCAAAGTAGAGTTGGACAGATTTACTATTATTTTTAGTCAACTCATTTAGTGAATTTGTTGCCTAGAAATTCATGAGCATAATTGCCCCTCAAAAATATGTGGTGCAAGAGGCTCTTGGAATAGGAAGAGTTTTTTGTGGAAGGAAAAAGCATACATATCAGTCAATTTAGAAACAAATACATTGCATTGATGATATAGAATAGGAAAAACCCCTCCCTTCTATGATTAAACTTTTCCTCTTTATTCTTCAAACACTGCTTACACAATAATATGTGAATTTTGTTGTTAACAGATTTATGATACTTCTGTGTTTCTTGTATCATGGCAACCTTATTCTTTATCTACATGTATATTTTTCATTTTATTGCAGTTTTCCGTAACAGCCCTGTATCATCCACTGAGAGGCGATTATAAATCACTCATGCAATAATCTAAAAGTCATTTGAAAGAGGAATTAACAGCAGTAAAATACAGAACATAATGCGCTTTAACATATTTAATAGGATCAAAGTGATCAAAGCTTCTTAGCTCTTATGAGAGATGTATTTTGCTTTCCAAATTTTGGGCTTGAAAATGGACAGTTTCTTAATTCTGACTACTCTAAAAAGGACCACATACACGTCTCTAGTGTGTGCGTGATGAGAAGTTAGTTAAAGGACTGGCATACAAATATATTGGTCTAGCCAGAGGAACTGTGTGCTAAGAAGAAAAGCGTTAATAAGCAGACCTGATACATTATTAGCCTTATTAATTGTTTGCTACATCTGTTCTTGCAGATACTACATACCTAATGTGAACACTCTTTTTTCCAAATTACATTTAGCAACGTGGATAACTTAAATAAGCTGCTGTGAAATGATTGGACTTTATAAGCTCATTCGTTCCAAATATCTTCATCTCTTGCTGAAATCAGTAGAAGATGAAGATGCTTAGACACTTTCAAGAATGGGATTGCGTTTTGGGCCCTGAATGTTAGCCACATGATGAGTCTGGCCCTGCAGTACTGAGCTATGTCTTGGTGGGTGCTCTCTATCCCTGCTTAGATGAGATCCAGCTGTTTCTCATAGCTCCCTGTGCCATGCCCACTACGCTGCAATCTTTTCAGAATGACCAACAGTGCATACCACCACAAAGAAATCTTTCAAGCTGTTGTTGCCCTAGCTAGAATTTGAGAATTGTTGGTTTAAGTAGTTGTAAAAGTTGCCCAAAATAAAAAATAGTCCTGTGTGTTTTATTCATATCCCATAGATGAATAAAAGCTAAATATATTTGAGAGATTATTTTCTTCCCTTTATAATGGCCTTTAAAAAAAATATCCTGTAATTTTCTATATTATTGCTCTTTTAGCCTTATTTAAGTTTTAAAATATCCATGCTTGTTCTTACCACTCTGTTCCTAACAGTTCAAGTGTTTCAATAGTGGAGCTCTTTCCGCACAGGAAAGACACTGGATGTGCTTAATTACTTGATCTGTTCTGGGTCATTTGTGTGGGGCATTGTAGAGATCAAGGATCTACGTGGACAGAAAGCTTCAAGTATGAATGATTAATCTTAACATTAAATGACACTTTCTGTATTATCCAGAGGTTCATTCATCTTGTTTGTTGCAAATGGGCAATGTCCAGATAACTGTCTTGTCCCTTAGACCAGAGCTCAGAGAGTGGAAGTTTCTGATGTTAATGTTTTGCATCTTTGTTGTCTTTTTAGCCATAACACAGTGCCAATATACTATTGTTGTTGTTGTTCTTATGCATGAAGTTTGCAGTTGATGTATGAAAATGTTGTTTAAAATTCACAGGTTATGCAAAACTCCCGTTTAAATGGTTTGACTACCTCAGGGAAACTGACTCAATAGCAGCACCTGTAAAACTCTTCAATAAGGTAATGAACATTATATGTGTATATTTAAACTGTAATTAGTACTTTCTTTCAAATTTCTGCCTGCACAGTCCATGGGATTGACCCATTTCATTAAATAAAACTTTGAAAAACTAGACAACAGAGACTTTTAGAAATAAGAACCATTTGAGTGTCTTAAGCTTAAATATTTCTGAAATGTTAAATACAGGGGTACGTGAAACTTCGTAAATGATACTTGGTATTTTCCTACATTAGGTTGACCAAAAGATTTGTTTCAACACAGTGCTTAAACCATCTTAATTAACATGTTTGTTTACTGATGCTTGCCTTGCTTGTGTTTGGTTTTCCAGGAAGTTCCAAACCATGGGTTTCATGTTGGAATGAAACTGGAGGCTGTTGATCTGATGGAACCTCGCCTGGTATGTGTGGCCACAGTAACTCGCATTATCCATCGTCTTTTGAGGATACACTTTGATGGATGGGAAGATGAATATGATCAGTGGGTGGATTGCGAGTCCCCAGACCTCTATCCGGTGGGGTGGTGTCAGCTAACTGGATATCAACTACAGCCTCCAGCGCCACAATGTAAGTTCCTGTTTTGGAAATAGTGTAACGATCGCTTACTGACCCTCGTTCATGGGTGATGGTTTTCCTAACTTCATCCTTTGCAAGTTAGGTCACCAGGCATAACAAAAATAGAACAAATTCTTTTTAATGCTTAGAAGTCTTCTAGTCTCTTCCACCTTGACTTCTAAAGTACTTCTGGGTATTTCTGTGGTGTCTTACTATTTTTTTTGATGCCGGAAGATGCTCATTTGATCCAGGGAAAAAGCCTGTTAACTTACTCATCAGTTCTGGATAATATCACTGAGAATTTATATTGTTTTAAGATTGCAAATGTATATGTCTTGCATACTGAAATTGATGGATTTCAGCGTGTGCATAGTTATTTGTGTGCAGAAGTATTTACGTGAGAAGGCTGGTGGACTGGTGGCTAAACATGAGCCAGCAGTGCGCCCAGGTAGCTGAGAAGGCCAATGGCATCTTGGCCTGTATCAAGAATAGTGTGGTCAGCAGGAGCAGGGAAGTGATCGTGCCCCTGTACTCAGCACTGGTGAGGCCACAGCTTGAGTCCTGTGTTCAGTTTTGGGTGCCACAGTATAGGAGGGACATTGAGGTGCTGGAGAGTGTCCAGAGAAGGGCAACAAAGCTGCTGAGGGGTCTGGAGAACATGTCTTATGAGGAGCGGCTGAAGGAATTAGGATTGTTTAGTCTGGAGAAGAGAAGGCTGAGGGGAGACCTTATTGCTCTCTACACCTACCTGAGAGGAGGTTGTAGTGAGATGGGAGAGCTGATCTCTTCTCCCAAGTAACTAGCGATAGGACAAGAGGAAACGGGTTCAAGTTGCACCAGGGAAGGTTTAGGCTAGATGTTAGGAAAAAATTTTTCACGGAAAGAGTTATCAAACATTGGAACAGGCTGCCCAGGGCGGTGGTTGAGTCACCATCCCTAGATGCATTTAAAATAGTGTAGATGTGGTGCTTAGAGACACGGTTTAGTGGCAGACCTGGTAGAGTAGGGTCAATGGTTGGACTAGATGATCTTAAATGTCTTTTCCAACCTAAATGATTCTATGGTTCTATGATTATTTAGTGCATCAAGACTTGTCCTGTCAGGTCAAGTTATATGATAATAATTGATGACTGTATTTTGAGAACTGTTAGTTGTTTAATGGGAGGGTTAGAGTAGTTACTGGTAGTAGTTTAATGGGAGATGTTTCCCACAATAAAGGAATTCCGCTTTCACTCAGTCACTGAGGAGAAATTCTGTAACTGCGTAGCAGCTTTGACACATTCTGAAGTGTTTTTCCAAAATACTAAACTTCAATTGCAAATTCTTATTTTTTGCAGCATCAAGAGATAGCCAGTCAAGTTCATCAAAACAGAAGAAAAAAGCTAAATCGCAACAGTATAAAGGACATAAGAAAAGTGGGTGACAAAGCAGTGTTTGCACTTTTCCTGTTTAAAAAGTTTGTGGTCTCTCCCTAAGCCCCTCTTCTATTTGGAAATGTTTGTGTGCAATAGGTGTTATGCTTAAAGGTGCAGTATGCCATAAAAGGAACTTTTTCATTGAGAATAACCATCTTCTTATAACTTGCAACAGGGTTTATGTTGCTAATAATCTATATGAATTGTAGGTTGACAACTGTTACAATATTTTTGGTATTTGGACATCATTTTAGTTAAATAATACATTGACTATGTAGGTATACTGCCTTACACAAAATACTCATGTATCAATTAACACAGTTTTAACTCTGCTCTTTGTAACACAGGTGTAGGCATAAGAACTAAGTTACTTGGGTCAGAAAGAACAAAACGCTGAAAATTTAAATTACCATCTAGCAGGTTCCTTTTTAAAACAAAAAAGTGACTTATTTGCCAGTTTTTTAGATGAGACATCCATGGGAAGCTGTGTGTAAATAAAACTTACGTTTCTGAAAATAATCTTATAAATAAGACTTCTGTATGTGACAATTCTTGTCACTGTAAAACATAGTAAGGACATTTTTAAGCATCTGAAGTATTTGGGTTCTTTCCATAGTAGTTGTTTCCCTCAGGATCAAGTTATCTTCAAAATTCACAACCAATTTGAATTTGCATAAATGCACATTTTGCATTTCTCCGTGTTTTTATTTTCAGGGCTTTGTTGGTTTAAACTGAAGATCTGTTTTGTATGAGTAAAACAGAGTAGAGGCAGCCAATCGTAAGAGGACCTTATGCCTTCTCCCATCATTCTTCTGGGGAAATCAAACCCATCTGTATTCTCTCCTCTAAGCAATATTGTAGTTTCATTTTTATTCCAAAGGTTCTCAAGCCATTTTTCCAATAATTTGACAGTTTTGAAAGGCAGCTACCTCTTGAGTCAAAAGCAGCGGCAACATGACAGCCATTGTACCAGAAATGTATGTGCAAGAGATGATGTGGTAAATGAGAACGTAGGGGTAGGGTAAGCCTATAGTCTTGTTAAGTGATGCACAATTTTTAATGAGGTTTAACTCAAGATTTTACAGTTGGTGGTTGTTTGTTGTGTTTGGGGGTTTTTTGGTTTGTTTTTTTTTTTTTTGGTTAAAGAAGCAATTACAACTGGGGGGGAGGTTTTATCTGCCACGTAAGAATGAAGTCTTGATAGAAGTAGATGGTCTAGTTCCAGACAGCTTAACTGTATATTATGTTTGGAGCATCAAGTCATTATGCTGACTCATTCTCTTGGTGTTTTCTTGGAAACAGGAGAGTCGGAAAGAAGGTGCAGTATTTTACACTGCAGACATACGGGTAGATCATCTACAGAGAAGGGTCTATGATCTGTCATCTCAAATTGGCCCTGCTTCTTTATCAAGATACTGTGTAATAGGACAGCCTACCAGACAATCAAATTAAATTTTGTTGATGTTGAAAGTTATTCTACTTGCAAGCCAGCAAACTTCGCTAACGATGATCTTTAACAGTCCTTAATGTGCCATTAGGAGAGATTTTATTATGTGAAATACTCTTCTAAGTGAGAACATTAGGCCTTTGTTACCATTAGATTCTGTATCATCTTGGCTTATTTAGCCCTGTTTCCAGAGACTTTTGTTGCTCTGAGACTTGAGTTCATCCAAGTATAAAACTAAAATTTTAAGTCACGTTCCCTGAAAGACAGGAGAGCAGTTTTTCCCCGTCCCTTAAAAACTGACTTTGAAATACAGAGGCTATAGAAATCCAGACTATGCTGTTCTTTATATGTGAGGTGTAGCTGCCTTGCAGCTGTTCTCAGTAAAGTGTATTTCCTGATGATGAATCCTTATATGGTCCTAGTAACCTCTGGACCACCTTATCTTGCAAACCATCGATCGTGTTGATGACTTCAATATTACTGCCAATGCTATGATCAGAGGCTTCCAACAGGTGATGTGGATTTCTAAGGACTGTTATGTGCCTTTGGCCACTGGTCTTAGTTAAAGGAATAGGTATAGGAGGAAATTATTAGCAAGGTGAAAGATTTCATAAGAATAAGGCTTTAAACATGGTGAGGAAAAAGAACTCTGGATGAGTCTGCCACTCATTGTAAAGTCTGATTAAATGGACCAATTACTAGGTTGAATTATGCAAGGTGAACTAACTGCTCCTAAGAAAACTCTTGCATAAAACCTAGAGCAGGGGTCCATAGACAGATTCTTATCTATTTTAAAGTAATTAAATTTCAACGAGAATAGTTAAAGTAAGTGTGACACAAACACCGGAAAGGAAATTCCCCTTATCTAGTGCCACAGAAAGGAGATTTGTTCTAGTGGAATTTGTTCTTCATTTCTCACTACCCTGAAGTAAATGTGGGCTGTGGAAGGAAACAAGGAAGAACTTCTGATGGGTTTCTTTTCTGGACTGTTTATGCAATACTAAGAAATCTATTTAATCATCAAACGGAGATGAGAGAACAAGGTCATGAAAAGTTAGTGTTGGCTGCCTCCTGCATGTTTATTTGTAGTAGGTTATGGCAACAGAAGTGCTCCGTCACGGGAAATAACACTAAAAAAAAATGGTTTTGGTAGCCTTTTAAATAAAAATAAATATAAAGTCTTATTTTGAAAAGTATTTCAGTCATAAAACAGTATAGTGCAGTAGTAATGCCGTAGTTGGTTACATGTAAAGTAACCACAGCTGATTAACAAGAAGCTGTGTATATGTCTTAATCAACCTAGATTATTTTTAGCACAGCGGTGTGTTACTTCAATGTATTTTTCTCACATGTACTCGCAACGCACTCCAGAATGTCTTTGAGTCATTCTGCTGTGTGTAACGGTGCAGATTTCTGGTGCGGTATTTTACCTCCTCGCTGCGCCCGTTGAGAAGCGAGCAGCGCGCGTGGGGTGTGCAGCAGAGCTCATCACATCGCGAGCTCTGCCGTGACGGGATCCTGGTGAGCGAGAAGCGAGTCCCACTCCTGTTCTACTGTGCCACTACAGAAACCAGTATAACCAGCTGGATTAACACTCACTTAACACTGAATGGAAAGAATTTAGCAAGCATTGCATGCAGCCATAATGTTTTGCTTCTCAAAAAGAATACAAGAGAAGATTTTAAGAGATCATGGTTTAGGAGAATTTCTTAATCCATAAAAACAAGTAAATTTGGAGCTGAGAATACAGGTGTGATTCCCCCCCCCCTTTCTTTAAAATCTACAACAGGCAAAATAATGTTTATTTCCCCCTATGTCATTGTGACTTATGAGTAGTTAATGAGCACATATTTAGTAATGAAGATAGAAAAATTAAATGTCAGGCTGTTAACCCTTTCATGTAGAGGCTGGTCATAATACAGATGTTCCTAGGACTTCTTTTAAACATAATCTGTTATTGTTAACTGTTGGCAATGCCCAAACATCTTGTTTTGGTGTGATTACTGATGCACAGAGCATGAAATCTTTTTCTTAAAGCTGTAACAATGTCTTTGGCCTATTTTAAATAAGGAGATTGTCCAAAAGGGGGTAGACATTAACTAGCATC
Organism: Burhinus oedicnemus; assembly: GCA_008921705.1. Lineage (NCBI taxonomy): Eukaryota > Metazoa > Chordata > Aves > Charadriiformes > Burhinidae > Burhinus > Burhinus oedicnemus. Next base: position 2,103,370 of record VFFE01007255.1, read on the forward strand.
CTACCTGGCCTAGCCTTCAATTGTAAAGATATGCCTGTTTTACTCTTTTTAATTTTCTACCTTTAATTAGAACGTTTTGTAGCTGTAATGTGTTCTGTGTGCATGCAAAACACCAGGTGAACTGTTTGAATTACACCTTGGGCCTTCTGCTTTGTCACTGCGTTCTCAGCCAGCAGCGTGTCCATCAGTGCTGCTTGCTTTTTATTCAGAGGAAGGAAGGTGAAGTTGCACGTAGTTTGTATGTTTGCTAGGTAGTTACCGTGTTACTTGTTAATTTTCAATTGCAAGCGTAAGTTTTGTGAGCGCTTTTGTAAATGTTTGGGAATCAGGTCCAACTGTGTTTCCAATAGTGTTTATTTCAAGTGGTTAGGATTTTGTTCTATGTTCCCACTGGTCAGAAAGCCGTGCCAGTGAGTACTTGAAGGGTAACTTACCAGTTTGCCTGGACAATTCATTTATAATGTGAGTATGCAGTATCTGCTCGTATTGCCTGCTTTCTAGTAGGTGTATATTTTGGAATAAGGTTACTGAAACGGTAATGTGACCTCAACATTTTAAAAGCTGGGGTTCTGTAGACAACATTCTGCCTATTTATGGTGTTGTCTCTGTAAAAGCCTCATCTGGAAGTCTTGTAAGAAGAATATTTAAGCATGGTGATATCTTTAGCATATGCATAACGTAGTTACTTCTTCTCTTCAGGGCTAGGCTTTTGTTTGTCATGTCTTTATGTGACAGTGCTGAGAATACTTCAGCATTAGCAACCATAGCTTTGATACAGCTGAAAGCAGTGGAGATGTTGTATCATAGTGCTTGCATCCCTGATATTGTAGAGGAGTTTCCTGGAGCGCAGAATTGGAGTATCTCAGTGATAGAGGAACGTGTTAATAATTTGCATGGGGAATGTTTTCATAGCACTTATCTCATGAATGCAATGTTTAATAATTTGAAGGCATTTTTGAAGGTTTTTTTTTCTAAACACCAAAATGCTCATTGATGTTTCTAAGGCACTGTAAAAATGGGAAGCACCATTCTAAAGTAATTAGGAGTACGTATGTTTAAACTAGGTTTCTGGAGGTGATAAACTTTGTCTGGACTGGATTAGTTCCCCAGAACCATCTTTTCTATCTCTTAGGCACACACACTGAAACAACTGCAGTTTCAAGCTGAGCCCCATTTGTCTTGGGTGTCCAAGCAGGGTGTCCAAGTAATTTGACTGTGCAGTGTAGCTGCAGCAGAAGCAATTTATGGCATTTGTAATTCATTGACAGAGTATGAAATAAGCGGATCATGTTTTTAAAGCAATGCAATTAAAGTCTTACCAGCCAGTCTGTATAGAATTTAGTAACTAAAGTGTGGTTGAGAACAACATTCCCAATAATAACTGAATGGTGCCGTTGTACAGGCCCTTGTTTTCCAGAATTAGTGAATACGAAGCAGAGCCATTTCTCAGTGAACAGTCTGAGTTACCTAATGCACTTTAACCCAAGCGTTTATTTTAGTTTGACTTGATGTTTAGAGAGGAAGATACCAGTTGAGAAGAAACCCATCAGTTTGTCCAGCCCACCCATGACAGGTGAGGTGCGGAGGAGCTTCTCTGGTAATGATGAATTGACTCCTCTTCCATATCGAACCTTTCCAGCACAGACAGCCCCGGAGGCCTTCCAGCCTCCCAGGACTAGCCAAGAGTTCAGTCCCAGCCTCAAAACAGGTAACTAGCCACATCGGTCTCTGTTACTGCAGAGGGAGATGATGGCCAGGGTGGGGAACGAGCATGGTCTAGCATGTAACATGCTGACTCATCAAATCTTTTTTTTCTTTTCTTCAAATTTTGGTTGTGGTTTGGGGTTTTTTGTTTGTTTGGGGTTTTGTTTTTGTTTTTGTTTTTTTAGAGAGCTTTTCAGTCTCACTGATGCATCCTGTCACTGAATTAATCATAGAAAAGGGTTGCAACTGTTTTAGAACCTCATAGGAGGCCGTGTTGTAGGTTATTGAGGCACAAAGGCACAGAGGAGCTCTGCAGAGTTTTAAAATACAAAAATGCACTCTGTAAAACTGAATGGTAATGCAAATTTGGGAATATTTGATGGAAGCAGGAAGTTAGTGTGGATTATCTTTTGTAGAGGAAGTAACTGTACACAGTAAATAAGGAGTGATTTTTGCCTTTGTGTCAGAAGAAAGCAGTTATCTGGGAAAAGATCTTCAGAATGTAAGCATTATTTTAAATTTTGTAGAAAATATATAGAAAATACACTTGAAAAGAATTTGTCTTTTTAGAATTTGATCTTTTCCCTGTTTCCGCTGTAAAACCTGGGTTTGGTTTAAGTATCAACAGCATAATGGTGCATCTATATGAGTGAGCAGGGAAAAACTCTTAAAAATTCATTTATCGGTAATATTGAGCAAGCACATTAAAATTTTGAGCTTATTTAAGACAGTTTACGTAGTGTTATCAGTCTTCAGTTATAGAAGTGGACTGCAAGGGTCTGGTAGTTTTTTCTCTTTCCTTTTCCTAATACGTATGTCAGTGTAACGTAGCAGGTAAACAAATTATTTCTAACAAATATGTTGTAGCAATATGATCTATCAGACAAACTGGATTATGCTGTCCCCGCAGGACAGTTGCCAGGTTGCTAGATTTAACTTTAGATTTGCTTGATTTACACTCCCTTAAATTCTCCTAAAAATTTAAGTAGGCTGCTATATCGGCAGTTTTCATTGACTGTGGAATACATCCCATTCAGTTTCTCTTGTCCCTGTGTTACCCATTGGCAGAATGGGACATGGTAACCTGCTTGCTGCCTTTAGACCCCGAGGACAAATCTTGACTCTCTTCTGCACACCTCTCAACGCTTCTCAAGAATGCCTTTATTTTTACTTCAGCTTGCTACTTGTGTGTACATGCCTGTCTTTTAACAGGGTCTTTGATGCAAAAAATAAGCCTTGCTTAGGAGAGAGCGTTGTGGCGTGTTTATTTCTGCACAGCTTTTCTTCTCTTACTGCAAATCTATACCTAAGTGCATTTATGCAGTGCACGGACATGCACAGTCTGAGTTTTCTGTGTCATTAGATCTCGGAGTCCCTATGAAACACCTGTGTTCTTTGGTTTCTGACACCCGATGCTTTCTATGATGGTGTTGGGGGAGCTTTTCAAAGTTCTGAATTTTGGAGAGGCTGGACAAAATTAGTTTTATTTGTGATGTAGCCTTGCCATTCTCCAAAGGTGTTTAAATTTAAATTGAAACCTCTAGGGGAGGAGGAGGGCATAACCCTGATAACATACAAGAAGTTAAAAACACATTTGAGGTCAGCTGGAACTCAATAATTGCACACATATTCCTTAGCATCGTACACTGCCTCACATTTTGGTAGCCGTAGCTAGGACATGGGCACATTGCATGAGATGCTTGTATGGCTTTGAGTGGAGGTAGTGTAAGATTAGCAATGAGACAGGCATCTGCTCTAAAGCTTCTTGTGTACCGGAGATGTCAGTAAGGCTCATTAAGGAACTTTTTCCCCTTTTGTATGATCATAAGCACAGGAGAAGGTTTCGGTACTTCTTCATCTCGTGTAGTATGAAGTGGTTTTGCTCTCTAGCAAAGTCATGGTGGGTGCTTCTTTACCATACACAAGTGCTTTGCGTCTTTGAGTCACATAAAACGATGTTTTAAGCAGGGAAATGCAACTGTTGGACAGCTTCACTTTCAAAAAGAGCCTATAGCCAGCTCGTCAGAGGAGGAGACTGTTCCGAGAGACTCACCCTACTTCTGCACGTATTCTGAGCCATATTGCTGCATTCTGTACTGGTGTTTGGGGGATTTGAATGACGTTGCACCAGACACAGTCTGTCATTGTCTCCTGGCAAATCAGGGAGACTATGTAAAAAGGGAGTACCTTGCACATCTGCATCCCGTTTACTTCCAAGACGATCAGTCAGATGACTTCCATTGGCTTTTTTTATTGTTCTTTTTTCAAGTAACTTTTGTTGCATAGCTGTAGGTAAGCTTTTCTCATGGAGGACTGTAGTTAAAAGCTGTATAATAGGGACAAATGAAGTAAAGTATCATTAAATATCTACATGCAAGGATTTAGCTTCAAATTAGCCAGAGGCAAGCCAAATTATGGAAACTGTTATTACTTTTGTACCTGCAGAAGCATTGAAATACTGGGGGTAGAGAAGAAAAAGAACATGGCTGGTGGATTTCAGATTGTATCCCTGAGCTCTGTGTAGCCTTTGCTTAAGGTATTAGCAGCATATCCAAATAACCAATTATGTGTCATCATTTAGACAGCACTTTCGTTGTCCTCCGCAAGTCAAGATTCTTGGTTGGGCGTAATGCAGGGAAAAATATTTAGGGGAAAAAAACCAAACCAACCAATGGATTGTGAGCTGTGTACGTGGGAGGAGGTATCTATTAAAGAAAGAAATGAGGAGGGCTTGCGTTACGCTGCAAATTTTTGACATTTTTAATATCTTAATTTTCAAACTTTATTTTTATTTAGCACCAGACTTTGTTTCATCATGGAAGATGACATAGAAAAATAATAAAATAATCAAATGGCTTGTAAATTATTGCAGGGCTACTAGTAGCAACAGGTTATGGGGGTTATTTCTGCTTTCACTGCGTATTTCTGCATTTCAGGATAGGCATATAAACTTTGTATTCAGTAGCTACAAGTTTTAATACTCTTCTCATTCATTTGGTCATAGAGAACCATTTATTTTTGTATAATCAACCCTTTAATGTGGGTACTGCACCTTTAATGGAAGTCTTGACATGTTTTGTTTTCAGTGTTCTTTTCATTGTGCTCGTATTTTGATGATTATCGTTATTCATTAATGAAACTGGAAAAGTAATTGTGACATAATTGCTATTCATAACATCTTTTTTTATGTCTTAGATCTCATTTCTATTTTCTCTTTACAAAAGAAAGAGAGGAGACTAAAACTACAAAAAAGATGTTTTGCTTGAATGAAACTTTTCTGGGATCGTAAAATTTTGATGATGTATTGAGGGATCTTTGTCTCACATAGGTGGTTTACAGTAATTGGGCTAAGTAACGTGATGTAAATGTAGATTGTAAAAGGCCAACAGGTAATCTTATTTTTACCTATGTAAAGACTAAATAGGAAGTAAACAGTGAACAAAAGAGTAAACAGTAAAATAAGTGTTCTTCTGAGCAACAGAACTATTAACATGTTCAGTTACCTTCTTAAACCAGTGTTTTAAAATACTAAATTCTTGATAAAACCCTGTAGATAATACATTAGTGCAAGTAATTTGTTCAGATATGTTAATATTGGAGCATAACTTAAGGTTCAATTTATGGTCAGAAAGCATCTGCTTTCTGTGGGATACTGAGTGTTAAAAGAAGAATCACTAAAATGCAGAATATAAGAAAATAGGAAATCTGGGGTCTGTTCCCAATTTAAATAATAAGTAAATATAAGGAAAAGTTCTACTTACTTTGAATTTCGTAGATCTTTAATGTTCATCTTTTCTTTTTAGTGACTTCATTGCAGCTGAAGGAGGAGTTGCTAGATGGAGAAGAGTATAGCTTCCTTCAAGGAGCATCTGATCAGGAAAGCAACGGATCTGCCAGTTACTACATCAAACAAGAACCATAAGGCAGCTCAGAAAAGTGAGGGGCAGAGCACTGGTGATAGGAAACGAGCCTTTCTCCAAGACTGACTGATTTTGCTCCCACTTCGATGGTACAGTTCCGGTGGCTGTACCTGGGGCACTTTGCTAACTGTAGATGAGTTAGACTCAGTTCAGAATTTTTTGGAAGGTCGGGGAAACTATTTTAGTGAAAAAGATTTTTCAATTTATGAAAAAACAAAAATGGACACTTTTGTGTTGTATTTGAAGCTTTTGAAAGAATTTTGTAATATTTTCCAGTTCAGATTTATTGTGCATTGTTAACAAGAACTGAAATTCTAATTTTTTGGTAAGATTAAAGTTTAATTAGCATGATTGTGGGAAATGGTTGGAGGAAGATATAGTTGCAAATACAAATGAACTGTCATAACAAATGAACCTTTTTGGTACAAGTTGGGAGACTTCTAGACTCTTGTGAACTGCACTGGTCACGCCTCTGTTTTTTATTATGAAAATAAGGCATTTAAGCCCTAATTTAGGAGGCATAAATTGCGTGTGGAAGATAGTCCTGTAAAGCTCTACTCAGTGAGTAGCCCCAGTTGCAGTGGAGCCACCACCTGAGGAAGATTTTAACTTTTCAAGATGTTTTTATTTAGTTTAAAATAGTTTTGGGGTTTTATACAAGATTTTTTAAAAAAAAAAAAAAAAAGTTCCTTAGAGTCTGATTCAGTGCCCATTAATATCAGTAGCCTTGTCTCCACTGACTGCAGTGGGCATTGGATTGGGACTATAAAGCTCTTGTCTGTACATGAATGTCTGTAGTCTTGGAATGCTTCAGCAAATGTTTACAGAGCCCTATGCCAAACTGGAACTTCAGAAAATTCCCTTATTTGGAAGATTAGTTTTAACTATGAATTTAGACTAAAGAAGAAACTGAGATGGACAGTAACTCAGGCCTCCCTTGGTAGTAAGAAGGAACTTCTGAGTATTCTTCTAATTATTTTTTTCGATTCAGAAAGACCTAGATGTTTCCTTATCATCTTAAATATTTCTGAACATTCAAAACCGATGTTCCACGTGGTTTCAGGTGAGCTAAAAGGAGCCATACATTATGGATTAAAAAAAATAAGTTCATTTCTGCAGAGCCTGCAATATTCTTTTCTTGCTGCAATAGTGTAATACGGAAGTTGAGACTTGAGAACAGTATGTAAATCATATACTGTCTAGTGTAGAATTCATAAACTGGATTTGCTTAATGCCTGGAATCCAAGTCTTACTTCAAGTATCCCATTAGCCCCACCTGCTTAACTGTCCAGATTGTTTTTAAAGCCAAAAGTCATGTAAAAGGGTGAAAATTACTACCAGTAAAATACAAAGTATTTTAGCACGAGCTCTTAATAATTTGGATTTTATCTTTCCATATTTTTAAACTTCGTACATTTTTGTAAATTATGTTATTCATGGAGTTGATTAGTGGAATGATTAATCAGCCCTGCAGAGCTGTGACTGGAAAAACGTGCATCAAGAGCTTTAGCTTTTACCAGTAAGGTTCATTAACTAAACTCTCAGGAATTAACTGCATATGTTCTATAAGTGCTTCTGGGTCTTAGCAGGTCCCCTTCAGAGCAGTACAATGATCATCTGACTCTTGACCATGAATTAGGGCTTAAAAGAAAAATGAAATTATTATTAACACCTGTGTTCCTACAGCCTAAGAAATGCTTTAAGGATATCAACCCGCAGAGCCCCAGGAGACCATTTTTGTATATTGTTGTTTGAGCCTAAAAAAAAAAAGTGCATAGAAAGTTGAAAACCAGCAATTTGATTATTTTCTAAAATATTGCTCTAACTTTGGGTACACAGTATTGGTAATATGCACAGGTTTACCTCATTCTATGCAAGAGGGGTTAATTATGTAAAGTTTTGTATTTACTACTGGAAGTAAAAAATGTCCTGTATAGTGTAGGAATGTCTGGAATTCTTTTCTCACTTACTGGTAAAATTTCTTAAATAATGAACCCTTTTTAACAACAGCTTCTTATATTGACAGAATCTGGTTTTCAGATTGTAAGTGTCTGTAACTTCAGGTGGTAATGACATTTTAGCTCTCTAAAACAGACATAAAAAGGACTTTGTCAGGCTTGGTAGACTTCAAATGCATTCTCTCAGATTCTGACCCACCCATGACGTTTCTTTTGAACAGCCTGGATTGGAGAAGTAGGATTAGAGACCATTGTAATGACACTTTGAGCCTTGATTATTTTTTCCTGTGTTCTCCATTTAACCTGCTGTAAAATCCAGCTCTGCAAGCGTTGATTTGGTTTGGTAAGTACATCACTATTGATTTTATTTTTAATGCAGCAACTTGCAGATTGTCCCAGTCAGCTGGAATGAGGTTGGCACAATCTTGCTTTCTTCTCTCATCGATAGCTTCTGACTTCAGCAGAAGAACTGTTGTATTAATTTGTGTTTCATAATATGAAAATTTGGGCTGGTAATGAGCAAGGTATATTGCCAAGTCACTAAACCTTGGGCTTCTGTGTATTGCCCAGGCTCATACCTGATTTCTGTATTAAGAGTCTTTGAATGTCAAGAGGGAAAATTAGCACTTAAGTTGAACACACTTCCTGTGTTGGAGAATGTTAAGAATCGGATTTGAAGTCTGTCAGTCTTTATAATGTTATCTAAAAATAGGTATCTTGTTCATTAAACACTAAAGTATGTGAGTTGACTTGCATTCTCAGACACGTGGCTTCAGTAGGAGTTGCGTGTTGAAATCTATGGGTGAAATTCCTCTAGTGTTTCTGAATTCAAAATATTCCTAAATTGTGTAATTGTTGAGTACAGTGAAATCTGTCCTAAGCAAACCACATAAGGAACTAATAGAAGTTGCTTGCTTAGGAGAGGTTTAAGGAAAACCTGAGCAAAATTCCGCTGGGTATCTAGAGCGGTCTCTTCAAAGAGCGGGCTACCTATTGGCTGTGGTATCCCTAGTATAGGCTTCACTGTATTTGTAAAGCATTCGTTGGTAACACGGCTCTAGGTATTTTTATCTTCACTTTACTCTAAGCCATGTTACTGGGCTAAAAGAGCAGCGAAGTGTTGGACGTCTGAAGTCTTCGATGGGGTCAAACTAATCTCAGTATTTGGCATAGCAGGTTTTTATAACCAGGAGGTAGCGTGAGTTACATACCTTACTTTGCAGCTACCCTTCTTTTATTGCTCAAAAATCTTTCTGCTGATCTTTGATTTTTATGTTATTTTAAATACAACTCTTTAACCTTTTCCTTGCTGCATCTGAGGAAAGCTAAAGCAGTTACCAATTCCTTGTTCTACGGATACTAACACGGGTTTCAGTGTTTGTTTGTTTTTTATTGTTGTTTTATGTGATGTGAATACCCTCTCCCATCAATATTTGTACGATGGTGCTAATATATTTGGTAACAATCCTTTATTGGGAAGGGATTTTAAAAAAACTGTGATTTAAACTGAATTTTTCTTCCTTTTAATTTTCATATTTAAAACAAGAAGCCACAGCCATTTATACAAAAAAAGGCATCAGCTTTGGCCCCTGGGAGAATGTTGGGGCGGGAATCAAGATTAAACAAATAGGGTTTTTACATCGTTTCTGTATGTATTTGATATATAGATCAATATCTGTACAAATTTAATCTTTTATTTTCTTGGTAATTTGTGTGGTCAATGAGGGAGTATTTAAAGCTTTCTCATGCGATGTACATAACCAAGTGAAAAAATGCTTTTGGAGAAATTAATGTTACTTTCATTTTTACGAGACTGCAGATTTTCAGCATGGATGTGAAAAGCATTAAAATTATAACTTTGTGTACAAGATGAAAATAATTCACTAAATTTGCCTTTTTTACACAAAATAAAAATGATAAAAAGTCTTTTCCTGACTATTGTTTTGTTCAAAAGGCACTCCTTGGCACGTACATAAATGCATTCCAGCTTCTTTCTCTCCTAAGAGAATGCAGATTTTAAAAACAAAACAAAAAAACCCGCACAACTTGTAAAAACCATGTATGTTTTAAGGAACCAGCTATTTAGTCTGAGCACAAATAAAGCATGAGAGGCTCTCAGCGCAAGGTAAGTTTTTTGTTTGTTTTTTTTTTAATATGAGAAGGTGGAGGCATTAGATAAACATTTAATAGAGAGCAAGGCCTTGTGTTTCACAGTTGGTATTAATAAGTGTGTAGGGAGGGAAATTTTGTCATAGGGTATTATCACATTTTTCTTCTAGTTCAGTTCTGGTAAATTGGAAGTAGCTCAAGTGTCCCCCTAACTCTCCCCCTGCAAGTTGCCTTTACAACTGTAACGTATCTCAGTAGCCTTCAAAGCAACTTTGCAATGAACAAAAGTCACTGAATTTTTATTCTGATATGCCTGTACATGGAAGTTTGTGCAAACTGAGTGAAATGACTTATGTGAGTATTTGAACGCAGCAGTCTTGGTTTATAGTGAATGCACCACAACAAAGTAGTTTGTATCATCCATTTATTTGACAGTGCGGAAAAATGACTAAGATAACCGTGGTGATAATTGCTCCCAGGTCAATAGCTGGAATGAGATGATGTGTTACGAAGGCACAATTCTTTGTGGAAACTCATTTCACTCATAAATCCAATCATGTGCACAAGATTTGAAGTCAATGAGCTCTGCAGGTTTGAACCACAGGTTGATCTCCTTCTGTGCACTTTCTACAGAGTCACTGCCGTGAATGATGTTTCTGTGGAAGAACACAAATGCATTGTTTCACATAAAAATACACCTTCAGCAACCTAGTAGTTCTCCATGTGCAAAAACTTGGATGAAGCGTCTAGAGCTGCGAGACTACTATTTCGGGTACAGTATCCAAATACCCCCATAGAAGAGCTAATTAAGCCTAGCAGAGGTGACTAGGGCTACTTTACTACAACAGCCGCTGCCACTGACTGATCTTACATGAAGCTCTGATGAGTAGCTGTATTTCAAAAAAAGTCAGTTTTGTACCAAGCCATTTTCTTAAGCAGCAGTTATGGACTGTGACCTGCAAATAAAATACCATCAGACTAGGCTGTCTAACAAAAAAGTTAACTTCCTAAAGTAAAAGGGTTTTTAATCTCAATTGATAACTGAGCACAAACCTTCCTACTTGAATGCAGAAGTCACCACGGATGGTACCAGGCTTAGAGTCTGCAGGGTTTGTTTCCCCTAGCATTACTCTCCCAGTTTTAACCACGTTGAGTCCTTCCCATACCTTAAGGAAAAAAGACAAAACAAATCCTATTAATCCATGCTTATACAAAATAGCAAAGATTAATACAATACTTTACAAAGAAACAAGGGCTCCACCACTAAAAAAAATTAATCTAGCCTAGATTCTCTTAAGCCTGTAAAGATGACTAGGGAAAAAGACACATAAACTGAAAGCGATTATAAAAAGGACTATCAATGCTGTCGCTCTGGTAAAGACGAGGCTTTGCCAAGGCTCAGAGTTAACTGATGTACAAGGCCAACTCAACTCTTTCCTGTAGTGACAGGGTAAGGACAGCCTGATGAATGGCAGGTGCTCCTAGTCAGGTATATTGTCAAAACAAAGGAGGTGCTACTGGGGCGATTTTATTGTTTTGGGGGGGGTGCAAAAATGAAACCCATCTTCTGTGACATTCTGTGGGAGAGCCCTGATCCTTTTTTGCCCAAAGCAAAAGATTCTTTAGTGCGGACCACCGGCTTTCAGGAATTTTCCTTAATCCATGCTAAGCATTTTAATATGCATTTTATACATGCACACTTTCCTCCTTGTTAATAAATAGTAGCTTCTTACTTGATTGTCCTCATTTTGGTTTTCTTCTGCCAGTATCAGAACTGGGTAGTTTGAAAAAGTGTTTCTGTAACAGTATCTCTGAATACTTTAAATAGTTTACAGAACAAGATAAATATATTCAAGAAAGTAGTCTTTAAGTAAAATCAAGCTGCTTACCATGGCCACAACAGGTCCAGAGTTCATGTATTTAACCAAACCAGGGTAGAATGGTCGGTCTTTCAGGTCAATGTAATGTTGTTTGAGAAGGTCTTCAGAGGCCTTTAAAGTGACAGATGTAACATTAAACATCACCTTCCAAACACCGTACCACAAAAGGTGTTACTACTGTGAGACTACAGCATTAGTGACTGGATTCACCAGTCATTAATGTTATCAACGGCTGCTGCAATGCCATTATGCGTTTCAATGAAAATTCCTAGTGTAAAATTAAAGGAGTGCACAACACTTGTAGCGGTGTCAGTGTTACAAGCTATCAAAATTATTTGTGTTACAGTAATCCTCAGCAATAAGCTGAGTAGGAGATGTCTGGATGATGTTACCCGATACAACCTTTCTGTCAAGGTCATTTCAGCTCTTAATTAGGCTGCATTAACCCATCTGAGCAAATTTTGTTTCTTTAGGAAACGGGAGAGATCAAACGTTTGGGCTCGATAGAAAGCTTGGCCCGACGTGTGATCCAGCACTTCCAGCCGTTGGGCGAATTCGGCGTCAGATTCCCGTGCTGATGCGGGAGAGGCCGCATAGGAAGACGCAGAGCTGTATTTAAGTACCTATTCTGGCAGGCGAGGGGAAGCGTTTCGGCCAGCGCCGGCACAGGGGCGGCTCCCGGGGCGCGGAGACTTACGTGCACGAACTTCATGGCCACCAGCCGGAAGCCCTTCTGCTCGAACCGCTTGATGATCTCTCCCACCAGCCCCCGCTGGACCCCGTCGGGCTTGATGGCGATGAAGGTGCGCTCGCAGTTGGCCGCCATCGCGCTGCGGGGCAGAGGGGACACGCAGGCCTGAGGCTCGCCGCCGCCCCCGCCTCAAGGTCGGAGGCAGCCGGCGGCCGCCCCACCATGGCGGCGCCCGGGCCCACGTGGCACCGGGCTGGCGTTGTGCCTCCCCCGGGCCCGGCCGCCCTCAGCCCGCGGGGCCCCGTTCCCGCCCCTCCGCTCCCCTCCCCTCCCCGGCCCTCGCCGCTCGCTGAGGCGAGGCCCGCAGGTCGCCGCCGCCGCCGCGCCCGGGGCTGAGGCGGCCCGTCCGCCATGAGCCGCCCGCCGTCGGCGCGGCCTGCAGCCCCTCGGCCTCCCCTCACGGAGCGCACCGGAGCGCAACCGGGGAGGAGGAGGAGGAGGAAGCGGCGGCCCGGCTCTCGCCTCACCTCTCCGGAGCTCCCGCAGCCGCTACCACCCGCACCGCAGCTGCCGAAGAAAGAGGAGGAGGAGGCGGGCGGTGGCCGGATCCCCCGCCCTGCGGAGAGGAGGAGCCGCCCGCCTTGCGGCGCTTGGGGGCGGGCCGGGCGGGGCTGGGGGCTCGCTTGGGCGCCAGCCCGCGGTGCCGGGGAGCGGGCAGGGCCGGGCCGGGCCGGACGCCGGTGCCGGGCCTGGCGGTGGCCGCTACGCTCCCTCAGGCGGGCCGAGCCCCCGCCGCGCCTGGCAGCCGGCCGGGCCGGGCCGGGCGACACCTGTCGCCTTCAGCTCCTCGGGAGCCGCCGTGGAGGGTTATTGACCTCCGGTGGCAGCAACGGCGGGTGTGAGCCTTGTCCACAGTGGAAAGATTAAGGACGTTGAACTGTACTAAATCATTTTTTCACTGAGAGGTACCCGCTTTGCTGTTTTCAGAGGTATCCCTGCGGTCTGCTAACGGTTGCACTGTGACCTAGCTTAACCCAAGCAGCGCGCCTTACAGCTGCCTGAAGTCATATTTCTCACAGAAAAGCGACGGAGGAGCTGTGAGTCAGGAAAGGTGCCGGTGATTTTGTTGGGATAGGGGAAGATAAACCTGCAAAGTGTCAAAACGCAGGCGTAAAACTTCACAGTCCCTGGACCCGTGGCATAACAGGAATTAGGAAGAGTATTGTTATTTTTTATTACGTTTACTACTTGGTACTTCACTAATTTACAAAGCTCCTTTTCTCTTCCTGAGCTAGTTATAATCACATACCATCACTGCAGTTGTAGTACTAAAGAAGTACCCTGTGCAGTACTTACGCAGTCTCCCATGGACAGGGCACTTAGTGAAACTGCACATCAGTCGCGCATCTGGGACGTGCAGGACTACTGCGTTGCTCTGAGAGGCGGCTGACCGCCACCTCCTCTCGGTCTCAGCTCATCAGAAATACCCATCAGTAGCTTTCTGACAACCCCCACGTCTCCAGATAACCCAAACTTCTCTATTTCATAGTAAGCAGTAAAGAAAAAGAAATCTCAAGTAATCCCCAAAGCAAAAACGGAACTGGAGAGTACTCATCTTGTGCACAGGTTTGCCACACGTTCCCTCTTCTCTTACAGCCTTTAACTTAATTATTTACCTTCTATAACACTGAATATTTTCAGAAGAGAATCTAACAACCTCACGTACAGTTTGGTAGTTCGGGAATTTGTTCCCTCTCCTTATACTCATTAAGTAGACAATATAATGAAAATTTCCTTTTATTTCACTTAAGAAACAGCAAATGTTTTATTTTATCTCTTTTTAGGAGTTGGATATCTTCATAAAGTATCACAAGCATTGAATTCAACATTCATTGCATAGTTTAGTATTTGAAACAAGAACTCACTGTAGGGAAAAAAATCTAGGAGTTTGAACAACTAATATCATTAAACTCTTGCTTTTGATGAATACAATGTTGCAGGTAAATAAATACATAATATTGACACCAACACATTTCTTGTTCCTCATCTAGTACAGCTCGTGATTATCTGTTGTTAAAATTTCTGCAAGAGGCTGATCCTTTTCTCCGATAGAGGCACACATCTCTACTGAAATACATTTAGCATTATTATGACTGTATTTCTTTACATGATTAAATAAACAAAAAAAATAATGCTAAAGTCACTTCTGCCATACCTTATCCATGAACATCTTGCTTTGTAGTTCCAAATATTAAGGAAAGACCACAAATGAGAACGTATCTAAATTATCAGCTGCTCAGTCAGTAAAGCAAACATCACTGTTGTTGCTCTGTGCGACGTCAGAGGACTCCTACTACTGTAAAGTGGCTGAAGGTAGATCTCCCTCATCCATCCTCACATTAATCTTCTTTTCACATAAAAGGGCATTTCAGAAAGCCTGGCCTATTAATCCTTCCTTAAAATGCTAAACAAATCCCACGTGGGGGAAAAAAAAGCAAGTTGAAACAGCATCAGTCTAGCAAAAAGTTCTTGTTTTAATCAAAGCTATGCTCTGTGTGCAGGCACAGCACATTCTGCAGGGAGAAATAAATAAGCTTTTTTCTGCAGCCGTTTTAGGCATGGGGATTCACTTGATATCAAGTTCAATCCTCAACATTTGAGCACACTATCGATATATTTACATACCACCAGCTGTCCCCTAACATTTTAACAAAATTAACCTTTGACATGAATCTATTTGCATATTTATTTACCAAATAAATTTTTACCAAATTTTTTTCTATTTACCAAAATACCCTCTTTGACTACAGAGCGTTTCAGGAAAATATATGCATTATATGCTCTGTGTTTTAATCTCTCTCTCACTCCCAGAAGCAGCTTTTTGAAAGTACAATTCCATCTGCAGCTTGACAGCTTTTTAACCAAAGCAGTAGCAAACACTGACTGTATTGAACATTCACAACAGAGCAATCTCACAGATTTCTGAGACAGGTTTCTACCGGTTTATATGAAGGGCTTTGAAATAGCTAGAAGCTAGCAGCTGTTTACAGACGGTAAGGATATCGGAAGGTATAGGCTCAGTTTTACTCATAGATCCATTCATGAGCACAGCTTCTGTAATCAACTAGTTCTTCAGGAGTGAACCATAAATTGATTTCTGTCTCAGCGCTTTCCACAGAATCACTTCCATGAATGATGTTCCTAGGAAAAGAAAAGGTGGGTATAATGGTAATATAATCCTCAAACTCGAAGCAAAGCAAGCGTCAGGTTTTGAAGTGGTCTCCATTATGGAGAGAAGTTGTAAGTAACCGTAAAGTAGTAATAGCCATGAAGGATGCAGTCCCAGCTTTACTCATCAATTTTGTCAACGGGGAAGACCACAACTCAACTTCCAGCTTTAGTCAGTAACATTACATCAGCACAGGAAACAGCCGCTCCACCCGTAAGAGAGAGAAGGCTGGAGCACAGTTCCTGCATATATCATGACGTATACCTTGACATACCACTGGACATTTAGCGTCTTTAGATGGTATCAATAGTTTCAAAATATACCTTCCAACCTGAACGCAGAGGTCACCACGAATAGTGCCAGGCTTTGAATCAAATGGATTAGTTTCCCCCAGCATCACTCTTCCAGTCTTAACCACATTAAGACCTTCCCACACCTTAAAAAAAACATTTAAAAAATCCATTGAGATTATTAAATCTTAGCAGTAGACAAAGTAGCAAGAGTTAATCATACTTTCCAGAATTACACCATGCCGTCCATCATGGCACAAATCACCATCCAAATATTCCTAATAGCAAGACATATTTTATCTCCCATTTTTCCGTCAGATTCTTGAAGCGTCTGCTTAAGTTCTCCCCTTCTGCACAATACCTCTCCTCACCGAGGACAGAAAGAGAGTAATTTTCAATTTCAATACAGTAAACAGCCTTCCAAAGCTGTCTGTTCACTGAAGATCTAGACCTCCAGCTCAATTATTTTACAAATACACTGTCAAGGAAAAAATGCAAAAATCCCTTCTAATGAAGTTAGACTGGAAAAGATTTTCAAAGTTACTACAGCTCAGGAGTAGAGTAAAAATATTCTACCATCGTTTTTCAGCATACTTAATACACGGCATTTCACAGTGGGTTTTGTTGTGCACGTTTACTATTTCTCAAGGTCCCAGCTTTGGTTCCCCCTTTACCCCTGTCCTCTTCATCAACTTACTGACCCAGGAGAAAAAGATTATGAAAAAAAGATTAAAGAAAAAGGAGTTAAAGTGCAGTGTCCTAATTACAGCATTTGAATCTAGGTTTTAAAGTCCTTTAAAAGTAAACTAGAGTTCAGTAGGTAACACAATCTTATTGCAGGTAAGACAGTTAAACAGTGTATTTTTCTTAGCTGTGCTTCATTTTTAAGAACTCACCATAGCTACAACAGGTCCAGAGTGCATATACTGCACCAGACCATCGTAGAACGGCCGGTCTTTTAGGTCAATGTAGTGTTCTCTCAGAAGGTCTTCAGAGGCCTGCATTAAAAAGCAAACAAACAAAAAAGCTTACAGTAAGCACTTAAGAGCATACTGAAATCACATAGATTAACCACAGGGCACTATTAATCCTAGAACTTGCATGCACTTGAAAATTCTGCATTTTTAGCATCTTCCAAGAAGTACTTTTGGTCAATATGAATTTTAACTGTTTGCTTTGATCTCAGCTGAACCTAGAAAAGTATCTTTTGCCAATAGACAGCTTATGTGACCTGGTATTTGTTGAAGATATTCGGACGTATTTATCAGGTATAGGATGCACCTAAAAGAATATTCTCTTCAGACTAAGGACATCAGGTTACTAAAATTAGCATGCTTAGCATGTCTGAAAGCATTTAGCCAGAGCTGGGAGCTGGAATTTTTCCAAAAGATCCAAAATATTCAGAGACTTGTCGAAATTTCAGGTTTAATTGCTCTGAAGACTACGTTTGTCATTATGGCACGCTGCTCTATTTTAAGGCTGCAGCTTATACGAAAAAGAAGACATACAAATTAAGGAAAGCTTACATGTGTTAATTTCATGGCCACCAGTTTGAATCCTTTCTGTTCAAACCGCTTGATGATTTCTCCCACCAGTCCCCGCTGGACCCCGTCAGGCTTGATGGCGATGAACGTCCGCTCGGCGATAGAAGCCATCGTCCTCAAGAGGAAGGGAATAAAAGTCATTATTCCAGGATCAGCAGGCAAGTGCAACCACAGCCCTGTGTCCTGTGTAATGTCAGCTATTATAATAATTAAATGGGCCATATCTGAAGGTCATTAACCCATGACCTGCACTGATTCGATAAACTGATCGCTGTACATGGGGTTTTCACAAGTGTTAGAAAAGTAAGTTTAAAACAGTAACAGCGTGGCCCAATGCAGAAACAAGCAATTAGCAGATATTAAACCCAGGAAAAGCTCTAAATGGAATGGACGGTAGGGACTCTCACGGGCGCATGGCCCGGCGCAGGGTGGGAGGCTGCTGCCCGCAGCTCAGGGCGAAGCAGGCTGAGCGCACCCACAGCCACCGCGTCCAGCTGCAGCCCCGTCCTGCCGGCGGGTGGCCTTGGAGCGCCGTTTGCCGAGTGTGTGTGTGTGTGTGTGTGCGTGTGCACCGGTACCCGCACGCAGGGGTGTGTGTGTGTGTGTGTGTGTGTGTGTGTGCACCGGTACCCGCACGCAGGGGTGTGTGTGTGTGTGTGTGTGTGTGTGTGCACCGGTACCCGCACGCAGGGTGTGTGTGTGTGTGTGTGTGTGCACCGGTACCCGCACGCAGGGGTGTGTGTGTGTGTGTGTGTGTGTGTGCACCGGTACCCGCACGCAGGGGTGTGTGTGTGTGTGTGTGTGCACCGGTACCCGCACGCAGGGGTGTGTGTGTGTGTGTGTGTGTGTGTGTGTGTCGCACCCGTGCACGCAGCCCCACGCGCGAAGGGGACGATGTCACCGGGCGGGACGCGGCAGTTGGGGCCGTCCCGGTGTTATAGAAAAGCGCCGAGACGGGTCCGGGTTTAGCCCCGGCCCGCGGTGAGGCGGCTCGGTCGGGGTGGGGGGGGGAGGCCCTTCCCGCCGCCCCCCTGCCCCGCGGAACCGGGGGGTCCCCGGCCCGGCCACGACCCTCCTCCTCTCCCCAGCACCTCCCCGCGCCCCGCTGTCTCACCTGCTGGCGGCCCGGGTGGCTCTGGCGGCCGCCGCTGCCGACCAAGCCGCGGCTTAACCCCAAGCCGCCCCCGCGGGCCGCCGCCCCGGGGCCGCCGGTTGCCATGGCGACGGGGGCGGCCTCCCGCCTGCAGGGGGCGCCGCGGGCCGGGGCCCGGCGGCAGGTCCCTGCCGCTCCCAGGGACCCCCCGCCGCCTTCAGCCCTTCCCGGGACCCCCCGTGGGTGTCGGCCGCACCTTTCCTCCCCACCGGCTAACGGGGTCTGGCTCCGTGATCCCTTCACGCCTCCCGCCGCCGGCCTCGGCCTCTCCCCCTCGGCGCCGCCCGGCTCCCCGGCCCCGAGCTCGGCACGTCGGCTGGCGGCGGGTACCGGCACCTGCTGGTCTTGGGTCTTCTCAGTCATTTGAAGTGGGGATGGTAGGGAAATGCCTTTTTTAAGCATTTAAGTCTTAGCTGCGGAATCTCAATTTTTATTTAACAAATGGCAGACAGTGATTTTAATAAAAATCTCATTATCATACTGTTCTGCTTTTCCTCTTTAAAGAATCATAGAATCACAGAATGGTTTGGGTTGGCCTTAAAGACCATCCAGTCCCAACCCCCTGCCATGGGCAGGGACACCTCCCACCAGACCAGGTTGCTCCAAGCCCCGTCCAGCCTGGCCTTGAACACCTCCAGGGATGGGGCAGCCACAGCTTCTCTGGGGAACCTGGGCCGGTGTCTCACCACCCTTACAGTAAAGAATTTCTTCCTAATACCTATTCTAAATCTATCCTCTTCTAGTTTGAAGCCATCACCCCTCATCCTATTACTACATGCCCTTGTAAAAAGTCCCTCCTCATCTTTCCTGTAGCCCCTTTCAGATACTGGAAGGGGCTATAAGGTCTCCCCGGAGCCTTCTCTTCTCCAGGCTGAACAACCCCAACTCTCTCAGCCTGTCCTCACAGCAGAGGTGCTCTAACCCTCTGATCATCTTCATGCCCCTGCTCTGGACCCACTCCAACAGGTCCATGTCCTTCTTATGCTGGGGGCTCCAGAGCTGGACACAGTATTCCAGGTGGGCAATATTTTTTTTTTTCTTTGGTGGTTCTACTATATTAAATCTCCAAGTCAAAACACCCTTCAAAATTCAACACTTAACTGTTTTGCCTTGAGCATTTTATTCCCTTTACGAGATCTGAGGATAAAACATCTGGACTCCCAAGTTCCGGCATCCGCAGCCTGTCCTGCTGAGAGGAAATCCGTGCTTGTCCTGTGTTTGTTTCTCCAACTGGGATGAACTTCCTGGGCTCTACCCCCTGGCTCTTCTTGAAAGCAAAATAATGTGGATTTCACCTCCCTCTGGGCAGGACTTAGCTGCTGCTGAACAGGGATAAGTTCAGCTTTTTGATAGCATGGATTTCCTTACTTGAAATCCCTTGTCTTCACGGCAATCTATCACACCCCCGTGTCTTCCTTTTAGTTCTGCTGGGAGAATCTAGATCTGACATAAGGATCTGTTCATTCAACCTGTTTACTAGTATTCAGGGGTCTTTCTTTCCAGCTATGATGTACTCTTTTTTCCAAAGTATCTGATTTAATGAAAGGTGTTTAAAAAACCCACAGCATTGTATATGCTAGCAAGTCCCTCTTGAAGTTATTTTGGACTTAGAATTTCTGAGTATTCTCCTGATCGTGTCAACCCACTATACTCTGTTGTTTCAAAACACATTTATTTAAGACATTTCATAGTGCTATTACAAACTCTAATGCTGTAATCTTCACCAAGGCAAAATAATATTTGAAAATAGAAAAAGGTCCCTAGAAACAGGATGTTTAGAAAAATATTCACTTAAAAGCAGCAACAGAACATCTATTTAGAGCTTTGTTAAAACTATGTCATTTAACGATTAAAGCTTAGGACTTGCCATAAGGTAGGCAAGGACTATTTGCAGCTTTACCGTAGGTCTGCTGTGTGATCTTTGCCAAGTCTTTTAACCTCATTAAATAAGGGTCATCTTTGTCACTTTTGAGATTAATCCATGATTAGCAGAGCATGTTGTGCATTATACAGTACATGTAACACCAAGGAAGTATGCCTCCTTCATATTTTTAATGTACAAATGAGCAGCTTTTTTGCTGGTTGAAAATTCTACCAAAATTACTACGTTACATTGAATATTACATTTTTACCTAAAATGCGAAGAAGTAGACAGTCTAGACAAATAATTTCCTAAAAATGGACCGATCACGAGAAGAGAAAGTAAAGACTTTCAAAGTCTTCAGTGAGTGAACTAAGTACAATTACTGAGCTCAAGCCATTTACACATTACTTAAAACCAGTAGAGATTTTTAAAACAGGCCTGAAGCAGAAGACTGACTGTGAATGTCTCCAAACTTCAGAAGAATTCAAACGTAGCTCCTAGCTTTGCTGTTTTAGCCCCAGCTTTATAATGATCTCGGCTAACAGCCCATATCTGTACCACTCAGAACATGTGGGGAGTTCTCATCAGGACTCGCATTTTGTGATGTGCACCTCTTGCTCCTTACAATCAGCCTCGAAAGTCTGACATATTTTGTCGCTTATTGCTATACTACTCTTCATTTAGCTAAGTATTGCTATCATTAATCTGGTTTTAGCTTGATTTCTGTTGCGCACCATATATGAAGCTGTTACAACAATTTCTTCCTCTGGGTAAAGTCCCAGTTAAGCTCTTCTCACCCCATACCGATTCAAGGGCTAATTTTCTTCCCTGGTAAATTGCAAATCAATTTACTTTCAAATGAACTGTTGTTTCTAGGGATAGGGAATATAATTTTTCTTGTTACCCAGAAAACTAAGTTCTTTTTCAGGCAGTTCTTTCCCCAAGAGTGTGAACTGCATTTTACTCCAGTAGTTACCACACACAGCCACTGCTTTCAAGCTACAAAGACAATGCTTTCTTTGTTTCTTTGTGCTGTTTCACATGCTTGATTAGTTTACTAAATTGACAGGTCATCAAAGTCTCTTAATGTCCTGGCAAACAACTAGGATATAATTCCGTAACTTGTTCTATTTTTAATCCATCCCCACGGTTCTGATCTCACTGACTGCGAGGTGCACGTCATAAAAAGTGATCACAGCGGTCAGACTGTCAAGATAGATACATTTTTACACCACTTGAAACTTGGTTCTCAGGTAATTTGTCTAATGTTCCTCTTTTTAAATACTTTGTTTATCCATGTTAGAAAACCCACAGGTGACTAAAAGTAAAACACCAGCACAAATGGCTCTCTTCTACCTGTACTCGGTCTGACTGCAACTCCAGTGGCAACAGCCTGCCTGTTCAGTGACGGACTCGCTCCAGCTGTGAAAGAAAACCACATCTATCAATTTTGCTAATAGAAACAGGATAAAAATAGCATCTCCTCAGAGACCCCTTCCCTTAAAGGCTGTCAGCAGACACCTTGACCCATTTTTGCCATCTGCTAGAACGTACGTCTTTTGAGCTAATGTATTTGTGCAATTTGCCATGTACGATGGCAGTAACTATAAAACTCTACACAGAGAAAAGCATCTCTGATACCATTCAAGACGATTGGTATTTTTATTGTCACAATAATCTGCAGTTGTTTAGAGCTGTCCTCACATTAGGCAGTGTTACGCACGAATAACATGGTGAGGTTGCAAGTCCACTGCAATTAGATATGGCTTGCTAACCTTGTCCTGAGCAGAACCTCTCAACTTCGGCTATTTGCGGTCTTCCTACAAGATTTATTCAGGTTCACTAAAAAACCCACAAGTCAATAACCCTCACCCCAAAGGCTCTCGGTGTCTTCCGCAATACAGACAACTGAGGCAAATGGGAAACGATGTAAGACCTAAAGGGAGAGAGAAATTCTGAAAGACAGCTTCCCTCAACACCCCTGCATCCAGCAAAGATCATAATCCATGGCAGACAGTAGGCAAACACAGAGGAGTTGCGTTTTTTTCCCAGTGGAAAACAGCTAAAGAGAAATATGAAAAAAAAATCTTTTCACAGGGATAATTTCCAATAATTTCAATGAAAATTTCACTTGAGGAGATGTGAGCAGGAAAGTACATATTGTGTCTTTTTTAAATTATTTTTTTAGCTAAAATGATGTAATTTTTTGGTCATAATTAAAAGGCAAACAGTTTTTCTTTCCTTTTGCCGCGTTTGTAAATAAATTTGTACTTTAACTGCCTATGCCCTGGCAGCACTATGTTAAATAGTAGGTTAAGGAGGATGATATCTAAGCAGAAGTCACATGAAAATCCAATATATGGAGCTGTAGTCCTTTCTTCGTCATTCCTGCGCAGATCCACTAGCTTAGTACACAAAAAGACAACGCAGCATACACATTTAAAGCACAGTTACTGTCTTAAAACAGTCCAAATGAGAGAAAATACAGTGCAAACCTCTACTGCTCTCCAGTGGAAATTAATGCAATCACCGCAGTTAAAGTTCCCTCAAGCTTTCACATTTTTTAAAATACTAATTTCTTTGTTCCTGTACTGCCACGAGGCCACCGGCTTCCTTAGCTCCCTTGGACATGAAATACATTTACTTAATGAAAAATAGCGATTTCCCCAAAAACAAATTGTATGATAAAAATGCGGAATATGAAGCACCTCTAAAGCTTTTCAATCTCAGCAGATATTTTCAAATTTACAGTAAATATCCAGAATAGCTCCCATTATTCCCATGATGAAACACGTAATCCGGAATGGAATCCAGTGCTCCAAATCCGAGGAAAACCAATCTCTTTTAGCAAGTGCAAGACGCTTTCTAAGCTGCACTATTGCTAATAAAACAGGATTTCTGATATTAATTTATCTGGGGACCTTATTAGAAATAAAAGGTCTTTTTGTTCCCAGAGATTAGTCAACACAGCCCCCCAAGCAGGGTTTGGGAGCTGCAAAGTCCTAAAACCCAGTTTTAGCTCCATCAGTCATCCCTAAATGAATCACTTGGTCTATTTATGCCTCTGCGGGCGCAATAAATAAATAATAACTCTTTCGCGTCAGCTGACAGAGAGCGTTTCCTCAACTCTCCCATTCCAAGAGATGAAAATTAATTGTGCTGCCCCTGGGACTCGTGGCTCCGCCGCCCCGGCCCCACGGGAGGCCGCCTCACGAGTGGCCGGCTCCCCGCAGAGCTGGGCCCGTGGGCCTGGGCGCCTCTCCTCCAGCCCCGCAGCCCGACCGACCGGCCGACTGCCCGCCCCGGTACCGACACGGCCTAAGCCTCTCCCCTGAGGCGAACACCCTGCCGGAGGACCCGGCAGCCTTCCGCCCCCAACGCCGGGCGCCTCGGCTTTTCCTCCGGTAACCCCCGGGCCTTCCACAGCCGCCGCCGCCCGGCAGCGCTGACACACCGGGAGATGGCGGCCGCCATGGCCCCACCCGCCCCGGCCCCGCCCACGCTGACCTCACCGCCAGGCCCCGCCCCCTCC
>VFFE01007255.1:2127263-2139138 GCA_008921705.1 Burhinus oedicnemus
CTGCAGGCGAGGCCCCGCCGCAGAGGGAGCGCGCTGAGCTGCTGCCGCCCCGCCGGGCTCCCGGAGGGAAGGCGTTCGCCGGCAGCCATGGAGCTGGCGGACGGCGTGGTGTACCAGGAGGACCCCGGCGGCCCCGGCCCCGCCATGATGTCGGAGCGGGTGTCGGGGCTGGCGGGCTCCATCTACCGCGAGTTCGAGCGACTCATCGGGCGCTACGACGAGGAGGTGGTGGCCGAGCTGATGCCGCTGGTGGTGGCCGTCCTGGAGAACCTGGACTCGGTGTGCGCCCACAGCCAGGAGACCAGCGTGGAGCTGGAGCTGCTGCGGGACGACAACGAGCAGCTCCTCACGCAGTACGAGCGGGAGAAGGCGCTGCGCAAGCAGGCCGAGGAGGTGAGGGCGGGCGCCGGGCCCGCGGGCTGAGGCGGGAGCGGAGCCGGTGGAGGGCGGGGGCCCGGTCCCGAGGCGGGCGGCGGCTCCGGGCTTCCTCCGTGGAGGCGGGGGGGCTTCCTGCCCTCGGGGCCGCCCAAGGCGGGGTGTCGGCGGCACCTGGGCCCGGCTCCTGCCGGCTCCCACGCAAGGAGGCCCCGTGGGTGGGGGGGGGGGGTGTCCTGTCTGAGGGGCCGGGAGCCAGCGGGTGAGGCGTGCAGGCCGCGACGTGTTTCTGTGAGGAGGGGAGGCAGGGAGCCTGCTTTGCTCCAGGCGGGAGTCCCTGCCCGCTCCGCTTGCTTGGCCTCCAGCGCCTCGGAGGAGCCGGTACGTGCCGCTCCGGGCAGCGTCGCGTTCTGTGAGCGCAGCTGATGGCAGAGCTCTGCCGTCCTCTCCTCAGCACGGCTCTTCCTGCAGGACTCTGAAATAACTCTCCTGAAGCGCTGCTCTTCCCATCGCCAGGTCCGCAGAAGAAAAGCAACACCGCTTTGCAGAGCAGACATGGAACCATGTACCGACTGCTCCGCTCTTTCACTTTCCCTCTGGGTTTTCTGCGTGGCAGGAGGTGGATAGTCCATTTCGGATCAGTTGTAGGTGGTATTTACAAAAATGAGTGTGGAGGCATTGGGAAAAAAAAATGGAGATAAGTGCTGTCTAGGTTGTAGTTCTTCAAAGTTGGTATGTAAAAGCTGCAGTCAGCAACAGGTGGTACAGATTGTTCAATGGCATAAACTCTGACTTAGGATGCTACTACAAACATTAAAAAAAATGTAATAATTACTTCAGAATAAATAAGCTTGCAAAGCACTATTTTCTGCAAGATTATAAAGCAGTACAATAGAAGACGGCTGTGCAGGATAACTTCCTTCAGCTCCTTGTCTTGCCAGACTCCTGTAGGAAATGGGATTGACAGCATTATCTGTAATAGGACAAGCCATCTCATAAGTCTATTTCCAGACTTCGTGTCCTGTGCTTATCTCTGTGGTTGTGCTTACCTTCTAAATTTTCCCAAAATCAGAAAAATAACGATACCGAGGGTGAAGGCAATATTGACAACGCAAACTTAATTTTAAAAAACATCAGCCTTGTACAAATATTTGTATACATTATGGCTATAAGTGAGTGAAAAATGTTGTCTGCAAATTGTTCCAGGACTTCAGTAGTCTGCCACAAAGTAGTGTGCTGTGAACGGTGTCCCCCAGGCTCTTGGGCCAACAGACCATTCATCTCCTTGTCAAACATGTAGTTGTTTGACAGTGCTTTATGGACTTCAGACTGGGGACTATTGCCGTAAAGACTTAATCACTAGTTCTGACACAAGCTGCATGTAAAAGGCTTTTTTAGAAAACATATTTTCTTTTTGTTAAGAGAGTAAAAGACTGATAAATATTTTCTGAACTAATTCATGAGAAAATTAATCAGGCTTGAAATACAGGCAGCGTTTGCCAGGTCGAAAAAAAGGAGGCCTTGGGCAGCAGAACAGAAACTGTAACAATATGGTGAAATAGGATACGATACTAACTATGTTATTGTGGCTCTTCAGGAGCTGTACATACTTACGTTGATAGTGTACTTCACTGTCATCTCCATTTCTTTGTGTCATGATAAATTAACTTGAGGGGACAAGGATTATGCAGTCTAAAAACCAGTACTCATGCTGCGAGACTGCTTACGGGTGCTTTCCAAAGTGCAGTTAGATCAAAGACCGTATTTTCAATTGTGAGCGCAAAGGTCATCTTTTCGGTATGTGCTGAGGTCAGTTATGCTGTACATATGTGAAAATGTCTGTCATAGATGAAGCATGGTATGTTTAGGAGAGGTACGTGTTTTATTGAGACTTGACTGTTGCAACCAGGTTTTTTTTGAGTGTTGAGACAATCTGATGGGTGCAGTATGGTTGAAACGAAAGGAGCTACCTTTCTTGGAAAACAAGTTACTGGGTTAGTGCATTTCTTTGATTGTGGAGGTTGCCTGTGTAATCTGATAGCAAAATGGAGAATTTTGAGCTACTAAGTTTAATATTCCTTATCATCTGTTCTGACTGTCCTGAAGAATTAGCATATCTTCTTTCGCTTTCTGCTTCCTGTTGTAGGAATTTTTATTTGCTGTAGTATCTTGATGAATGTTAATGGTTTACTATTTGAATAGGAATCTCCTCACACCATTATTCTAATTTGCCTCCTTTATTTCCTTTACTTAAGAAGCGTTACTAAAGAAACATCTTGAAAGTTGTTGCCCATGGACTTCTGTTATAGTGACTTTAAAATAAAAAAGATTATTTCGGAAACTCTGGGCCTACTTGTCAGTCCTCTAGGTAACAGCCATGATCTTTTTAATCACTATCAAGTCACTTGTCTGACTTCTAACATGGTACATTTTGTGATACAGCTAAAGAAATAGAGGAACCAGCTATTCTGTTCTGCTTACAGTTCTGCATAACTTATCTTCCCACTTAGTGAATGTTAGGCAGTGTGCCCTGCCACAAAGAAGTGGGAGAGGAAGAAGGATTTGGGGTTCTGCTATTT
Organism: Burhinus oedicnemus; assembly: GCA_008921705.1. Taxonomy (NCBI): domain Eukaryota; kingdom Metazoa; phylum Chordata; class Aves; order Charadriiformes; family Burhinidae; genus Burhinus; species Burhinus oedicnemus. The sequence continues at coordinate 2,130,218 of VFFE01007255.1, forward strand.
TATAAACTAGTAAGTTTTACTTCTGTAGAAGTGTACTGCTCCATACCTGGGGGTGTTTGGCTAGCAGAAAGGGTTTTGTGTGGACTTGAAAACAGAGTAAAATCTACTTCTTTTAGCCATGTCAAGCTGTCTAATACATCTTTTAGCTTTTCTGCTGTTGGTGGGATTAAGCTGTTCTTGAAAACTGATGTTCAATACGTGGTTGCTACTTTTGCAACCATGAAAAAGGGTTTACCACCATGAAAATTCATTTAAGTTCTTACCGTTCCCAAAGTTAACTTTCTTCCTTAGGATTATATGTTAAGTAAACACTCTACACTAAGAGTTTAAGTATTTTTGATTTATATGAGAGCAAAATTGAGATCCATTATACAAAAAGCTTGCTAAAAACAGTGTAAAATTTACTCGTTTGTTTTCAGTTACATATATTTTTACCTACCCCAAGTCCAGCTGAGCTGGTTTCATAGTTAACCTTACTTACTCCAGGAAGAACATGCCATTGGCTGAAAAGCTGGCATCACCGCAATAAACGTTACTGAAGGACATGTCAGAGGGTAATAAAGACTGCCAACTAGGTGGAACCCTGACATCAGATCTACTTACTATTGCACCTGGATGGTGTGATGGGGAAACGAGTTAAAATATAAGGAAACAGATGATGACATAAATATAGGAAGAAAGGTTTCATTTGGCTAGTACTGTATTACTAAGTGATTTAATGGTTATATGTGTGAAGGAGTGCTCCAAATGTACGTGCTGTGCAGTTCTGCTCTGTAGTCTGAGTTTGTGTTTATTGCAGTGATTATTGCTGTGAACTTGAAGTCGATTTAAAATTGATTACATAAAGACTTCCAAATCTTATTTGTGAAGTACTTTTTCATACTTTTTATTGGAGGTCTTTAAGAACAGGTTAGACAAACACCTCTCTGAAATGACATAGTTGATACTGCCTGGAGAAAATGGGAAGGATTAAATGGGAGTTACCAAACATAGTTTATGAAGGTATCACAGGCTTGGATTTCAGCAGTAGGCGCATGCAGAAGGAGACGTGCTTCATATCCTGTGCTTACACCTCATTATATCCTAATCAAAATTAGGATCCAGACATAATACTGAGCATCAGAGCCTTGAAACAAGGTGGCCTTTAAAGGACCGTTCTAGCCGTATCATTGTTTTAAAGATGTGTTGGTGTCCTTCAGCTTGTTCTTCTTAACAAAAAAAAGAAACCCCACCCCCCAAAAAAACCCAAAAAACAGAAAAACCCAAACCAACCCTACCCACCCCCACTTCTTTTTAGAGTTGTAAGATTGTAAGATATGGCTTTGTGGCCTAGACAGGATGTCACTTAAAATGAGGAAAGCTAGATTTTATTTTTTTTTTAATGTCTGCCTTGGTATTTTGTGTAACCAGTAGCTTGGATTGAAATAAGAGAATGTCTAGTACCCATATGCTGAATGGCTAGCATGTTCCTATGTATGTTGCTGCATTTACTTTAAACAATACAGATGATGTGCAATATTTGAGTGTATTGTCAATGTAAATATAAAAAAAAAAAAAGTCTTTTAATATGAGTGCTCAGCCTGTCCTCGGCTGCTGTGGTGGTTTATTTGACTAGTCCTTCCATCAGAGTCATACAGGCTTAGTCAGGACGAGATGACCAACATCCTGGGGCTCTGCCTGTGTTAAGACTATCACTGGAAGGAGAGATGAAACCAAATAGAAACAGTCAAAGTCTAAAGTACACAATCCATGATTTGATCAGGTATAGCTTTTGGCAGAGGAAAAAAAAAAATAGCCCAGCTTTAATTATAAAAATATTTTGAAGAGATGTAACTTAAATTCTAGCTTTAACAAAATGAAGGAAAATAACCAAACCATTTAACTTTAATGCAAAACCATTTTTAATAGCTGCAGCTGAAGAACTTGAGAGGAAATATAAAATGATATCTATCTTTAGTTCATGAGTAACAATGACATTGATGGCTTTGAACGGCTGTTTGTTCAAAAGTATAGTTGTTACTGGCATTTTGCAAGTTGAGATACATCTGACTTTGGGAAATAATCACAGAAGCAACTAGACAAAGATGTTACAGTTTCATAATTCTTCTTTCATGTTTTCCTGTGTTTAATGTAACAAAACCATGTTGGTCTTTAGCCCCAGTGCCAAATTTGTGTCAAACTTTGAAGCCCTTTTTAAAAAGGGAGTCTGCTAAGAATAAGGCAGATGTGACTTGAATCATTAATATAAACGGGGCAAAACTCTTGTACCATTCACTACAAAGGAGACATGAAACAAGTTTAAAGTTTGAGTTTTTCAGTATTACATTGACAAATTAATATTCCCAAACTTTGTGTTGAGGGGGTAGAAGGACTTTTGCACATCTGTCTTCTTGAAGTGGGAGAACTCATTTTAAATCGCTGAACCCAAAGCAGTGCTACCTGGCCTAGTGTGAGCTGTTTCAATTGTTTCATGATTTAGCTTCAAGCACAGTCATATGAACACCATGCCTAGTCCTGTGATAGCCATGGAGAGCTTGTCTGAAAGGAACTCTTGTTCCACTTAGTAGTTTTTGATGCGTTTCTACATGTGAAGTAATCTTTAAGCAAAACTTCTGATGACCCTGCTAAACTGAAGCTCTTTTCATAGGGTTATGAGTTTCTGCTTTTGCAAAAGCTGTAAAACACATTGGCTAAAACTTAGTAGTAGCTCATTAAAAGTTGATGTGTGAGTTTTTGAAGTATTTTTTCCCACTAAGTTTTCCTAGCCATACATAGGAAAGAAATATATTCAAATCACCTGTAACATTACTATTTTTAAGTTGCTGCCTCCTCTGTCTCTTTGCTTCCATGTGGTACCCAGCTGTAGCTTGCTTTCTGACCCTTTAGCTGTCTTGGATGTTTGGGGTTTTTTTTCTGCAAAGGCTTCCGGTATGCTTTTCTTCTCTGTGCGATGAGCCTTCTGCGTAACTTTTGTTCTCTTTGCAATGCAGAATACTACGTGACCTAAGGCGTCTTTGGCTATTAGAAGTATTCTTTGTGCTACCAGTACACGCTGAATTTCTTAAGTTTTTGGTTAAGATAAACAGCAAAAAATATGCTCTTAAAACTGCTACAATGATGAAGTGCTAACTTTAATGTTATAAAATGTAAACACTGATACATGCATCAGCGAACTCCAGAATATCGTGACACACAAAGTTGGTAAACCAAGGTAGCAGACTACGATGGTGATCAGCACAATCTCAGAGTGCCCGTAAATAGTCTTCTATGCAGTTGATAGATTGTAGGAGATAGTTATGAAGTATTTGATGAAGACTGTGAGTATTTTATAACCTATCAAATGATAACAGAAATTGGTAGGAATGAAAAGGTAGTATGTAATTTTGGTTGGCACTATTGCTGGTGTGTCCCTATTGCAGTGTCTGTACCTTCGTGGCTTACAGGTGCAGGTACGCTTCACCGATGTTCACTCGAGTCTAAGGATACCGAGACTATCTGTATTCACATGCAACGTTGGCAGGCAAGTGTGTGAAGTTAGGAAAGAGTGAAATAATTCATATGTATGTTAATCCTAAGCTGGCTTCTTTGAAGTAGCTGGCACTTAGTGATTACACAGAGCAACCTAGGTGGGATCCTTGACTGATGGACACTGTACTAAAAGCACTAGTGTCCTTTATGCTTAAATATGGGCTGTAGATCTGTCCTGTTTTGGACACCTGCTTGTACCCTTCCTTGCTGTGAAGGGCTGCTTGAAGTGAAAGTCTTTTTAAAAACAAATCTGGGAATGACTGTAAATCTGTTCTTTCTCTTTGGAGAAAGAACTTTGCTCAGGCTTTTATAAAAAAAAAATAATAATCTGTAATTAATTGTTGAGTCTGACTTCACCTTTTTTTTATGTAGAAATTCATCGAGTTTGAAGATTCTCAAGAACAAGAGAAAAAGGACTTACAGACCAGAGTGGAAGCATTAGAATCACAAACTCGACAGCTTGAACTAAAAGCAAAAAACTATGCTGATCAAAGTAAGTAAAACATATTGCACTCCTTTTAAGTGATATTAGCACATTTTAAATTTCATTCTTTAAAGTGATAATACATATGCTAAATATCTGTGCTATCCAATTCCTGTATTTTGACAGGTAACTAGGTTTAACTCTTGTGCAAGTTTGTTTTCCTTAGAATTAAGGCAAACAAATGAGGTCTAAGCTTGTGGCTTGTAATCTGATTCTTCTGGTATGGTATTTGTTTTTGTTTTCCTTTTTGACCATGCTATTTTCATATTTAGCAACTTTTTCAGGACACATTTAGAACTTGTTCCCTTGTTAGATATCATAAAATAAGCTAATTGTCTTCCTATTAAACTGTTGTCTGTGCTAAAAATAAATGTTATCTTTGGGTTTAGAAGCACTACTGAGATGAGAATACCATTGATGCTGAGTCTCATTAGCTTTTGTATAATTTTTGCTGAATGATTTATTTCTATGAGGTGTTTAGTTTTTACAGGAAAAGAGTTAAGGAAGAACACTTCTACTTTTTGTAAATTACACAGAACATCTCTAAAACTTGTGTAAGTTTTGGAAAAAGATAACAATGATCAGTTTTCCTGAAATGCCCAAAGTTACAAAGTGAATATATTGTAGCTTAGATGTTCTGCTGGACTGCTTCTTACCCAGGTACATAGTCATTGAATGAAACCAGTTTTTCTACTTCTAGTTGAGTAAAGGGTAGAAGGAAAAAAAAAATACTTAAACCCACAGAAATCTTCTGTTGTCACTTCTTCTCCCCCACCCCACAGTCTTAAATTGAAGATGAAAGACCTATGCTGCTAATGATGGATTAATTTTTTTTCCTGTTGGTCTGTTATACATGCAATGAAGGTTATGATTTTTGTTTTCATTGAATCTTTTTAGCACAGTGTAGAAATAATGGTCAATATGAATTAATGTGAGCATTTTGTCAAGCTTCTAAGCTAACTTGTATTGACAGAAGACCAGCGTGCCTGTTGATTAATGTACAGCTTTTATTGCTGGGCCATGCAGGAATGTCAAGCAAGACTGTATCAAGCCTGATAAGGTTGAGATAAGATCAGTTTCTAAAAGCGGAGTGCCAGTTGTCAAAACAGCCCTCTTTCACTGTTCTTTCTTCCTTTATTTCCACTCGGCCACCTTTCCTGCCCATAGTGCAACAAATTATAGCTCTCTTCTTCAACTTAAGGTATAATAATCATCCGGTAAAGTTTAATATTCAGTGCCACGAGTGAGTCTATAGCAGGGTAGAAGTATTAGTTCACTAGCGTTAAGATTAACATAGGTGGCATGCAGAGCTGAATCTTTCTGAAATTTGAATGGTTTAGAATGCTGTTGGCAAATCTTAGCAGCGTGTACTTCTTCAGGTCCATTGCAGTTAAAATATTCCGGTTTCTGTATAGACAGTGATGGAGGAACACTTCAAGCAGTCTTTTCTAGTGAAAACCAGGATGACCGATTTCCAGGAGTGTATCTTTACAGATCAAGTCAAGCTAAAATGGATAACGGTAAAGCCTGTTGTAGAGACTTGTATCAGAAATGCTGTGATTCTTGTGAATGGAAGTGTGTGTGTGTGTTTAAAAGCAGCAGAAGAAGGGAAAAGAAAACATTGGAAGGAGAGTTGAGTGGTCTGTTTTGGTAGCAAAGGACACTGTTTCCAGAACGCCTGTGCTCTAAGCCCACAGCCCAAACAACTTGTTAACGGGGAGCCCTGTACTTTGACAACAGGATTATGGCACCAAGATTGCATCATGCCATATATGCCATTACTTTTTTCTGTTAATACAACAAAAAGTACAAATTAGTTGCACAAAAAAAAAAGAAAAATAATTTGGATTCCTGGCAATGTGGCACTATACCCAGAGTTGCTCTTTTAGAAATTGCACTTATATACTGATGTACACAATGCCATTTTATATTGTTCTGTGAATCTGTGTGACATTCTTTTTTTGCCTTGAATGTTAACCCTTCCAAAAAAATAATAGCATTTAAAGCTTTTGATTACATTGTGTGTGTATCATATTAATGAAAGTATTTGCAGGAGAAACTCAATTGTTCCAGTAGAACCACAGAGTGTTGTCTAGAATTACTTTTTTGTAAGAAATAATGTTGTTGAAACAGTTACAGCACCATAAAATTCTGGTGTTAGAACATGGACTTTTAAACAGTTCCCAAATCTTTTTACTGGGGTGAAAAACCTTTTGTGGTAGCAAAAATGTAACTTTGGAGAAACAATAGAGCTGTGTTGAACGTTGAGTTTTGCTTATGATTTGGGCTGATAACTTGTCTGGGACAACATGAAAGACTTTGGAAGATTTGATGTGCTGCTGATGCAGAGCAAGATCAAAGGGAGCATAAACACAGTTGTTGAACACCTAATGAATATTATGCAAGTGAACTGTTTTTAGTGATCTAAATTTCTACGGTGTGAAGACCATACTAGTGTACATAGTTGTGAAGTAGTCCAACTCTACTGCATTATCTTGTTTTCTGTTTTGTAGGCAAGGCGATTTGTATGTCCACGATACCAAAGTGTCACTTTAATTCACTGGATGTGGCTATAAGTCTTCTAGCTATACTTCTTTTTCTCTTCTAATTGCTATACTACTGTCCATTTAAATTAGTCTGTGGTATTGCCAACTGTTACCACATCAACATTCAAAATAGTGGTAGTGTAATCATTGAGAATGGGAATGGCAAATGCCTGGCACAGAGCAAGTAAGCAAATAAAACCTGGCTTTGCTTTTTTGTGTTGGAGTATAGGGTCTGAGATGGCAACATCAGTTTATGATATGATTAATAGTTCAGAATAGAAAACAAGTAAGATGCGGTCTCATGCAGTACTTTAACTACAAGACTTTTGGTTCTTGTAGAGTACTTCCTGCGGTCTATGCTTTCTTCCCCAAATAAGCAAGGTGTGTGAGAACAAGTTTTGTCCATTAAGAAGTTTCAACTCATGCCCTTGAACACCATCTGTCCTGAGTATTTAGTTAAGACTAGTTAGCCCTGGGAGAGGGCAGGCTCTTAAGTTACACGGTAAGGTTCAGCGTGATTGTATGTGCTTGAACACGCGCATCAGTTAAATTTGCTCAAGAAGCCATAGTTCTGTTGTGTCCTGAATTAGAAGTGCTTGTTTTTGGAGTCTTAGTGATTGTCACACTAAAGAAAAGAGAAATACTTCTTTGCACTTAAATTTATCATGTGGGATTACATTCGTAGCCACATATTCAATAAACTGGAATGGAATAAATCTGCTATTTGAAATTAAAGAAGTGAAGTAAGAAGCTTATTTTGTGTCAACCAGTTACTAAGTTCCTGTGGTTCACTGACTTTTTCCCCTGCGTTACAAATTTAAACAGTTGCTGTCGGCTATCTCCTAGATGAGTGAACTACTGTACTCTGCTCTTTCATAGGAGGAAATGGAAAGAGGGAGAGGTGACAGCATGACCTGGTGGCACTGCTGGGAGGATTGTGAGACACAGTAGATGATGAAATCCTGAATGGTGGGGGCAGATGTACATGGAGTTACCACTCTTGCATGATATACGGCACTTGATCCTGGTACTTGGTGGGTTGTGGTGGTTGTCTAAGTCCAGTTTGCTGCCAAAAAATGGTGCGACATGTTGCGTCCTGAGATGTTTTGGTAAACTTTACAACTGCTTAAAGGAGAGCAGAGCCATAAGGATTTGCAACTTCTATTTGCGCGCAGGAATGTGCTGCAGCGGTGTGGCTCTTTGGCCCCTGATCCATCTCCTCGTCTCATTTTGCACTGCTGATCTTCTCTGTAACTTTCCATGGTTTGCCTCTGCCCTCACATTAAATATCGCAAAGTTTGTTAGAGTTTTGTCTAGGGACAATGTTTGTGCAGCCAGACTTTTCAGAAGCTCTTGCTGTTAGTCTCTAGTGAACTTTTACTGAGTGTGAGCAAATGTCTTTTTTTGGTTTTCGCTTGACTAGACTTTCATGGTTTGTTTGTTTGTTTTTTCTCAGCAGCAGAGGGCACCTCTTGAGTATTGTGGAGGTGCACCAAGCATGGAAATGCCAGGTTTTCAAAAAATAAAAGTTAACATTTAAATTCTTCTCCTTCCCTTCCACTTCAACAATGTGTCTGAGGCAGACACCAGTCTTTGATAAAATCTTAAACATTTCTTACAAGAGCATGAATATGTTTGACTTTCACATTATTTCAAGTCTTTGCTGTGGTGAGACCCCTAGCTCTGCTTGTAATTAGTTTGCGGCATTAGAACATTTCAAATTTCAAACTTGAATCTGGAAAACTAGGCACTTAGAGCTGTAAAAACTTGTAATAGCAATACGCTGCTCGCTTGTCCAGCAACGCTCCACGAGAGCGCATGATACTGCTTTGTGTACTGCTCCGTCTCTGGTTACCAACTGGGCTAAGTGCCTTCCAGTGCTCACATAATGTGCCACTGAATTCTGTGGGGGCTACAGAGGTTTAATTTATTTCCCTTTCTTGCCTTCCGTTTTTGGAATGTCAGTTCTTTTTTTGTGAAGTAAAAGACAACTGTAGTGTATTTTGACTTACTACAGGAATGGAACAGCTTTGGAGGGTGCTTTCTGGAGGAATCATTCTCTGAGTAACTTGTTTACGAGAGAATCTGACAAACACAGTGTCCGCATGGTTGAAGTGCTTTCCGATGGAGGTGGTGGGCTGTGGGAGCTGAAAGATTTGGTTCCTTTTCTGGATTTGCCTAGTGCTACAGTACAACCAAGGTGGTATACTGCATTCGACAGGACAGCTAAGGCAGATATATTTGTGTACCTCGTAAGTTTATCAAACCTTAGCTTTGTGGTTTATACTCAAGTTAGATTATATTTGGGGTAAACTACATATGTAAAAAAGAAAAAACAGCCCCCCACCCCACCCCCACCCCCC
>VFFE01007255.1:2139158-2159140 GCA_008921705.1 Burhinus oedicnemus
CCACCAAACCAAGAAACAACTCCTGGTCTTCAGAGCTCCAAATGTTGTGATGCAACTGTTGGGATGATTTGTATTTCCTGCATCAGGTGACATCGTGCAGCAATTGATATTGCGTGCTGTAGGTTTTATTTGGGATATGAGACAAACGTTTTGGCAGCTGACCTGAAAACATGCAGATTTGTTTTCCTCTGAAGCTAAACAACTATTTCTTTCACTGGCTTCAAGAGAAGATGCAAAACCAGGTTCTGTTGTGAATCTTCTGCACATGTTAAGTTATTTCGTATTTTATTTTCATTTGAGCTCTCCAGATAACATCATTACTGTAACATACACCCAGGTAGACAACTTCTTGATGTGTACCCTGAAGGCATCCAGTACTCTGAGATGTACGGTGTAGAGCTGCAGCAGCAGGTTAACATGGACCTGTTTAGTTAACAAGGAGATTCTAGTACAAACTTTCAGCTGTTAAGTTTAACATTGTTTTGAGATTTGACTTGTGACTTGTGAATCTGCACACATGGTGATGTGAATAACTAAACTGATATGAAATGCATCTGTCAGTAATGCTATTTCTAGGTATGGCTCAACTGTAGTGCTTATTCTGAGGAATACAAGAAAGCTTTTCAATAGATCTTGAAAGAAGTTGAAAAGTTGAGGTTTGTTCAGCGGGGGGCCGGGTTGTTCCTATGTATTTTTCAAGGACTGAGAACAGCAGAACTAATCTCATTTCCGACAAAGAAGGAACAGAACAGTTTGACTTCTTGTATTTCTTGATTAACAAATTTGGAGCTTACTGTTTGCCGTTTTTTTTCTCAGTGCAGCTGTTTCTCATCTGCATTGGTTTGTTCTCAAGGTAGTTTCCCCCACTGCCCTGCCCTACGCTGTGCCTCAGGTATGATTTGCTAAATTTGAAGAAGCTTTCTATAAAGCAGAGTGTGAGCATCAAAGCGTACCGGAAAGGTGGGCTTTGTTTCTGACCAAAGCGTTTCTCAGTTACTTTGCTGGCTGCCTTATGCTGTGAAGTTACCAGAGTACCTGCTGTCTCTGTCTTGTGTTGTGGGAATCAGTAGTCCGCTAGATGGAGCAGAGGGTACAGTTAGCTCAGGAGATCGCACCGAGCATGCTACAAGACTGGAGGCCAGAATAAAATGGAGTAGAAAATGAGAGCAGTGATTGGCCTGCTTTAAACTCATCTATTAATATACCTGAACAAAAGTGGTGAGAGGAGGTTGAAATCCACTGGCATGTAATTAACTGATCATGTACTTTTTTAAATTAAGGGAGCATTGTGCCTAGTGGTTTAGGTGCTGGAGTTTGATTGTTATAATAGTTCTAGGGCTGTAAATGTTGCAGCAATGAAGAAAATGGCTTTAAATGTATTTTAGAATCTTACATTCTTGAGTTGTTACTGGTTTTCTGGCTTTAAAAAGAAATGCAGTCTGCTGTAGCTTCTGTGTTCATGCTGACTTCATGTTGGATTTTCTCAAAAAGTTACTTGATTCAATAGCCAAATGTATAAATGAAGCATCCCACTGTTTTCAGAACAGCCAATCAATCAAAACTTTTCTCAATGAAGTATTCTTTTGGCCAGAGACTAGGGAAGAAGTTGGTACTAGATCCAAATGATTTTTAACTTGATTGTGGTTAGAAATTGGCTTGTCTATATCCTTGTTAATTTGAATTTAAACCTTTGTGAGGTTTATACCTGGCATAAGGTTGTCTTTATATTAAATGGTTGTAGCAGAATGCTTAAAAAAAAAAATAATCTCCTTAAACTTTATGTCAGGTGTTTGGTGATAAATTACAGTGATTTTTGTGGGTCTGAGACTTAGTGGATACTTGAACAGTCCAGACGTGTCAGGGATAAGACCATGTGGCTTTATGTGTTGGTATTTGCTCTCAACAGAGCATTCTTGACAGCTAAATTATCTTCATAATTGAAAGTGCCCTACTTCTTAAACTGAGAACTAGACCTGTAGTTCACAGTGGTAAGAGCTACTTGAAGATGTTGGTCTTGTCAAGGAGTCGAATTTATCACTTGTTTTACAAATCAGGTTTTTGTGCTGCTTATTTCCAGGTCTTAGGACTTTCAGGTTAAATACTCGTTTGATAGCTTCAGTCCCTGTTTCAATCCATGGTTGACGTGCGTGTTCTTTAGCAATTACTTAAGAGGTCATAGGGTCCTACTGGATCTTGGGATTGATTATGATTGATCCATATCTTACCTTTGGTATGGGACCTGCTTTTAAGAATGGAGTTGGATGAAAGCTGTCCAAGGAGAGCCTTCGGATAGTCTTAGTGCTAGGAAAGGCTCATTAATGAGCTGGATCTCTGTCCTGGCTTGTGTAGCAGGAACCTGTAATTCCTCTTGAAGGCATCGTACTGGATTTGGCGTTCTAGCAGGTCTGTTTCTCTTTCTCCCCCTCAGGCTTATCAGCAGTTTGAGGCAGAGGACAACATACAGATGGAGTGTTCCAAACTTGGTAAAAGCCATCAGACTTGGGAGGTAAGCTCTGATTTTTGAACAGGCAGGGTGGGCAGCTTTGCTGCCTAATTCTTTGTAACGCTGTCAGCAGGCAGAAACTCTGGAGGCTTCTCTCTAGTTTGCTATAATACTTAATCTCTCATTTTTAGGCTTGATTGGTTAGATTCGAGAGAACTCTGATTAGAAGTGGTACTTCAGGTCATTGAATGTGTTAGGATATTGACAGTGCTGGAGAAGGTTGCAGGTAGGCCTTGGGCATGAGTTTGTGGTGTTGTTCCAGTAGCAAGTTTTGTTATCAGCCTAAAAATACTAAATGTTTGCATTTTATGCTCATACTTACGATGTTGAAAGACCTTTGAGATTTTTCCACGTAGACTTGCAACCATGACTAGTCAAACCTTTTAGATGTGTATTATATTTTGCACATGTAATATCTTGCACAGTCTAATCTTGCAATGTAGTTCCATGACGTAACAAGGATATAATGGCTTTATAAAGACATCTTACAACAGATGCAATGGGTATTTTGCTTTTAGGTAATGTATCATCAAACTGATTTTCTCATTTACCCATTAAGAATTTGACATCTTAGCGGAAAAAAAATCTGACTGAAATATCAGAGGAGCTTTTTTATTGTTACTTAAAAGTCAAATTTATGGGAACTGTGTCTAGCTGCCACTTTGCGGACCCAGTGTGTGTCAGGCGGTGTCAGCACCCAGCTTTGTCCCTCCTGGGGGACGTTATCAGGGTGGTGCCAGACTTCCACTCTTTTGTGCGCTGGTGGAGTAAAATGGAAGTGGCAACAACTCGGTTTTAATGTACTTCTGGGTGCCAGTGGAAGGAGGTTTGTTTGTCTCCTATTTAGTTTCCCATTACTGCTGATGGGAGTGTATCTTTAATAGTGACTTAATAAGTTTCCCCAAGATTTTGGGGCAAGAATCTGGTGGTCTTCTAGGCTCAAGTATCTTCTGTGTTCAAGTCTGTGGTGATCTCTGATCCTCAGGGAATATCTGTTCTGTTCCACAGTGTTTAACTGGAAAAGGGAAGAGTGTTCTGTTGGTTGTTTTGTCAAGATCTGATCTTTGATGGGAGGCGTGTTTTGGGTAAAATAGATTTCCGGTGTTGTGTATCATCCTGCTGGTATTGGAAAAGCCTGTTTTGAAGACTGCTAATGTGGTGTCTGTTGAGGGTATATAAATTCGGTGTACATCCGCTTATGACTGAAGCTTCCAGCTGTAGGACTGTCATGTGTTACACAGCTGGAAGTGACTTCCAGAAGAAAGTGCCGAATGTCAAGTACATCATCTTCGAGGGCCTTCATTTTTTTTAACCTTTGTATGTAACAAAAATAGTTATCAGATTTAATGTAGATATCCTCCTTGACTATGCAGTACCTATATCTATGTACATTTGTCTTCTATGACTTGGTTTAAGGAACTGTTTAAAACTGGGCTATAGCAGGAGAAAATGGTGTGCTTTGTTATGGAGCCTCAACTGTTGTGAAAGTGTTATATCCATAGCAGTGGGAAATGCTTTTGTGGATTTCATGAAGGTAGGTTATGGACAGCTATAAAGAAAGAAGAGCGTTTGTAACACCTAATGTGGCGTTAATCTTCGTTAAATGCACCGTGTCAAGTACTTTTCCCAGAATTCACTGGATAAAATGAATCTCTAGGAGCTGGTGTTGGCCGCACTGTCTAGGCATGAGCGTACTGAGCAATGTCGGGATGCATTGCCATGGCTTCTTTGCAGGTTCCTGGTGAGGCTGCATTGAACCGTGACTTCGGTGCCCAGCGTGGAGCAGCGGCGTGTCGCAGGGAGGCAGCGTGGGTGCAGAGCTGCGGCAGGGCTGCCCGCCTCTCGCCAGGTGCTTGGATGCTGTTTCTAGGAGAGGGAGCTGGTTTCACAAAACACGAAGCCAATTAGTCATGCAGTTTGCACTTTCTGATTTCCAGGCTATTTGCCTGTCCTAAAGCATGGTTAGCACAGCAGAAAGGTTACCAGGCCCTTGGTCTGCAGGGAAGGGAGAGAGGCAGGGAAGGGAGAGAGGCAGGGAACCGTCATGCAGAGCCCGGAGACGGTGGATTCATAAGCGAGCACAGCCGTCGCTGGACGGGGTGTGGGCAGCTAAAGCTGCTGAGCTCTGCCTTGTAGCTACCCACTGCTCACTGCTAGGATGTCTCTGATGGCCAACTGTTGTAAAATGTAGTCACTTCTGACTAAAATACCGTCCCGTCTGAGAAAGTGGATAAAATTTGGTTTGTCGTGTCGTGTTTTGTAGGTATAAGTTGTGACGCTTGTTTCTGTAGGCACTTAGCACAAGCTTCCATATAACCTCTCTTTAAATGTATGAGGAGACTTAAAACATCTGTTGCCTAAAAATAATAAACAAAAATCTTCCATTCATTAGATGTGTCCTCCATTGTGTCTCAAAAATACATATGTATATAGGTATTATGCTGTAAAATATATTTTTGTATATTGTGCTGTAAACACTTGTACATCGCTTACTGGTATTTGACCCATAGAACTTGTGTTCAGTCTGGTAACAGTGCAGAAATGAATGTGTTCAATCTTGTGTTAGTATAAATAAAATCTGATTTAATACTTCTGGTCAGATATTTATAGATGGAGTGCAAAAGGTTGTGTCAAGGAATTTAGTGCTTTTATAAGAGCAAGATTAGATTAGGAGCTAAGAATGTTTACACAGGTTTGAGTGAGTAGACAATTACGTATTTTGGTCCCAGCAAAGATGTTTTTCATTGAAATGTACTTAGGATAAAATACTGTGCCAAAATACAGATATATGGAGCACAAAGAAATGGTATATTGAGAATTAATTTTCAGAAGACCCAGTTGGCAATAGGAAAATGTGCAAATGGCAGAGAAGATGCTGGCATTTGTCTTCAAATAATGGGTGTTTGGCAATGAGTCTCTGGAGATGAGTAACTATAAATTTGAAGTATCCCAGGGGTATTTAAACATGGCAAGTGGAATAAGAGAAGCTAAGTTACAGAACTTGAAACACATGCTTATATCGCATAAATATCATGCTCAAAAATACCTAAACAAAAAGATAGAATCAGTTGTGTGAAGAACGCTCTGAATTCTCTTTGTTTTTCTGAAAATTAATTGCATAGTTTGTTCCAGTTCCTGTCCTCTTAATACGAATTTACTGTCCAAAGTTCTACTAAATCTGCTAGATACATTTTTGATTTCTTGGAATACCAGCAGAAGTCTTAATTTCTGTACGACAACATATGTCTTTAAGCTATTTAAAAAATACCTTGTTTATGTTTATCCTAGTTAAACACCCCTGGAGATTATGTGTGGTTATATTCTAGGAAACCAATGCAGAGCCTTAACTGAAGCTCACAGCTCTCATCTGAGATTGAGTCTAGCTGTGTGACGTGGCTTCTGCCTCTTCCTACGTTTTCCATGTGCACGTGTGAAACAAGCTGTATTGGTGCGAGCAGTAAACTGTCCTTGAACATAAAAATCCCCTCTCATTGGACTAGCAATCAGCTAAGGAAAATAGTACTTTGGCTCTTTACGAGGATTGCGAATCATAAGATTGTGGTGCTGCTGATGTACTTGGGAAACTCAAGGGTTGAGAGTTCAAAAACACAAGAACCAACATACTTTTTATCCTGCTCTTTGCTATTCACTACTAAGAATACTCTCATCTCTGATCTGGTTGCCTAGTCCTAGGCATGTCACAGTCTCATTTACTAGAACTCTGAATTTAATTTTAATTCCTTTTTTTTTAATTTTTCTTCCTCCAGTTAGCAGACTTGAAGAGAGGGAGGCAGAACTCAAGAAAGAATATAATGCACTTCATTCAAGACATACAGAGGTAGGTCGTTATGCCAAGGTGAATTCGGGGTATCTGTAAAAATGTAGATCTATGGAAAACTTCGTGTTGTGAGCAACTAGGAAAATTATTGGATGTTTTAGTTTATTCACTTACGCTTGGATGTTTAAGTTGGTAATGTTGGTTGTAACCAGGCTTCTTTTGGTATGTAGTTTTTCTAATTCACATCTAAGTGTTTCACCATATTAGTTTGATTACATGTTTGTCAATTTTATAGCTTTCTCAGATATTCAGAAATTTAAAAAAATATAAGAATTTGCTTTTTCGTATTTCAAAGATAATTCTTCAAAGCACAGTAACAAACTTCAAAGAATAGAAATGAAATTGCAATCTCGGTACTCTTTCCAGAAGTTTTCTGTGTTGGTTTTACTTGTACCATTGAAGGAACAAATACCTTAAATAATCGGCCTCCTATTGAGATTCATGATGAAAAGAAGCCCCTGCCATACTTATTGATAGCTATTGAAAATGGTATTTACTAATGAAGGTGCAAGAAGTTTGACTTTGTTAAATTAAATAAGAGCCACACTTTTTCAGTTGGTTCTAGAGCATAAATGGACTTGCAGTGCTTCGGTTTTTAGCAGCAGGTTGTCTTTCACATGCAGGGATGCTTACTGCCTAACTAGTATACTTATTTTAGTGAGGCAATCACTAAGTTCTCTGAATGATTCTGATTAACCTGAAGCCCCAATGTTGAGCACAGTTCTTCTCCTTACTCTGATTGCTTTGCCTTTGTTTGAAAGGTCAAATAGCTGTTTTTAGATCATCACTAACAGCGGGGAATGCAATACTGACTGTTCCTAGTTCAAAAGACCACATGTGGGGAAAGGGAAAGCAAACACAGATGTCTGATTTGGTTACCTTTAATACTTTCTTAGCAATCTTAAGATGACAGCAGCTGAAAGTGCCTTGGAACCACAACCAGCATATAGCTCTGGAGTATTGCATTGACAAGATTTCTGCAGCTCTTAAAAATATTCATATATTTACTGAAATCCAAATGTATTTGAGGTCTCGTTTGTTACTAAATAGTTGCTTTAGAATGCTGCATCTGTTAAAAACTGGAAACTTAAGTAAAATGAGAAGTGACAAAGCTTAACGCTGCCCACTTAATTATTACAACCTTTTGAATTGGAAGTACTCAGTACTGTGTGCTGGCAAAGTTTTGGTTTATTTTAGTTAGGACCTATGGGTACTATCACAATAGAAATGGCACAGATTTTTATTGAATCCTATCTTGCAGAGTTCAAGACAACTAA
This sequence comes from Burhinus oedicnemus, assembly GCA_008921705.1. Classification (NCBI taxonomy): domain Eukaryota; kingdom Metazoa; phylum Chordata; class Aves; order Charadriiformes; family Burhinidae; genus Burhinus; species Burhinus oedicnemus. The sequence continues at coordinate 2,146,777 of VFFE01007255.1, forward strand.
ATGTATTGGGCACCATTAATTTAATGAAATCCTAATGAAATGTTCTGAATATCTTTTTACATAGGTTTTGCTCCAAAATGGACAACAACCTCTGCTGGTTTGATTCCAATTTATTAAATGCTTTTATATCTTAAATTCACTTTCTTTGGTGTAGGGAGAGGTGTTTCTTGGGCTTTATTATTACTGAGGTGACTATGTCCTTCCTTCATACAGAAATAAGTTATAATGCAACATGGTATATTCATACCTCTGTGCTCCTAAAATCAGGTCTCATGTTTCTGTGCCCCTTCCTTTCAGCATGTTTACTTCCTTCTTTCTTTGTGTCCCAGTCTCAGCATTTTTTTTTTCCTTTTGAGTGTTTCACCTCTCTCCCTTTATGTTACATAGCTTCTAAAACCAAAAACCTTTACCTTAGGTTATTTCTGGTTTTGTCTATGAAGATTTTCATCTCTGTCTTTAGGTGACAAGTGTGTGTATGCATTACTAGAGGTACCCAAAGTTCTCAGACCACCAGCTGGCAGCTGCTGAAATACAACAACATGTTCAAGATAGGACATGGAGAGTTGATGGGGTAACGGGTTTGTGGGCTGCAAAAGCTCAGCTCTGGGCTGGGAACTAAAGGCAAAAAATAGCTACCAGGAGTGGAATTGTTGATAAAAGGTTAGCAGCCTTTTTAACAACTGTGTGACTAACCTCGGGAAGTTAACTAGGTACTCCTTATCTTCATTTTTGAGCACAGTCAGAAAGACCATTGTCAATCTTGCAAAGTATCAACTTCCTGATATACTTTAGTCACAGGCTGTCTCAGGTCAGCGTTTTAATGCTGGTGTCTGGTGTGTTTAGGGCTCAGGGACTCAAATTCCTGTGGACTGGAAAGGACTGTCTGATAATAGTGCCTGTCTTTCGCCACCCGCTTTGTGATTTCCTGCTTCCCATTCTCCCAACAAATTCTGGTGTTTTAGGTCTGTGTAGTAACTTTTTTCTTTTAATGCAATATATTTTGGTAAATATCCAACCTAATTTAAGCATTAAGTTATCAAGTTTATTGGCTTAAGTATTTCTATCACAATACTTGTTTTTGAAACCTTTCTTACTTTCATGTTTTTCTAGGAAGGAATACTCTTTTCCTTCTAAATCAACAACACCGTTGTCTTTGCAAAATGGTACTTACTGAAATAGCAGTTGTTTTTCTTTCAGTTGACCAAATAATGAACAGAGCATTAGAAAGATGATTTTTTTTTTTTACTTTTTTTTAGCTCTAAGATGTGATTACTTTGACAGGTGTTACATTAAAGATGTGACTTGACTGTATTTTCTTCAATCTTAATTTCTAAAAAAATTTTCTCTATTCTGCCTGTCTTGGGTATTTGCTTCCCTCCATTCCCTCCCTTATTCACAGCTTAGTGTTTCAGACTTGGATGTCTTTCTCTTCCAACTCCTGACTTCTCTGAGGCTCTGTAATCGTGTCCTCTTTCAGCACTAACCCTACCTGCTTGTGGCTACCAATTTGTTGGAGATGACTGCTGGCTCAGCAGCTCAAGGGAGTTTCACAGAATCACCGGGGTTGGCAGGGACCTCTGGAGATCATCTAGTCCAACCCCCCTGCCAGAGCAGGGTCACCCAGAGCAGGTTGCACAGGATGGCATCTAGGCGGGTTTGGAATGTCTCCAGAGTTGGAGACTCCACCACCTCTCTGGGCAGCCTGTGCCAGTGCTCTGCCACCCTCAAAGGAAAGAAGTTCCTCCTCATGTTCAGATGGAACTTCCTACGTTCAAGTTTGTGCCCATTACCTCTTGTCCTACCACTGGGCACCACTGCGAAAAGACTGGTCCCATCCTCCCGGCACCCTCCTTTTGAGTATTTGTAAGCATTGATGAGATCCCCCCTCAGTCTTCTCTTCTCCAGAATAAAAAGACCCAAGTCCCTCAGCCTTCTCTTGTGAGAAAAATGTTCCAGTCCCCTAATCATCTTCATAGCCCTCTGCTGTCCCCTCTCCAGCAGTTCCCTGTCCTTCTTGAACTGGGGAGCCCAGAACTGGACACAGTACTCCAGGTGCGGCCTCCCCAGGGCAGAGTAGAGGGGGAAGATAACCACCTAAACAGTTCCCGTCAAAACGGACCAAGACCTACTTCAACTGATTAAGCCACGGGGAGTTACACCAGTCGTGTGAACCTGAGAGCTGAATCCGTCACCCGCAGCGTGTGCTGTGATGGGAGCTGGGAGTGCTCCTTGGAGCTCAGCCTGCCAGAGACAGGCTTGGGCATCGCTGCTCCAGGGCACCAGCCTCGCAACCAGCTGGCTTTGCAGCTGCGGAGTCAGCAAGCAGGGCCGCCTTGACTTGTTAAATCTCTGGGAAGAGGCTTTAGTCTTCTTCGCACTTCTGTCAAATTAGCCTCTGTCTCATTGCTGCTCTCTATAGAGTGGGAGACGAGCTAATGAGTGTGAGTGGAATATGCCCCCTTAAGCTTCCGCCCCTGGTTAGTGTGTGCTTGAGCGAACTGGCGTGATGTTAAATGGGTTAGGGTATGATAACCTGAGCCGTTGAGTTGGTAGATTGGAAGGTGGAGTGCAGCTGGGTGTTTGTAGCAGGTAGTGGATAGGATAATGTGTTCAGTCAGAATATAATGTGTGACTGCAGCCTGAACATGTTCTGACATCCATGTCGTGATTCCCTGCTTAGTTAACGTGCGCTGGTCCCTTGTCTTTGCTTGCAGCATGTATTTTGATCTTGCGCTGATCTTGCTCCGTTCTAATGCTCAGAACAGATGAGCAATAAAGCAGCGTGCTAGAGTTCCTGAATTTGACCTTCCAGAATTTAACTATGCAAAGTCTCGTTTCCATCTTTCTCTAGCTATAGAGGACCAGATGCAGGAAATGGTTGTACAGCCACAAGGAAGTATGCTAGAAAGTTGCAGGGTTGACAGTGGTCTAATCCAAAAATATTTGGACATTTGCTCTATAGACTTAGGCATTTTATTACTCGGTTATAGCTTTTATCTCAAATACTGTTCTGTTTAATAGAAAATTTCCTTGTTATATTATCTGTATAAAAGCAGTCTTGTCTTCTGCATGTACCTGTTGGTGCTTTTTGCCTTTGCTGCCAAGAGATGATGCGTTGCTGCTAGTGACTCTTTCAGAGGAAACCCTCTGAGTAGGAGGTAAAGGGTCTTACTTTCTTTTTCTGCATAGTTAATGGGGTACAATTCAGAACTATGGCACTGGCTTTCTAAAGGCTTGGCTGCAGACTGTTTTACATTCACTACTCAGTTGGGCAACTGAGGCAAAGCAGTATTTTAACATCTGCTTGAGCTGATTAACACCTGTGGCACTTCTCTACACAGATTTCCAAAATAACGCTTTTTTTAACTTATGTTTAAGGAAGTGATTCTCTTTATCCTTTGGGAAACGCAAGGCTAAGATGGTTCGATATCTCTTTCCCTGACACACAGAATATGGGCTTAGTTTAATGAAGCATAATTGGGCCATGGAAGTTTCTCAGTGTTTTGCGCTGATACAATGTGACAGAACAGTGAGCCTGTCTCTGGCATTGGGAATGTACTTTGTCAGGTTCATTTGGATAAACAGATATCCCCAGCAAGTCCCTGTATAGGGAAACAGGAAGAGAAGGCTAAGTGGAGATGTCTAATTACAATTGTGACTAAGCATGGGTGCCAGTCATAGTGGTTTTGAGATTAGACTTTAAATATCTGTTGAAGCAAATAGTTTTTCTAAAGCCTTATGCTAAGCATTAACAGCTGGATGTATAAAGCCTGGATTTAACATCTTTACGTGGATAAACATGCATCAAGCTCACCAGTGGGAATGGTGCTTTTACGTAGGTGATGAGCTCACCATGAATGCTTAAAGGTAAAAGGTAGTTACATGGAAGTACATTTAGGAGTTTTGTACTGAATCAAGGAGATTCTAGAATGTCTATTACCTTAATAAATCTAGATTATGTGGGACACAGAAAGATCTACATACACAGTTGGCCGCACATTCCCAAAGGGAGGAGCCGCTTGTGGCAAGCCTGATTGGATCTGCAGGATGAACAGCGAGGGCTGTAGCACAGAGAAAGAACTCTGACAGCAAAAGAATTACTAAAACCTGTCCTGGGGGAGTTAAAGCTTTGACACAGAAAGGAAGGAGGAGTGAAAGAGGAAGGAAGGTATAAAGGAGATGCTCTCAACCTGGTTAAGGAAAAGGTGCAGGTAACAATAACCACAACATGGTATATACACATTTGTTTGTCACAAAGACAGTATCAGGCTTGTGTATATTGGGAGCGGTTGTATTTGTAAGGGTAGGAATAGACACTAGTGGCAGGACATTCATTGTCTTTCACTGAATGCTGAAGCTTAGGATGTAGAAAAACCTGTAACGCTTTCTACAGTTGCAAAACTTGTCATGTGCTGTATGAGGAAATCAATGAGTATTTTTTGAGATGGAAATCTGGTCTAGTAGGAGGTGTCCTTGCCCATGGCAAGGGGGTTGGAACTAGATGATCTTTAAGGTCCCTTCCAACCTAAACCATTCTATGATTCTATGCATTGATGTCACTTGCATTTGAAGGGAATGACTTTCATATTCATGCCGTAATGTCTTCAAAAGCTCATTATGGGCAGTTTTTACATGTTGTGCCCTGAAATGAGCCAACACATGAATTGTGAAATGCTGTTAACTACATGAGGTTATTCTTCCAAGTTCTGAGTTTATCTTTAATCCCCTCAACTAATGGTAATTGAGCAATGTATTTAATTATAACAATGATGAAGAGTGGTCAGTATTTATGATGTCTTCCTTGGAACAACTGATCATATTCAAAAGGCTTGTGGACTTCAGGGGCAGCAAGGTGAGCTGTCAGTAGTAAAAGGTTATGGCTGATTAAATACTGACTGCAACTTTTATTGAAGAGAAGGGTAGTAGATGTAGTCTTTTATTTATCATCTGTCCTTTAGTGTAACTTCTGTAAGAATTGTGCTGAGTAGAGAGCAATTATTCCATTTATATCTATTTTTGAATTGTCAGAAATATTATTTTTTTCTTTGGATAGCTGAGTAATCTCAAAACATAGCAAAACCTTTGATCAAATTTTGAGCACTTGATTTCTAGTGTGTTAATTCAGTAGATTCTTTTTTGGGGGGTCAGGATGGTACTTCAAGGATATAGTGAGACTTGGAGTAGTTTAGATTGAAAAGAGCCTCTGGAGGTCGTCTGGTTAAAATCCCAGTGGATTTGGAGAGAATCTTCAAAATTTTGTTGTAGACCAGCAGTGAGTGAGCTAACTTCCCAGTAAGTTACAGTATTTAATTTTTTATTTCAAACTTTTCATTAACTGATTTCTAGCAGTTGAGAATCCACGTGCTATGTCTCATGACTCTCTAGCACCAGCTTCGTAGCCCTCTCTGGTCCCATGGGTAGGGAGGGTGAGAAACTTTGCTGCTTGTGGACAGTATTCCAATGTTGTCGGCTTTTATCCTTGGGACCCTGGATCGAGGCAGTGAGTGGACTTTACATGGTAGTACCACAGTTTTTCTGATTTTGGGGGCACCACTGGCATATATAGCCTGGATCTGTGGATGAATTGCCATGCTGCACTGCCTATGCACGTGATGCACACATTTGGGGTTTCATTTTATTTTGTGTTCCTATTGCTTCCGTGCTTTATGCCGAAGTATGTGGCTTTTAAATTTGCTTATTTTACCATCAGCAGTATTTTCATCAGCAGAACAATATTAAACTACATAGTCCTTTAAGTTGACCTGCCCTCTAGCCTTTGTGTGTGAGTAATAAATACGATGAGACATTTCAGTAAACAAAAGAATAGACTGAGGGGAGGGAAGAAAGTAGGTTAAACCATGTGCTTTGCCAAACATGAAAGTTGTGCGGGTGTCGTGGTTTGTGACTCTACTCTTTTTTTTTCCCATGTGTTAGTTAGTACCTGGAAAGGTACTAGTTATTCAGGTTCCGTTCACTAGCTAAAAAGTACCACAGATGTTCTGTTTAAAATTTTACTTAGAGAAACCAATTGGTGTGCTGCAAATGGAAGCGTTTGCGGGTAGGTCACCTTCTGTTCAGTAATATCTCCCCCTCGTGATGAGGGAATACATGAACAGGATACCAAATGGTCTAATGTACACTTCAAAGTTATGCATTGGGGTTTTTTCCTGGAATTTCTAAATTAATTTGGATTATAATAAGCTTGTTGTGTAAACTATGCACAGGAACCATTGGAACACCTAATTTGGTTGCTTGGCGGAAACGGAAAAAACTAGACGTGGATAGTAAGGTGGAGCTTTCACTTTTTTTGATTGCTTCTGTGTATGAGCAAGCATTAAAAAATTCAGAGCAAATGAGATGGTCCTAGTAAAACGCTGCATTTATATCATTTTGTTGGAGGATAAATTTTGTAAGCTTCTGACATCAGTTAAAGTATATTACATAATGTTTCTCTAAAAATAGCAACATTTTTCTTTTTCCTGGTCTGAATTACATTAATTAGTTCAGGTGAATGCTGGGAAAACCTGGATCTGTATGTAACCAGTATTTACCATATAAGCTACTGATTTATAGTATATCCATCAATCGGAATATCTTAAGCAAGTTCACTCTACCAAAAAAATCTCAAACTAAGAATATATATTCATATATAGCTACTGCTGGCAAGCAGTGTTTGTGGAGAAGCTGGTATTAACTGAAGTTAGTAGCATCAGAACATCAAGTTTATCAGCCTCGGACACATCAGCCCTAACTTGAAAGTAACATGTAGATGTAGGTTTCCAGGTCCTGCTGAATTCAGTCCTAATGTGTGCAAACGCCCCCAAAATAAAAGGTTATGTGATATTGGTTATACAAATGCCTGTTAACAACACTGTTCTAAAAGTGCATGTATACCCTTTCTAGAATAGCAGAAGAAATTACAGTTTTACAGAACAGGTATTTTTTTCTAGAGGAAGCCTTTGAGATGTGACCTGAATATGTCTCAGGAAAAAAGTACACTGAATTCTTCTGCAGTACACCTATGTTGGTGGTTGTTTTTTTTTTTTTTTTTGTTCCAAGTGCCCTATTCATCTTTGAATGCGAGTGTAGAAATGCTAAAAATACCAAATGTCATGTAGGCTTCTCTTCAGGCTTTCCCAGTTTTCATTTCAAAGACTTATGTCCAAATTAACCTTTTCGAGTGATGCAGCGGTACTTGCTACTTCTCCCCATGCACGTCCCAGATCAGTTACATCTCAGTAGCGTCGTCCTTTGGCCGACTGGAATGAGGATTCATTAAATAAGTCATGACTGCAGGAGTTGGTGTGCTGGCCTGTGGCTGGCTGTCTTAAAAGAAAAGGAGCAAGCAAGCAAAGCTCTTCTCAAGTGCTAAAAATCCACAGGCACTTGGTCCTTTTTAAGAGATGTCAGTCTAGATAATTTGAAACCGAACTTCACTTCTAGAAAATACAGGAAGCTTAAATTTATTTGAATATTAGAAGGGAAAAAAGAGATGCTGACTTCATATTTCTGCCTATGGAAATAATGTGATTCTTAGTTTGTGGATTCCTTACGTTTAATATGAGGTGCACATTGTTTGACCTTCACAGTACTTTGCAATTAGGCTATAGTGAAATGTATTGTGTCATGTAATAAATTTTAGTATCTGCTGGACACAGAAGTCTTAAACAGCCTCCAAAATGGATTTGAACATGGTACTTCTGTTCAAAATTCTTGTTTGTAATACTGCATGCACTTTGTGTGCCCTTAGGATGTTTCCTGTGCATGAATGCACAAGTAAGTTCTCTAATTTTTTTTTTTATTTATTAGGGGCTTCTCTTCTGGTTTGTGGTTTTACACACTATGATTTTGCTTCTTTCTATATCTATTTCTTTAATGTTTCTGAATGCTTTTACTATTTTTAGCATTACAGGGGAAGATTATATTGTATTGGCCAAGAATTGTGCAGTTGTAGTAGAAGTAAATTGTGTTAAATATTTCTTGCTGTTTCTCTGTCATTTTAAACAGATGATCCACAATTATATGGAGCACTTGGAAAGAACCAAACTTCATCAGCTAACAGGGGGTGATCAGCTAGAATCCACAACACACAGTAGAATTAGGTAAGCTATTTATTGCGCTCTCACCCTGAAATGAAAGAAAAAAAATCCATTCATTTGTGTTTGCAAGACTTTGTTCTTTAATCCTACAACAACAGTTCGGCTGAATCGGAAAGATTTGTTGTATGATTGGAATGCGGTAAGAGAATAGTGTAGAAACCAGTAGAAAGAGGCTTTTGCTGTTGCACTGCTAAACGTTGAGATATACTTTGTACGTTAGCCTTAACCAATTTCGGCTTTTTTTTTTCTGTGTTTGCATTCGGGTGGGTAGGGAGAATGTCAGCAGCTGTCCCAAAATAATTGCTATCTTGCCACAGCTTTGTGTACAGGTTGATGAAGGTGCGTAGTGTGGTACCCATTTGTTCTCAGGGCTTGATGTGAATATATTATGCAGATTTTGATGCTTTCTAGCCTATGAACTCTGCGTGGAAGGAGGGGAGAATCGCTCCGGGGCTGGCTGTGTCTCTGCGTCGCTGCATAGATGCTGCGAGGAGCCCGGCGGCTGGGGCGCGAGGGGGAGGAGAGCGGTGATGTCATTGCTCCGGAGCTGCTGCAGAAGAGTGGAAAGCTGCTGCTGATGGCATTGTTTTTGTGGCAGCGGCTGAATGACAGACTTTGCCTACAAAGATACACCCTCGGCCCCTCTGTAGCCTTCTTGGTTCCGGCGTTTCACCATGCCAGCACAGCGCCATGAATCCTGGATGCATGCTGCTATTTGTGTTTGGCTTCGTTGGCGGGGCGGTGGTCATTAATTCGGCTATCTTGGTATCGCTCTCTGTTTTGCTGCTTGTGCACTTTTCTATTTCTACTGGTGTGCCAGCTCTGACGCAGAACCTACCAAGGATACTCAGGTACTCTGACCTACTGAACCTTGGCTTCGTGTGCTCTTTCTTTTTCTCTGCCCTCCCTTTTCCTTTCAAACAGAAAGAGCAAGGATAAATTAGAGGTGTAAATTATATATAAATTTCAGATTCTTTTGTAAACATAATATTTATAGACTGGGTTATGGCAATGTATTTTTTATACATTTAAATTTCATCGCCTTTCATTTAAGCAAGTACAAGGTCAGTTTATGTATCTTTTTTTTAGAAAGCTATTACATTGGTTTACTGTAACCTTCAAAAAAACCTGTGATAACGTTGTGCATAAAGAGCACGTTAAGTGTATTGTCAGGTACTCGGCTGATCTTGTGTAGCCATAAATGTATGCAGGCTGAGGCTTTGTCCTATTAAATTTCACTTCTTTAAATCAAAAGAATTATATAAGATCAGTTAATTGGCGATCTGCTCAAAACCACCGTAATTAGTTGATCACATTATTTTTAAAAAATCTGATTATTGGTTGGTGGGAAAAAAAAAATCTTTCATTACTTAAGCATTAGAGCTCTTAAAGCCTATTCACTATTGTTCAGCCAAATGTTATCCTCTCCTCTTTTTTCTGTACTTGTATGGCAAGCTGCCAACTCTTGTCTGTCCCCCCCCTCAAGTTATGTTCTGTTTGTCCTGGTTGCCTGGAGCAGTAGCAGAGATGCATTAGAATATTGTGACCAAAAGTAATCTCGACATGTTTCAGTGCTATAACTACAAATGAAAAACAGTTGGAAAAGTTTTAAAATGTAGCTTTGTGACCCAAAAACTTGACATACTTTAGCTGTGGTTATAAATTGAATAGTAAACTTTAAATAAAGAGGGGAAAAAATGCTGGAAATAGTGTCTCTGAAAGAGGCACGTGACTTTTTCTCCTTAGTACATGGTACATGTAGGCTTTGTATGGCAGTACGCTTTTAACTTGTGTCTCTGAGCACAGAAGGGTTGTTCCAAAGGTTTAAAGCCAATCAATAGATAAATACCAATTATTAATAACAATGATAATAAATGTGTATGTATGAATATTTAAATACAAAGAAATAAAATAAAGCGTAACTCTCTATAGACTGATCTAGTTAGTAAGGTTGCCCTTGTTTAAAAGGGGGGAAAAAATCAAACCCAAAACAAATAAACCCCAACTCTAAAAAAAACCAACACAAAATGTTGAACTTCATGTTCAGTAACTTTTATTAGACTTCTTATATTTAAGCAGTCGGGTGGTTTGAGAAATACCTTTTTTTGTAATGTGCATTTGCTGCCCTGGAGAATATTTAATGGATTTGAGGGGGTTTGGGAAGCTATGCTTTTTCCCCGCCCCTAGTAATTTGTTGGTTTAGGAATTACAGGAATTGGAATTTGGTTCCTTAATCTTTTATTCATTTAAAAAAGATAAAAATATAGGATGAAGAAATCTAATTGTAGAATAATTGTTTCTATTTTTTTAACACTAGTCGGATTTTAGAACAGAGCATCTGGGTGCTTATCCTAAAGGTTCCTGTAAGTGCTTCAATGCATCACTTCAGAATATTAGTTTAAGCTTTTAAAACACGCGCCTGCCTTCTGCTCACTGTTGTATTTTCAGATGTTTCTTTGGCATTGGGGGAGTAGGAGTTCTTTGCTTTTTCTGGTCAACAACCAGTGAAATAAGTTGAAATAGTTTCAGTCAAATCAGATAATTTATTTTAATACAGTCATGAATAGAATCCTTCATTTTCAATATGAGCCCCCTCTTCAACCTTCATTTACTGTGGAGTCTTGCAATGCACCCGAACTGCGTTTAGCACATCAAAATGGGTTCATAACGAACTATTCCGCAAAAAAAGCGAATGTCAGTTGTGACCTTTTTTGGTACCCATTTTGTTTAAATTCTCTCTTCTGAAGACTGCAAAGAAGATAAGCTTTGTGGCATATCCTGCAAGTAAGCAAATCTGTCTGCTCTGAACCACTGCTCCGGGAGGCGTTTCCCAAAGCGAGGGACCCTCCACAATGCGTGCTTTATCACCGCTTTCGCTGCCACCAAAGGGCAGCTTTTTTTTTTCCCTTCTTTTGTTACTGGGCTTCTTAACCAATGAGACGGTTTGAGTCTGTCTCTTAACATAAGCTTGGATGATGTGGTGTGTCTTTTGTTACCCACGCGCATTAGAGTTGTGGGAAATCTAAAGAAAAGCAGAACCTGTTACAATAGCGGGAATCATTGGAATCAGATTCTGTTTAGTTCTGTGGCTATTTTTCATGAAGACTTTTCAGCGCTGTTCGTTTGCAGATGCTGGAAGAGTGTCTGATGCTTTTTATTTTGTAACCTTGACTAATTTTGCTTTACTTTGCTGCTTACATTGCTCTGCTAAACTGCTTCTGAATTAACGACCTAACTTGGAATAATATTGATGAAAGACCAAGATACATGCGACATGAGAATTAGTTGCAAAGATTTTTGTGGCAGAGAGCATCTTTTGTACACCTGTATTGGAAAGGTTTATGCCAATTAAAATCGTTTGCTCTTTGAACATTGTTGTTTTGGCGATGTAGAATTTACCAAAAGGACTTTACTGCTGAATTGCTAAATACAATCCCTTCTTGACTAACTTTTCTCCTAAGTATAAAAAAAAAAAAAAAAAAAAAAAAGCTTAGCTTTTCCTTTTGCTTTTCAACACTCCCTTTCATATTTTTGCATTTAACTTATATGCAGGTACTAATTCTCCATAGAATTCTGCCTAGGCTATGTTTAATTTGTGAAAAGCCTTGCAAAAGAAAGTATGTATGGTTGTGTTTTGACTTCTGATAATGCTAAAATATGAGCTCTCTCAAATCTTAATATTTTGTCTGGGTACCCTCTCCAGGGGTACCTACAGGCAATGCTTTCTCTCAAGAAGTGTAGTTTTCTGCCATCACTTGTGCACGCTTTTATCTTCTGTCTTTAGTGTGCTTAAAGCTGTGCTAGTTGATTACGGTCCTTTTTTCTGTATTTCATTGTTCTGACTGAACAAATACTTTGCTTTATCTCAATTCTATGCCTGGCTGATATTTTTCTTTTTCAGGGCTGGCTGTAGCATCCTATGAGTTGCATTCTACACAGTGTTTTTGTCTCTCACTAGCAGGAAGAATTAATCTTTTTGTTCACTGATCACACTACCGACAGCAAGATTGACTTGGGGATTTTTTTTTTTTTTTGATGGTCGATATATGAAGCTTTGGAATTTCCAAACGTTTGTCATGGGGAAGCGATAAAGATAGCAGAGATGGTGAAGAGTTGGGATGAAGTAATTTGACTTACTTGCACAAGCTTTTGTGCAGCTTTAGGGTGAAGTAGAGTGTTGAACTGATTTTGGTTAAAACTAAGCAATTTTTGGCTGGGCTAGTTTTAACATAGGTAATTCCTTGACCCTTTTTTTTTTTTTTTTT
>VFFE01007255.1:2159190-2258744 GCA_008921705.1 Burhinus oedicnemus
TGTAGAAGTTACATGCTAGTGTAGCTTGCAAAAAAAAAAAAAAAAAGTGCAAAATGATATTTTTAAGAGTAGTTGCTGAAAACTGTAATTTAGTCTGAAATAAGGAAATATTTTTATCTTGTACTCCTGTTCATGTTCCACTTCTGTGAAACTTGTTTACTATAGACTAGCTTTGGTGCGATCAATACAATAACTGCTGCCTGAAGCCATACAATAGACTATTTGCAATTAAGTAATGTGAAATGAGGAATTATGTGCTGTAATGCTGCATTGTATATTTAATAGAGTGTAGTGTATGAATGTTTGGACTTACAATTTTATCACTTCCCTGCTGGTTTCGGAGGCATAGAGGAAAATAAACTGTGTGACATCTGAAATGGCTGATGAAACCTGTCTCTCTTTCAAACAGAAAGGAGCGTCCAATATCTCTGGGCATCTTCCCATTACCTCCAGGAGATGCACTACTTACACCTGAAACTCAGAGAGAAGCGGGTGAAACGCCTGGGTCAGAGCACTGGAAATTCCATGAGCTAAGTCAGCCACGGTCCCACACAAGCCTAAAGGTGAGCACTCAGCTCGGCTGCCTTGTGCGTTAGGAGAAACTCCCATAAACAGATTATGGATCCTTAGTTGGGAGAAAAAGCAAATTGGAGGGGAGGAGGGAAAATTCTAAATCATCTTTGTGTAAGCCAAGTATGTTGCTTGCTCAAGTGAGCTTTGAGGAAACTTACTGGAAGAAACGGGGTTTGGGTTACATTTTCCTAACGAGTGGTAATACAGACTAGTTCTCTCACTCACAGGAGTGGGCTTTTTTTTTTTTTCTGACTAAGGACCCTTTCCAAGAGTCAGTCGCTTGTTCTTTACACATTAGACATGTAACTAGATAGCGTAAACACGTCTGCTGGTTTAATATCCTTTTAGAAGGAAAGCTTTGATTACTACACAGGCAGTACTCTTTAACACAGCCTCTGCCTACTATCAGGCGTATAGCATAGGTATACCGCAGAGTTCAGAATGACCTAACTTTCCTAAATTAGCCTGTGATTATGATTTCCCTTACATGTAGCTTGGCTATAATTCCTGCAATTGTTCTGTGTTCCAACAGTGAGAGGGTGGCATAGAACAAGCTGCAGAAATGGAAAAATGGGGGAGTGGTGCTGGAGCGTGATGAATCTGGCAGTTGGGACTAGGGCGCACTAGCACCACAGTGGAAGGAGGGATCTGCAGGGTGAAGAGCTCCAGAATGCGTAAAGCTTCCCTGTATCTTTATGTTGATGAGGTTTTTTTGGAAGACTATGGATGTTCCGTTATTTCTGAAAAGGCATGAAGCTGAGGGAAACTTCCTCCTGAGTGAACTTAATACCTAGCAGGGGAATATTAAACTGAAAAGAACCAAAAAACTATCCAGACATAATTGAAATCCAGACTTTTTTTTGCCTAGAGGTCATATGGAGATAATCAGAAGTGTTAGTAATGGTTAAATATATCAGGTAATGTAAGTAACGATAAACACATCAAAGTGACAACAGGAGTTTGGATCTAAAAATTTGTCACTTAACAAACTCTTGGCTAGGACCTTTTTTGAATCTTAAATTTGTCGTATTCCCTCTGTGCTATGGCAGTTAACATCAGTAGATTGGCAGACTTTAGCAGAGTTGACTGAAATACAACTTAGTTATGACCAAGAGTAAGTGGAAATGAGGTATAGAGGGAAGTCTCTGATCCCATCCTATCCCCTCAGAAAATTATATTGGTTACTGTATATTGTCAAAATAGGCTTCTTAGTATAGTTCTTCTAAAAAATAATGCACTACTAAAAGAGAATTTACAAAACAGCACAGACTGTAATTTTTCAAACCTAGTTAGTCAGAATAAGTTCCTTGGGTTCAAAGCAGCATCTTTACTTTTTAGCTGTGAATGTAAAGTACTTCTGGAGTGAATGTGTTGAATAACATAATATATTGAAGTCATAACCAGAATTTGAAACTTTTTCTAATAATTTTTATTTCCTCTAAATACTTCTAACATCAAGTACAAGGCACAAGCAATATTCTGCTACTTTCAGGCATCTGTTTTCCATTCATGCATTAGCGTTTAATTAATGATCAGTGTTTCCCCTAAAAGTATCACAAAGCGTAGATGTCGGGGAGAAACGCGGACTAAAAAGACTGGCTAGCCTGTAGCTGTGCAGTAGTGACATTGCTGGATATCATTGTAAGACGGCGTACAATTATGTACCACTCTTTCTCTTCTGCTTATTTCTGCAAAGCATTGCAGATGAGCTACTACTTCTTCAGATTTAATTATCTAATTTTCAAACTAATTTTTCTTTTTTCAGGAAAAGTCTTTTGGCAACATTGCCAAACAAGTCAAATTTGCTAAGTCAACCCAGCATTGCCTTTCAAATGCTTAGGCTCCGAGATATTTTGATTAATTCGTTGTCACTTAATGGAATTGCATTTTGTTTTCATTAGTTCTAGAACAAACATTCCTGATAAGTTTAATCAGTGTAGTTTCCAAGAGTTAGCTAAAAAAAATACAGTAGATAATAAAGCCAGAAATGTAAAATAGATGGGATTATTTGAAATTCCTGTAAGGAAAGGACCATTCTCTCCACTCTGTTTTCACTTGCACTATCAAGCTGGTTTTCTTGAGGTTTGTGTGTGAAAGTCAGCGATCGGTCTGTGCTGCGCCAGTTAGTGGATGCTTTTGGAATACAAAGATGCAGAAGTGTTTGAACAGAGCCAACAGCTCTGTTGAGGTTTTATTCCCTGTTTGTGTGAACTCCGGATTCCCTTGGTGTAAGGGCTTCCATTTCCTCCCTTCTGTATCTGCTTGCTGAAGTATGAATCATTATCCAACAGCTGAACTTCACCAATTCAAAAGGCAATTGGGTAAATCGTGTAGCTGCTTTGGGGTTTTTTTTGATTTGTTTGTTTTTTTTTTAATGGATCTAACACCTTAATATGTCGGGTTTCTTGCCTTGTATTACTATGAGTAAGTGTACATGTTTTATTCCTTTAAAGACATCTATTGGTTGACTATATTTCTGAATATTTTTGTCAGAATATCAAATATTAATTATTGGTTATTTTGGAATTTACTAAAAAATGATGAAGACTGGAAGTAATTGATAGGCAGGTCTTGGAAGTGCTGAATTTTGTTTCTAAGGCTTGCAAATTCCATGTGGGGATGTCACTATAGGGCGCAAGCTTTTCATTTATTCTGACGTACATAAATGTGTGTTTTCTTCCCTGACCCCGGAAATTAAAATCTTATCTTGCGAGGAAATTCCAAAAGCAAAAATTTAGAAATTACAATTTGTAGTAATCCTATTCTAAGTACAAATGAGAGAATGTGTGTCTATATGCAGGTCTCGCCTATATTTTTTTCTTTAAATAACCTTAAAATTCAGTTTCACTTCCTTCTCAAAAAGGGTGCTAACAGTACAATGAATTGATGCTCCACAAAGTCTAAACTTGCTTCATTCTTGACAAATTTAGGTTTCCTGAGCTAACAGATATGTCTTCTTTAAATGTCACAGACTTGCCTAGGAGTCTTGCTTTCACCTCTGATTTCCAAATAAAACCTTAAAAGAACTTTTTATCAAAACTTACCATTCTGCCTTCATTTTGCACATACCAGCCTCGATGTTTCACCTCTGTTTTTCCCAAGGCGATTCCTCTAACTCTGTATGCTAGAAAATATTGGCCTCAACAGACCGATTTGTTTTTGTCTCTGCGGTGAGCTCTTGTTCACTGTTAGGTGCTGTTTAAGTCCTAGTTAAGACATCGGGATGCTGGTATGGCTCTGGTCATGAATGAGGAGGTGAAATGTGAATGAAAGGAGACAAAGTCCAGAAAAGGGCTACTGTTATTATCAGGTAGTAGCCTCTAGTTATGTCACAGCCTGTCTTGCCCTCCAACACAGTGCCTGATGCAGCCCTGTCTGAGTAGTGATCATCATCTTGAGTCCCGCAGCTGCATTAATAGCCGTACTGTTCATTCTTCATACAGCGTCACTGTAAGGTAAACTGTTGCCAGGAATCAGCTTCTACGAAGGAGCTATTTACTGATGTTCCATAATTGACATGAAATCTAACCGTAGTAGTTCAAGGTCTCGTTCCCAATGTCATCCAGAGCTTACAGTTCAGACTGGAAAGCGCATAAAAACACTTTGAGTGAAGTGCTTGCAAATACTATACTTTTTACGTCAGTTAAATCCATGTTCTGCATCAGCGCTTCAATGTCTACTTTTTAAGAAGATGTTTTAAGATATCATGCGCATTTTGAACGATTAATTTTATAACAGCTTTGAGAAGATTCAGCAGTTCATTGTGCAGCTAGAAGGATTATTAATATGGGAATGCTGCCTGTTGTCTAGAAGACTTAACAAAAAGCACCCTAAAGGTGTGACTATAAACAGAAATCAAACATTACTATTAAAAATAAGGGCGTGTTTTATGTAGCTATGACCTCCTTAACAGAAGTGAAACAGCCATAGTCTAAAGATGAATTTGGCAGTACTGGCTTAAAGTATTCTTTCCATTCCTGTTTCTTTGCATTTGCCTATTCTTCAGTAAAATACAGTAATTTTGGTGTTTGTTCTTTAGTTTCTATGCCTGACTCTTCTAATAATACTTTAATTCGTGTTCATTTTTTAAATGATAATTGTTCAATTTTAGGATGAGCTCTCTGATGTTAGCCAAGCAGGCTCAAAATCTACTACTCCAGCATCCACAGCTGCTTCAGATGTACCTGTGCTGCCTGCTGAAACTCCTCAAAAGGAAGATGTTGAAGGGCCTGCGAAGGACACAGATATGCCAAATGAGAAGCTGGATGTAAGCAAGAATATTGAAGTACAGGTAGCTCAAGAGACAAGAAATGTGTCCACTGGTGAGCTGCTTTAACTTTTTAGTATATGGTACTATGGACCTCATATTTAATCCCTTATGAAATATCTTAATTGTTGTGCCACAAATGAGAAATGTGTTTTTCCTCAATATTTTTAGGAGTACAGAATATTGGTGAGAGATACAAGTCTGTTGTTTATTGGTGGCTTTAGTCTTTGTTTTCCTAGAATCAGAATGATTTATGACGTTTCCTTGTGAACGGCAGAAGTGGCACTCATCTAGACACAAAAAGTCATGAGGTGATACATACCTGCTTGGTTTTGATTGTAGAAAAAGTGGGAAATAACTACCGTTGGATGACTTAAGTTAAATTCAGGGGAGACTTAGAAATTCCAGTGTCTGCACTAGGGTGTCAAAATCCATAGGTCTTCTCATTTAACTACCCTGAGAAGTCTTTGAACAGAAGTCTATTAATTTGATGATCGATTAATAACAGCTACATGTAGGTAATGTCCTGTGTCTCAGTGATTTTTGTTGTATGGAGACATACCACTTGCTTTTCCCTAGGTGGAAATGAAAATGAAGAAAAATCTGAAGTTCAGGCAATCATTGAGTCTACTCCAGAGTTGGATATGGATAAAGATCTCAGTGGATATAAGGGTTCCAGGTAAGTTGTTTGTTGTGATTTCAGTAGGAAGACCGATTTTAGAAGGTACCGGACTTTGGTTTTGAACTTGTGGCTTGTTTAGAAATTTTACCAGACTGAGAACATGCATTGTATAACGAATCTCCTACTTCCGTGACCTTACTTCCCCAAATTCCTCAGGAGGTTTTAAGTGCAACAGCAGTTCTTCATTCTGTTACTACACCTGATGAACGTTCAGGGTACTTCATATTACAGCAGACTTAAGAACGCTTAAATATTCTTCCTGTATTTCAAGCAAAGGGTCTATACCAAGAGGCCTTTTCTCCCTATATCAAAGTTTCAAGGTACTAGCAGTTTCCAAGCTGGGCCATTGTATTTTCACCCATATCTTTAAAATCTGGATTTATGGCTGACTTTGCAAATGTTACAGCATTTATTTATCAGATTCTGATGGCGGAATCCCAGTGTTGACAGAATGCTTTTCCTGAGTCTGCGTCTTTGCAGACGTTTACTTGTGAAGGATAACATTTTTTTCAAAAGCTCTAAAGACCCATAAAAAAATAACCAAGTGGTGTTTTAGTAGTGGGGGAGCGCCCAATCTTCTAGGCAAGCCCTGAACAATTTAGGGTCTAGCCACAAGTCCTTCAAATATGTTATGTGTCTGTATGTTTCATTCTTGTGGTAAGATGGGAAAAATGACCTTGTAAAGTGAATGTTAATAGCGCAAGATCTTTGTGTGAAAGAAACCCCCTTTCTGGCCAGAGGAATATTTTGATCTCTGGTTCTCTTGTGTTCTTGTTATATTAAATGACTTCGAGTTTGGCTGAGCTGTCTGTTCTTTAAGCGTTTGGGCTGACTAAGTCCTGACGGGGCTGAATTTCTATATGCCAAAACTTGATATGCTTTAATTTATTAAAATCCTGACCAGCTTAATATCAGCAGATACCACAAGTTTGGGATCTTGAAAATAGAATTTAGGATCTAAGCCAATTGAAAGCTTCTGAAAAATCTTACTTTTGGTTTTTGGTTTTTTTTTTGGGGGGGGGGGGGGTAACAAATGAACTACTGGTAAAAACACGGAGAAAACTTTTTTCAATGCAGGAATGTTTTCTTTCTGCTTTTTTAATGTCTTGTTTTAATTCTTTGAATAGCACTCCTACCAAAGGCATAGAGAACAAAGCATTTGACCGTAACACAGAGTCACTCTTTGAAGAGCTGTCATCTGCTGGTTCTGGCCTAATTGGAGATGTGGATGAAGGTGCAGATTTACTGGGTAAGAAAGGTTATTTAAAGAGGAATTTTCCTTGTTAGTGGAGTGCTTAATTATCCTTGCTGGATTTACCATTAGGATTCATTTGCATTAAGATCTTTTTGAGTATCATCCTAAGGTGGTTATTGGAATGCAAAAAATGGGAGAAAGTGTTTGTTCTTTCTTTCCATATAACAATATTGGCCTTAATCTTTTGGGGCACTTCATACACTGTTCTCTATTTCAGTTTTTCCTACGTGTTCTCTGACGTAAGATTTTTTTTTTTAATTTTTTTTCTCTCGAGCAAGGGTTTTTATCTTGAACTACTTTTAGGTAGTTTAATTCAGATTGTGCCAAATCTGTAGTGGCCTGGCTTTATCACCTCTCTATGGAATTTAACACGTAAGAGAGAATTGCAGCAGAATGCAATGGTGGTAATTTGAGAATCAAACCATTAATTGAAAGGGGAGGAGGAACCCACATTTTTCCCTAAACAGCTTTCTGCTGCTTGTGCGCTGACAGAACAAAATGTAGGTTTTGGGAATATGAGTTGATCAGGAGCAAAAAGGTGATTAAAAGAAGGATCTTTCTGTAAACAATGAGTGTCTTGTATTATAACAAGATATTTTTGGACATATCAGTGTTGAGGCCTCATTTTGAAATAAGGAAAGCTGGTACTATGGAATGTATAAAATGCAGATGCAACCCTGTGTGTTAGGAATGTGTTGTATATAGAAAATCAGTAGTTTGTTTACTTCTGTTGTCTGACCTGGCAGAAATACAGATTGTTAGTAGTATTATTTAGAACTGTTCTGTGTGCAATCTGGATTTCTGATTGTTCAGTGTTCCACCAGAAACTCGTTTTACGTCAAGTAGGTGACATTTCTGTGGTGTTACTCACTGGGAGTAACGGGCCCATCTCTAGTCTGAGATGGGTTTTCTTTGTTGTTACTCTCTGCTGCTTTGAGTCCTGGGCAGTGAGGACCACCACATCCTTGCTGGATCATACTTCATCGAAAACTCCTGCACTCTGTTGTCGCAGGGGCAACTAATGATGCATTCTGCACGTAAAAATATAGATACTTGAGAAGTATTAACATACAGCAACTTCCATCCCTTACCTACATGATAAATTGTTTCAAGAAATCAAACTACTGTCAGGACTTCCTGCTAATAGATGCTTTGTTTTCCATGGGCAAAAATAATACACGTTTAGTGTAACATATCAGAAGTTTGTCACTGACTTCATTACCATTTTCTGTAAAACTACTGCTAGAAACACTGGTGTGTGCGAAACAAACACATTGTTATAGCTGTGTTTGTTGCGCAGAATGTGTTTGTCTGTTTTACTATATAATCACTGTTTCACTTTGAGCACAACCGTAGTCCAGATTGTTCTGTGTTACTTAAAAGCCACATCCGCATCCAGGATAGTTGATGTGTTTCAAGCATTAGGATCTGTTCTAAGTGAGCATTAAACTTTAGTTTGGAGTTCTGTAAAAGTAGTTAATTGGGATTCTCTAATCTGTTTTCTCTTGGGCTGCATACCCAGGGGAATATTCTGGTGTGTATGCTTCTTTTTTTAAAAAAAATTCTTTGAAATCTGTTGCTTCTACAGTTAGGCGTTCTTGGCTGCTGCTCTCATAAAATACATTCTCTGCATTTTTTTTCCCTGCTTGGTAACGTTTGGGTTTTTTTGGTTTTTTGGTTTTTTTTTTTTGCCTTTGCACTCTGGCTTTCTAGTTTCTGTTCTTGCATTGTAAAGGATCCTGAAACCTGTTGGAAGTGAACCTAGACACTTTTATCTGTGAATACTGAAAACAAGTAAAAAGCAATAGCCACTCCAATAAAACCTCTGGATCACTGTAGTGCAGGGGATTTCTCCAGATACTGATAAAGTAACAACAGCTGATCTAAGTTTCTTCAGTATTAATTGTCACTTACCTTTAATCCAAAACCCAGAGAGAGAAATTCCAAAAGAGGGAACGTTGACTTGCATGTCTATTTTTAGATACCTTTTTTTATTGTTATTCAAATATCTTTTAAGTTTTCTGCTATCAAAGTTGCTTAGAAGATTGTGTTCATAGAGTATTTTAAAAGGCCTCCACCATTAAGATACCTTTTTCATGTGTTGTGTTAATTGTGAATTAGCATAATTTCTACCATTATCAGTGTGGTAATTATTTTGCTGTGCAAGATGTAAAATAATTATTTTCTACCTGAAAGTTTGTCTTTTTAAAATCCTACAAATTATATTATTTTAGGCATGCAAACAAAAGGATGAGAAATTAATTTCCAGAAATCTAAATAATATTGAAGTAGTTAATGAAGAGTTACGTTCACTTTTTTCCATAGTAGTGTATTAATTTGAAAATTTACTGGATGGCTTAGCATTTCTTCCAAGTACCATGCTTCTAAATTATTTCACAGAAAATGAGATAGACTTTCATTAAGTTACTGATTTTTGTAAGAGGTCTAACCAATAGAAATGATTGTGGTGAACACCTTTTTTTAACATCTGTCTTTCATATAAATCCTGCTTCTAAGCACATCACATTCCACTTCAGATCTTTGGTGGTGGCTTTGTTTTAATTCACTCTTACTTCATAAGTCTAAATCTTTTATTGCTCTTCGCTCATACTACACTTTACATGAAATGTTTCTTGTTCTTGTTTTTGCTCTACATGGAATGCATGGGCTTTAAAGACCATAATTTCTTTGGTAAGGTATCATTTGCTCTGGGAAGTCTGCAGGGTTTTCACAGTCTGAGCTTTATAATTCAGCATGTCTTGTGTCTATAACTGATGTACTTTTCTATCTAACGTGGTGTAAAAGACAGTTGAGCATTTTAAACTTAATTTTTTGTGGACTAATGCTTCCCCAGTAATGTTATGTTTGTTTTTTGACTTAGTAGTACCGTAACCTCCTCAAAATACATAAAGTAGGTGGAGGTGTAGCACTAGCCACTAGTCTGTGGTTAGCCAGGGTTGTCTTTAGGCTTTAATTGAACTCAGATTGGGAAGAAGGTAGAGGGGAAAGCTAACTGTAGAAGGTAGGTCGGTCCTGAAACTTCAGATAGCTCATACATTTTCTGACAAGTTTGTCATACTTAAAATTCAGCTGTTTCTAGAAAATGGGAAGACATAGGCTTTGGAAAAAAAACATCAATTTTTATCTGTTAATTTCATGTGTTTGTTTCCTTTGGAAAGGAATGGGTCGTGAGGTTGAAAACCTTATTTTGGAAAACACTCAGCTGTTGGAGACAAAGTAAGTCAGAATGCGTATGTAAAAAATACTGACCTCTGTTCTTTTGTTATATCTTCAATATCTTCATACATAGAAAGCTGAAATTATACAAATGTGCTTTCAGTTCTAAGAGTAGTGGTGGTATAATTATTTTGAATTTGTATGTATATTTGGCTAAATATATAGGTTAGTCGGTATTCTTCTAGAAATTAAGGACCTTAGAAGCAAAAGCTGCTTTTATCCTTGTAAGGCTACAAGAGGTGCAGTGCTGTGTCCTGATGAGACCAACTCCCTGCCTTTTGTGTTGGAAACAGCAGTAACTGCAGAAGCTAATCCATTGGAGCACTGTTGAGGAATTCAACCTCTAAGCAAACTGTTCTGATTTATCAGTACTTTTTTCTAATACAGAGTTCTGAACGTGTTTGAATATTTCAGATCTGGGGGGAGAGTGTTTGACCTGTTTTAGAAAGCTGTATATTTTTATAGCAGCTCTATGTAAGAAATTTGTAGGTCTTCAAGAATAAAATCAGGCTGAAGCTAAACTATGAGACCATAGTCATCTTTGTAATGCTGTATTTTAAATGTTTGTGTAGAAATGCACTGAATGTAGTGAAGAATGATTTGATAGCAAAGGTGGATGAATTGACCTGTGAGAAAGATGTACTACAAGGTGAATTAGAGGCTGTAAAACAAGCAAAACAAAAGCTTGAAGAGAAGAATAAGGAACTGGAAGAAGAGCTGAGAAAGTAAGTTTAATTCCATGCTTGTGGGGAAAAAAGCAAAAAAGAAAAAAAACCCCACTGTGGTTTCTAATGCAGCTATTTTTCACTTTGTATTTAGAGCTCGTGCAGAAGCAGAGGAAGCAAGACAGAAAGCTAAAGAGGATGATGATGTAGGTGTTCGTGTGTATGTGTATTTTTGTGTGTATAATTCACAGTGGGACATTAGAAGTGCACGTGCTGTGAGTGCTACTGAACTTTCCTGCTTAAGTAGTGGTAAACTTCCTCCGTGTATAGAAAAGATAGAAGATCTAAAGAGCACAAGTAAACTTAAACTGACTGTGTCTAGTTTTCTTTCTTTGCTCATTATTGTGTGTCACATTCTTTTTGAAGAATTGTTTTTATTCTAGATTATACTAGATACAAAGGATAGGAGGAGAGGAAGGTAAAATTGAGTTAGTTTGACAAAGCCTCAGATGATTTAGAATCTGGAATTGTGCCCTAAACTGACTCTTATCGGAAGGCAGAGGCTGCCTCTGCAAGGCCCTACTGTGCTCCTTCGTTTGTCCTATGTTTGCTTTTTTGTGTGTTCAGAGTGATGTCCCCACCGCTCAGCGGAAGCGTTTCACTCGTGTTGAAATGGCCCGTGTTCTGATGGAAAGAAATCAGTATAAAGAGAGGTTGATGGAGCTTCAGGAAGCTGTCCGATGGACTGAGATGATAAGGTAATAGGCTCTTTTAAAATCTTTGATGGAGCTCCTTGGATTTTACAAGCTTTTGATTTTTAGCTGCAGAGTGATCTGGTCAGTAGGTTAGGTCATGAGCCTTCTGCTTGTCTCCCCGCATGTCTATGAATAACTTTGTTTTTAAGTTATGGGTATGTAACTTACCCTGTCAAAATGGGTTCTTGGTGAGACCTCAGTGAAGATGTGTTACCTCGTATGATGTGAAATAAGCATCCCTTGAAGAAACGTGTGTATTTTGGAACAGTTACAAAACTCGGTAATCGTAAATAACATTAATTTGGTGGGTAGGAAAAACTACTGTGGCTGTGTGTGCACATACCTTAAAGCAGTGGGTCCAGCTGTCAGCTGAGCTGTCAAAACAGGAATACCGTCCAGTCTGCAGACTGAGTGCAACCCATTGTAAGGAATCGGGTTGTTCAGGAGAAAACACAATTTTAAAACTGCAAGACTTGTTAAGTATAAGCAATAAAGATGATTTTTTGGTCTAATTGGCATCCTGAATATTGAGTTGTCTGGAAGGTATGATTTTTAAAAAAACAAAAGTCTTCTGCCTCGAACCTCAGCCCAGCTGGTTCTTGTCGCATCCCCCCAAGCCGTGTCCCTGTCCAGAGGTAAGTGTCACTTGGTGCCACCTGCTGGTCAGGTATAACAATGGCATTTAATTTTTCTGTTGCCCTCAATACCTGTGAGCCATTTCGGCTCGGAGTCTGAGAGAGGAAAAATACTTATTCCCAAGCAGACGTGGCTTGATTTTTCTATAGCTATGGTTTCCTTTAGAAATCCTCTCACGTGTCTGTTAATGCATCTATGGCTTCAAAAACAAACACTTTTATCACTTATTTACTGATGTGTTGAAGAATAAGAGATTTTAAAATAAGAGGTTTTAAAATAAGAGGCAATGGTTAAAATACTAAAAAAAAACCAAACCAGGGGGCAGAAGAATTTAAAATGTTTTGCTGCTTTCTTCTAGCTTTTTTCATTGCAAAGTGTTACACAGATTTCTCTTCTGTCTGAAAAGCACTCACCAGTTGTGTTTCTGATGCAAAGAAATGCGGATGATGTTTATTATGTGACTTCCATTCACCTAGTGAGAATTTCAGTATTGTGCTCTGATCAGAGAAGAACTTGCAATGTGAAGAAACAAGCTTTGATGCTTTTGATATGTTATCCTGGTTTTTTAAATGAGTTACACACTGTTTGTTCTTTTCCTTTTTTTAATTAATGCTTACTCAGTAAACTTGGAATTCATTTCTTGTAGAGCATCAAGAGAAAATCCAGCCATGCAAGAAAAGAAGAGATCAAGCATTTGGCAGTTGTAAGTATTGAAACGCAACTCACTGGCAAAAATAAATAAAAGACCCTAACCAATTAGCTGGCACATTTTTGTATGTTAGCTAATTATCTTTTGGCAGATGAAGATGTCTTAACTGTTCTCCTCTTGTTACCTAGCATGCCAGCTCGGTAAGACTGTTCTTGAAGACAAAATGTATCGTAAGCTGCATCACATAGTGAATGGCTGTGCACTTTGAAGTTAAATGGCAAAGTGCTGTAATTTTTTTCTAGCTGAATATGCACCAGGACTCTTGTTCTGAACATTTTTCTGGATTCTTTTTTATGATGAAAAGTAGAAACTTGAATAGCTCGTGTGGATTGCATTAATTTCAGCTTCCTTTTCCTCTATGAAGTACGGCTTACTGATTGTTAAATTTTCATTTCTAACTTCAAGCTCTTTAAATCTAAACCAGTGTTACTCACAACAAGATACTTGTCAAATAATCCTTTTGATGTTGTGGTTTGCTAGTAACTATTCTATATTTTAGCCTAGAAAATGGTGGGGCTTTTAAAGTGCTCAGTGCATGAACTAATATGCTTCATAAAACTGTCTTCCAGGTGTGATGTTCACATCCTCATTTTGTTGGTTCCCTGTAGATCTTCATTCAGGATGAAGATCCCGTTAAATTTGATAAAACAAATGGGATAATAATTCTTCAAGAATTTTTCTTACTGACATGAGTTTCTGTGCTTTGAGAGTGTTGCTGAGTGTGTGGTGGCTGCTGCTATGTTGGGCTCCAGTTTCTTTAACTGGCTTGAGCAGGCTAGCATATGCAGTGTTTTGCCTGCATAGTCAAATTTGCATGTATCTTACAAATCTTACCTTTCATCTGTCTTTTCTTTCTTCTTCTAGTTTTAGCAGGCTCTTCAGTTCATCTAGCAATACAGCTAAGAAACCAGAACCTCCTGTCAATGTTAAATATAATGCTCCAACCTCGCATATTACTCCATCAGTCAAGAAAAGAAGCAGCACCTTATCTCAATTACCTAGTGACAAATCTAAAGCCTTTGAATTCCTCAGTGAAGAGTAAGTCATTTTGGTTTTATAATACTAGATATGCCCTATCAAGTGTTTACTCTTTTAATCCTCTGAGATAAACAGTATGCTGCTAAGTGAACTATAATGTTCTCCTGAAGTGAGTGTTGATACATAAGAAATAAACATAGTGTGGAGTGAAATGCGCAGCACTGGATGAGTATGCTGGGCACCTGGCAGTAGCATTCTGTTTGGCAAATATCACCGCCTTTCATAAAAGTGCATTTAGGTGCAGGAGGCAGCACTTGGTACGCTTTCATACGCAAGTGTTGTAGCTAAGCAATAACTGTACAGATACTTTCACTTTAAGTTCAGTGGAAAAACAGAACAATGTGAGTCAGGCTATCAAATATCTGTAATTTTTTTTTTTCCTCCTGTGCTTCTTTTTGGCAGTATACCCTTTTGGTTTACAACTCTTAAAGATTCTAGTAGAGTTACATAACCCAAGTTAATTTTCTTTGAGGATACTGACAGTAGACTTTCTAGTTCTGCCTGTCTTACACAGGTCCCTTAGAAATAGCTCACAGGAAACCTGGTGTTCTATAGGTGATGTGTGAAAAACTAGTCATCTCTTTGGTAACCCAATGCTTCTACAGAGATCTTGTCTATTGAGTTTAATCCAAATCCTGTTACACAAAGAATTCTAAAGAGCGTAAATAACAGGTTCTTTAACAATGATTCTTCCCTAGAACTGAAGCCAGTTTAGCCTCACGCAGAGAGCAGAAAAGAGAGCAGTATCGCCAGGTGAAAGCACATGTTCAGAAAGAGGATGGTAGAGTGCAAGCATTTGGCTGGAGTCTACCTCAGAAGTACAAACAGGTATTATGCTTGTGTTTTCAAATGTAGTGGTAACAACTCCAACTCCATGTTTTGTGAAATTTGAACAGAAGATAATTTCATAGTTTGTGCTCAAGCGATTCCCACATAATTTTTTTTTAACTTTTGAAGTTAAAAGAGCCTTTTTAAGGCAAAGCACAATGCAAAACTGTTTATTTAACAAAGTCTGATCAACTGAGTCCAAAGACTGTAAACCTCTTTTAAAGGGGAAAGCTTTTCTGTTTGTTGGTTTGTGTGTTGTGTTGCTTTTGTGGTTTTTTTTTTTTGCTTAGGTGGCAAATGGTGGCCAGGTTGACAATAAGATGAAGAACTTGCCTGTACCTGTTTACCTGAGACCTTTAGATGAGAAGGATACCTCTATGAAGGTAGGACATTTACAGCGATGATATAGAGAATAGGACAACCTATAGCTTGAATATTTTTATTTTAGACCCAATTATTTTCTTTTTGAAATAAAGTTGTTTCTTTTTAAAGCATAAGTGAATCAGAATTTAAGCTTCAGTAGAAATGTGCATGACTTGAATCTTAATTCTTTAAAATAGACTGCAGATGTGTAATAATTTTGATATAACAGCATATTTAACAATGGGTGTGTCTTTTTTGTAGTTTAACATTTAAGTGAAGTATTTATTTTTCTTTCAAGCTGTGGTGTGCTGTAGGGGTAAACCTATCAGGAGGGAAAACCCGAGATGGCGGGTCTGTGGTTGGCGCTAGCGTATTCTACAACGATGTGACTGGTATGGACGCAGATGGCAACAAGCAACAAACAGGATCTCAAAGTAGCTTAGATAAACTAGACCAAGAGCTCAAGGTAAGATCACAGTAAAACATGTTGTATAGCTTATATAGTTAAACATCTTTACTGTATATCTGTAGATTAATAATGTATTTTGTAATCAGGTTTATTGGTAATGAATACATTTTTCTTGGGTAGTCATCAACCCAAGATAGTTGGGTTATTGAATCCATCTACAAAAATACTGATTCCTGTGTGCCAGCTTGTTGGCAAATCTGAGAAACAAATCAATTTTACATCAAAATGATGCACTGCTCATACTAGTGCTGCCTGCTTTAAAAAAAAGAATTGTTCATGTTCTGACTGCCATTTAAAAAAGGTTTCTTAGGTGTCTGTGCTATTGTTTAAAAATGTGTTAGTCTTCATGTTTTCCTGAAGAAGCAATGAATAGAATTCATATTAAGGGCATAGAAACAAAGGCTTAATTTTGAAGTGCTTTGGGACATCACATTAATCTGGGGCAATACTGAGTATGGTAGCTGGCACGTAAATAGTACCCTTATGTAGCTTTATACTTGTCTAACTGCATATTGTGGAGAAAACTATAGAAAATAATTGTACTGCACAAGTATGAAATATGAGGGGGCTTTATGTTCCAAATACATAGAGAACAAGTGAATACATGTAGTGTTACAGTGGCATTAAAGATATTGACCTTACCACATATTTATATGTATTTCTGTAGTTGATAATATAAGAACATACAAGATCAAAGGCAATAGTTCTATTCTTGTCCACCTTCCTGTTGTTGTTCACTTCCCTTCTGCCTTTATTCTCCTTCAGGACCAGCAGAAGGAGCTGAAACATCAGGAGGAGTTATCCAGTCTAGTTTGGATCTGTACTAGCACACATTCTGCTACGAAAGTCATCATTATTGATGCTAATCAACCTGGAAATATTCTGGACAGTTTCATTGTTTGCAATTCTCATGTGCTTTGTATTGCTAGTGTACCAGGTAAAGACTTGCAATGTTTTAGCTCCTGCTTTTTTAACTGTATCTTTCTCAGATTTTCTTATGCAATGAAAAAACAAGTATTTGTTAATTAGTGTGATAAAATGTTACTGTAACTACAGCAATAAAAAGTGTTCAGTTGGAGGAAAAACAACTGGATTTCTACTCTACTATTCCACTCTTCAGTTGGCTCTTGACCTAAATTAACTCAAAGGTAAAGAGACATCAGTAACCAGGATCAAATATTTTGTCTGCTGTATTATGAATTGTGCAATAGTGCCAATGTTTTATGGAACTGTGAACATCATAAAAGAAAAATATGTTGGCTTTTTAGACCTCTTCAGCCTCTTGAAGATAAGTAGCAAGTCTTGGAGCTTCGTGTAGAGGAATGCTTGTTACATTGAGAGTGTACGTGGAGAAGAGTGTACTGAGGGAAGTTTAATAGGAGAATATTATGATTCTGGAGAAGAACTAATTGCGCTTTTGGATTTCTTATTTCTTGACCTACACTTATAGAAGTCTGTAGCACTAGTTCCAGTGAAGCAGTTTTGTTTAATAAGCTCAGAAGAAATCTCTTTCCAGTGAAGTTTGAGGTTTTGCTCCGTTGAAACTACGTATAACTTGTAAAATCAAACCAGCATAAAATATAGTAAGATACGATAAAAAAGTCAAGAAACCAACAATAATATTTTAAATCTTAAAAATATTTGAGAGGGTTTTATGAGAGAAAAGCAGCTTTTCTTCCAGAACAAAAGAACTATTGCCATTAAATTCTTCATAAAGATGTAGATAGGTATCCCTGCATATATGCACTATTACAAAATCTAATTTCAATGGAAAATTTATTTGAAACAGAAATAAACTACTTGGAAAACCACAGATTGAATATAGCGTATGACATTCAGATGTGCCGCATGTGCAGATATTGCTGTTGCTTTTTGAGCTTTGTGACAGCATCTGTAATATCTGCTTGATCATGTTAAAATAAGCTTGTAGACAGGTATCTGCATGTTAAATCTTAGTTGCTGGAGAGTTTATTCAGTTTGAAAGCTTAGTTTGATATTAGATGGAAAAGTGACTCCCCTTTATGCCCACAAGAAACATGTGAGTTTAATCTCTTTCAGGGGCAAGGGAAACGGACTATCCTGCAGGAGAAGAAGGGTCTCAAGAAGCAGATCCCAGTCAAGTGGACAAGTCCTCTCTGTGTGGGAGTATGACTAGCAACAGCTCCGCAGAAACCGATAGCTTGCTAGGAGGAATAACGGTGGTTGGCTGTACTGCAGAGGGTATCACAGGAGCACCTGTCGCTCACGATGCAAATGGTGGCTCGCCAATGACAGATAAACAGTCAGGTATAAAAATATTACAAGTATGTCAGGGATGGCCAAACACCATTAGGTGTAATTGAGAAGTGACTGATAAAAGTTGTCTGTACGCAGTGATAACATAAAACAAGCTGTCTGTGGGAAATGGCCTATAAGTCCGACAAACTTGCACTGTATAATTGTAGCTGAAAACTTTGTGGAGGTGATAGGAGGTGGGTATTCTTTTACATACTTTTGGGAGAACTGTGTCTTGTGCATGGTCTAAAGAGAGCTTTTAAGTTATTCAGTGTTTGAAATGCAGACCTTGCTGATAGATGACTAGAGAGAATGTGGAAGGATATATGCCTTAAATCTTGTAAAGTCTTAATAGAGATTTAAGTGAAGCTGTTTACTTTATAGGCATTCTTCGTATTTTCTGTCATATACCATTCAGAGCTGTATGGTGATGTGATTATTAATGGATATGTGGTTATTGGACTTGAACATCATTTATTTTCTTATGGCATATAATACTGTTACCATAGTTGTGTTTTTTAATTGATTGGATTTCAGTGCTAATCTAGTTAAAGGGCAATCTGTGCCATCAGTCACTGGGTTGATACTTGAAGTGCATTTGACACTTGTTGATACCCAAATTTTAGTAGGTTGCGCTGGTTCTGATCTGATTTCTCTTTTTTCTTCTTTTTTTTTTTTTTTATGAGATAAAAAAATCTGGATTGTGACTAGTTATTACAGCTATTTGCTTACATTTTACGTATCAAGTTCTGGCTGTTTTAAACACCTGAGAATTCTCTTGCAATTGTTAAAAAATTTTCAAATTTTTTGTTCCATAGATACTGCAACTGAAAGTAATTCAGTAGATGAGAACATTCAAACAGCAGAGGAGGCAACAGAAGCAACAGAAGTCAATGCAGGGACAGGAGAAGACACAGCTGATGTTGCACAAACTGGAGTCTACACGGAGCATGTCTTTACAGATCCTCTGGGAGTGCAGAATACAACAGAGGCGTCTCCAGTGTACCAGCCTAGGTACATAGTCCTCATACCTCTTAAAATGTATTTAAAAGAAAAACATTATGTTTGCAGGAACGCAACATGGGGGTGAAACAACTGCTTTTTTTTTTTTTCTTGTTACGTACGTTGAGGTTTTTATAAGTAGTCTTGGTACAAGACACTCTGCGCTTTGCTTGCATGAAAGCGTCACCTGTGTACCAAAAGTCTTTTGTCTGTGAACTCGTATCCCTTGAGTACAGACACCTCCAGAACGGAGTGCTGTCTACCAGTTTGTCACCAAGTCCTCTCACTGACTGAATGTGAGTGGCGTTTAAATTCCCTGTTTTGATGTCAAAATAAGTAAGAATTGTACTCCTTTCTTCCAGTCAACTGGGTTGTTCCAGTGTATGTTTCTTTTCTCAGAATAGTCAGTCTGTGAGTAGTTACAGGAGTGGAGGAGAAGCTTGAAAGTAATCGGTGTTTCAGATCTTCAGGAATCTTCACTCTCCATGTACAGGCGCAAAAGTATCATGCAGCTTTTAAAGTGTTTCTTTTAACACGAGCCTCTGATGTTGCGACTCTCTTCTGCCATTCCCCAGAGATATCAGCAATACTGACAGGCTTGAACAGAACCTGCATTTCCTTGTATAAGTGAATGGCCACTTGAAGAAATTCATTGTTGTTGAGGTTTTCATCTGTATCGTTGTACTTTCATGCACAGTTACTGTTGGTTTTTTTAAATACCTTGTGGACTTCAAAAGCCAGTATAGAAACTAGCAGCAATGAAGTAAATACCTCTAGTTATAATCTGAATAATCTGTGCACTTCATTCAATGTATTTTAACTGTTTTGGTTTTTTTTAGTACTGAGTCAGAATTATATAAAGACATTGCAGTTTTGCCAAATGAGCAAGACCTAGTGAGAGAAGAAGCACAGAAAATGAGTAGCCTTTTGCCAACAATGTGGCTTGGAGCACAAAATGGATGGTAAGAAAATGCTAATATTGTTAAATTTATTTGGAAAAATTATTTGAAACTTGCTTCTTATGCCTACAGGCCTGATAGCTGTCTCCAGTGAAGATTAATCTCAAGAAGACCTCAAGAGAGCCTGAACTTTGTATGCTTTACTACATTTAGGCATTATAGAGTTCAAAGAAAGTATTGTAGGTGATTAGCAAGCTCTTTTTGGCAGATAACGCTTTTGTCTGCAGAAAAGTTTTGGTTGTTTTTTTTGTAGTCGAATAAATAGTTATGGTTTGATAATTCCATAACTTTCAATATTGTATTATGCTAGAAAAATATATTGTCCTTTTACTGCAGATGTATCTGCAAAGGAGTCGGTAACATTTTAGGCCTCTGAGAAACCATTCTGCCTGCTCACGTAGTTTTTCTTTCTGTCTATGCATAGTTTTCAGTGGAAGATGAAAACTTACTTTCCCTTTGATTGTGGATTTCAATTATAGGGTTTTTGTTTGGTTTTGTTCCTGTCTGGTAGACCTTTCCTAGTGCTTTTAATCCCTCCTGATTTGTCTTTGCAGCCTCTATGTTCATTCGTCAGTGGCCCAGTGGAGGAAATGTGTTCATGCCATTAAACTTAAAGATTCTATTCTCAGTATTGTGTAAGTCCTGAAAGAATGTTGTGTAAATCATACTGAACTTTTGTTAAAATACTTGCAAAGTAGTTTTATATTTCCTCCTCAAATATTGAGAATGTCAGTTGCCGTAAATGCATGCGTATTCTTTGAGGGGCAGTAGAAAACATTTGGGGAGTAAGGAAAACAAAACAAATCTTGTATCTGTTGGAAATACTACAGCTCAGATGATGAGCTGTAGCTGTATGCTTGGTATTCTTGGTAGCTGTATCCTCAAAACAGTTACAGGTTGTTATTCTTGATGTTTTCTTCAGGCATTGTAGCTAGATATATTTTAAGCTTTTTGAACTGGATTTTGACGCCTTGTTACTGTCCCTTCTCTTGAGCTATATTGTAGAAATCAAAACACTAGGACTAACGTGAATATAAAAACTATGCTGAAAAATAGAATGGTTATACCTTACTTTAAATTTGCAGTTTGAGAAATGCAGTTTAACGATGTATATTCTTGTGCCTCCTTTTTTTTCCCCAGACATGTAAAAGGAATAGTATTAGTTGCACTAGCTGATGGAACACTAGCAATATTTCACCGAGGAGTTGGTAAGCATTCTATTAGATCTTGAAACAGGTGAAGTTGTAACAGTATTTAGGAAAGAAATGTGCTGTTTATAAATAGTGTTCTGGAAATGTATTCACCAATCGCCTTTTTACAGGCTGTCTTGAGCTGCAGTTTCAAGTACCATTTTTGCAGTGTCCTAGTGCATTCCTGCAATTTTTTTTCTTACTCTGAGGAGAAGAATATCTAAGCTAAATAGCGAAAAGTCAGTTAATAAAGTCAGCTTTGATCATCATCTCTTCTGCTTTTTCATCATGCTCAATAGTCATGTTTTCTGTTTTGTTATTAGTGTTAATAATTGTCTGTGGCCAAGTACTTCAATGAGAATTTTGTAAGCATCCCTTCATAATTTCTGCCCAAACCATTCCTGCACGAGCTCCATTCTTCAGCCTCCAGAATAAGGACCTGGAGGGGAAGGTCTTACTATGAGTAACTGAAACTTATCTGTTGGCTTGTTCCACAGACTCCCTATTAATTTGTTCTTTTCCTTGTGGAGTTTAAATCTCAGCATTTAGAAGAATTAAAGAGGTTGCACATCACTAATGCAAATATTGGGAAAGATGCATGTGGGATGAAGTTGTTATGTTTTTAGTGTTTTCTTTTTTCTTTTTTTTTTTTTAAACTCAGACTTTAGTGGCTTACAATCCTTGAGGATCTCAAGTAAATGTCAGTGATGATCTGTGGCTTAGCTCAGTCTACAGAAGAATTTTACTTGGTGTTGAATGACCAAATTTAGTATGCTTTTAGTAGATTTTGGGTGCCTTTCTTAAGATCTTGCAGCATATTTAAAAAATTCTTGGTGCACTGGCCAACATTTCTATGTTCAGTCAAGCAGCAAGTGCCTAGCGCTGTGTGGGTAGTTGCTGCTTGTAATGTATACTGATGCCTATCCAAGTAAAGCATTCAGCACTAGGTAACTTGCTGTTTTGAAAAATATTTTGACGTGTTTTGAACATGAGTCGCTGTACAACCTTATTATATTAAAAACAAAGTAGCACTTGGGATGTTGGTAGTTTATATAGCTAGTTACTGTTTGGTTTGTTGTGTTTTTTTAATGAGGAGCCTAGCCATAAATTTGTATTGACTTATCCAGATTATTACAGCACTTTTAAAAAATTAGACTGTTAAGATACTTGCCTGTACTTCTAAATGATTTTTAAACTCATAGGAACCTATTTTTTGTTTTGTTTTTTCTTTTCCTTCTGTTTTTAAAGATGGTCAGTGGGATTTGACGAACTATCACCTCTTAGACCTGGGCCGGCCACATCATTCGATAAGATGCATGACAGTGGTACATGACAAAGTCTGGTGTGGCTACAGAAACAAAATCTATGTTGTTCAACCAAAGGCCATGAAAATAGAGGCAAGTTAAAATGGTGTTTAAAATAATTAAATGTTATGTTTTAATGCCACCTCATGCTATAGCTCAAAATCCAGAGTAACTCCAGAGAACAGTTATTTGTTCATCAGGACAGAAACAAGCAACCAAACAAATTTGTCTTGGGAAATACTATGACATTTTCTTTTCATTGTCTTGGAATATTTTAAGCCATGATGAGTCCGTTCTTGTTTATTGAAACCAATTTTTGGGGGGTTTAGTTCTCCACTTCTAGCTGCCCAGGAACTGGAAAGTGTCCTTGTACAGGGCTTGTAAGGCTAGCTCCCAGCTTACTGCCTACGTGCATGCCTCTTTGTGTTCTCCACCCACCTGTAACCTGCTCTATAATCTGTCTTTGCATACTTTAGAGGTTTGTAAGTGTTGATCTTGAATACACTCTCCCTCCAGTTATAGAATAGTTTGTCTATATAAGGTGTGTAGGCTGGTGTTTCTGCAGTGTTGTATGTGTACCTGACATCTCAAGTACAGAAAGTGGCTAAGGTTTCTGAAGACCATTAGCAGTATTAATACTTCAGCTTCTGCTAATTGGCCTGAGACATGGGCCAGACCTTTTGAGGGTGACTGCTCAGCTTTTCTGAAAATATCAACCACCCAATTAGTAGTCTATTTTTGTGAAGAAGACTATATATATGGGAAAACTAAAATGAAGGAATTCATACAACAGTGAAACTAATTGTTTTGCGGGTGGATAGTGTGTATTTTGCATGGGTGGGTTTGTATGCAAGAGCAAGGCTTGACAGAATTAGGAAGAAAAAGAACTTCTGGGCACATGTGTCTTGTGCTGTGATAGGAGGACCTCATACCAAAAAGGCTCCAGATTAAATGGAGACAGAAGCCAGAGTGGGCCACGATATGATAAATAAGTAGGAAACTATGGCTTTTAGATCACACTCCAGGGAAGGAAATCAGTATTTTACTATTACTTTACCAGCATCATATATTAATTGTAACTAAGCTAAACACTGGATCTGCTAGTGATCTTGCAAATCAGAGGGTCGTAGATGACTTAAGAAAACTTGCCAGTATTGACAGTGTAAGAGTAACAGAGGATTCTTTCTTACTTTTTCCTTTGTTTCATCTTCTAATTTAAAATCGAATATTTCATAGAAGTCATTTGATGCACACCCAAGAAGAGAAAGCCAAGTGAGACAGCTGGCATGGGTGGGTGATGGGGTATGGGTGTCTATTCGTTTGGACTCCACCCTGCGTCTCTATCATGCGCACACGTATCAGCATCTGCAAGATGTGGACATTGAACCTTACGTAAGCAAAATGCTAGGTAAGTTGATAAGAAACCTGTTGTATTCTTAAACCTCTTGCTGTCTGGAGCTTTCTTTTCGTGTTATGGATCAGGCAGTTCTCACTGCAAACTAGGGGGAAAGGTGGGTGGAAGGCTAGTCAAATCCTGTTAGTGAAAACTTGAATCTGGAAGTAGAACCCTAAGTCAGTCTGTAAAGTGTGATGAGGATGATAGGTCTTCTGATACAGTCCGTTGATCCTACTTGATGTCTAAGGTGTCCCTAAAAACTCAGATCTACGAGGACAGTGGTGGTTGGGTTGGGCAGGCATCAACAGGGACACTAAAATTTTTCTCTTTTTTACTGTACTGATGCCTTTTTTTTTTTTTTTTTTTTTTTTTTTTTAAATCTGAGAGTGGGAAAAATCCATTACTTGCCTGGAAAAATTGCCAGTTTTTCAAGAAAATGCAAAATAGCAAATTTTTATTGCTGTTGAAGCTAATAAGCTTTCTGACATTTTTAATTAATGTTTACATAAGAGCAGTTTGACCACCTACATAACACAACAAATACAGGTAATTGGGCCATGGGAAATCCTTCACAAGTAACTACTGTGCCATTGCACTTAGCTGGTCAGCCTTCTTCCTCTCCCCTCATAGTGCTAATGGATGAGAAATTCGTTTTAATGGATGAGAAACCATTATCTTACATCTGTAAACACACCTTTTGTTTTGTTTTTGTTTGAAAAGCTGCCCTGGTGCAGTAAGCTCCAAAAGATTTTTATTGTGCAGCGTTATGGAACTGGTTATACCTTTTGTGCTTTCTCACAGGTAATGTTAGTCTCTTTCTGTATAGGTTCACAACTCTTAATTAACAGAGTATTTTAACCTTTTAGGTTATCTTTACAACTGAAATGTACTCTTCTATCTTGTGTCTGTGTGAAGTGGGAGGGAATTACTTGTCTGCGTGGTTTGGGAGTTGGAGTTAAGATTCTCTGTTATGGAACTAAAATTATTCTTGCTCATAATTTTTGATGAAAAGCATCTTTTGTTTTTAGGTACTGGTAAACTGGGATTCTCATTTGTGAGAATCACAGCTCTTATGGTGTCTTGTAATCGTTTATGGGTAGGAACAGGAAATGGTGTCATCATCTCCATTCCATTAACAGAAAGTAAGTAAAATATAAATGAATAGCACTATGCAATATGCTGTAGACTTAAAAAGAGAATATTAAACGCCATTCAGATGCTTGTAAATGGATAGAAAGCTTTACTGCCAGGCTGAATCTTTCAGGTTTGTAACAGATTGGACCTGTGTGATTTTTAGCACCTAATCTTTGTACATGTTTACAATTACTCTGAGCGAAAAAGCACATCTCCAAGATCTCCTGTACTTCATTTTGAGCAGTTGCTGTGGCTTGAATGAAAGAGACACTTTGAAGCTTTAGAGGTGTTATGAGCATTAGCAGTATTTATAGAAGTTTATTGCTTGTAAGAGATGGCTTTAGTTTTCTAATTAATGTTGGTTTTGATTGCCACATGATCACCAAAGTAGATTTTTGTTTGATTTGAGCAAGCAATTTGATTAGCAATTGCTGCTAATACAATTTGATAGGCTTTAGTTCTTGAGATTTCATTACAAAGCTGGTATAAAGGACTGGAACAGCAGTAGTGCCAACTGCTTTAACGGACATGTTCAAAGTTACAGGAGTTGTAAACACATTCTACAAATAGGGCACTAACTTCTAGGTAAGATTCCAATAATGCAAATCCAGGTATCTGCTTAAAAACAGACCCCAAACACTTGTTATAGGCTGAAAGTAGTTGGGGGTGGGAGGGGAAGCATTCAGCCATGGGCAGTTGAACCTTGGGAGAAGGGAACAGTTCAGTTCAAGGGCAAAACAAATCTTAAATAAGTAAAGCTTAGGAAGAATCTGTGTGTAAATTGATTGTATTTAAAACAAGCTCCTCCTCCCCCAACACTTGTGCCTGAGACAAATGTTAAAACACATGGACAGAAGTTTCAGCAAATAAAATACAGAACTTTGATTGCCCTAATTGTACTGTTACATAGAAAGTAGTACAGAGTGACAGGTGAAATCTTAGGGTAATTTAATAGTAAAAACTCTTCATGTTGTATCTGCTTTGTTGAACAGCACATACATGCGTTGTTTCTCATACTGTTCCATTACATTGTCCATCCATTCAGTAAATGTCTTTTTTTGCACTGCATGAATGTACTAAGGAAGGATAGACTTCCTATCATGAATTTGAAGTAGTTTAAATCATGCTTTCAAAAATTATAGCTCTTAATTTGCGTCAAGCTTAATTTAATGTTTCCAGAGGAGTTTGTTCTAAAACAGTAGTGAACATGAAAAAATCCCTATTAAAGCTATTCAGTTTAATTTCAGTTTTGTTAGTTGTTCATGAATCAGAACAACAGTTTGCGAGTAGCCTGATAGCGGGTTTGAGAACCCTCGTTACAAATATTCATGGTTTTCAAAAACAGCCACATCCTTGCATAAGCGACTGCATATCTCAGTTCCCTGGGTCTCAATAGCAGGGCATCTTCCAGATCTGCAAATGATGTTTCAAAAAGGCACTTGAAAACATGAGTTGTTATATATTATTTTGGCAGCCTCCTACAAAGGAAAGAGAGAAAGGGGAAACGTTGCTAATCAATAATAAACTTTATAGCGATAAAGCACGTGAAAGCGTCAGCGCTTTCATTGTCCATTTTGTCCTGAAACTTTTATAACAAGATGCTATTCTGTGTGACTTTTTATTGAATCTTCTGTAATTAGATATTTACTGTTTTTAGGAGCTAAAATTTTAAGCTCTACCTTATCAAAAACCAAAATATAAAGTGGTGGGTTCTCATTAATCCTTCTCCTCTACTGTCATACCTATCCATTTCCCCTTTCCTCCTTTCTCACTTTAGCTGTAATCCTCCACCAGGGACGTTTACTGGGGCTGAGGGGTAAGTGCAGATCCTGAACAAAAACCTGTTTTCAGGCTTCTAATAGCCACTTCGAGGCTGTTTCCCACTCCTTATAGATTTACCCTTTGTATGTTCCTAAATGTTTTTCCACTTGCAGTTACTGCATTGCAGCAGTTTTATGTTTGCTAAATGGCCACCAATCTGCTCAGCAGTTTAGTATATCATCCTGTGTTGCAGCTGAGACTTTGTTTTTCTTCCAGCCAACGTGATACCATATCTTATAACTTTGTCATTAATCCACATCATTTACTGTCTTGTTACAAATCACTGTTTCTTTCACTCCTTTGATAGTCTTTGGAATGGAGATGGCTTGTATGTCTAGCATGAGTACTCCTCTGTTTTAATGGATTTTAAAACTTCTCAGTAAAAACTAGATGTAGAATTACAATAGGGTAGCTCCTTCATGCCCACAGGTGGCTGTTTATAGAGAATCTTTGCTGGCAAGGGGATACCCTATGATTAGTTGGAATGAAACTGTCTTTAATTATATGTTTAAGTACATTGAATTTGCTCATACTGAAACACATTAGAGGTGCCTATTTTCTATGAAAGATACAGTCCTTTCACAAATTATTTTTTTCCAAAAGTAGGATATTAAAATCTGATGTTTATGCTAGACTAATAAGAATCCTGCTCCATTTTCTGATGTACTTAAAATAACGAAGCATGCAATCTTTTTTCTTTCCAGCTCTGTCTTGAATTGGCATTGCTGCCCTCCTGTTTCATTTTTATCTAAGTTGGCTTTAGCTTTTAGATGGTACCATAAGGTTTCTTAACAAATAACCATTTCTGCAATTTGTATTTTCAAGTAGAAAACACTTCTCTTCTTTTACAGCTAATAAAGCAGCAGTAGGCTCCGGAAACCGTCCGGGGAGTGTAATACGTGTGTATGGTGATGAAAACAGTGACAAAGTGACTCCGGGAACATTCATACCGTATTGTTCAATGGCACACGCACAGCTTTGCTTCCATGGGCACCGTGATGCTGTTAAATTCTTTGTCGCAGTACCTGGTAAGGTTTTACTACCATTCTTTAAATGAAGTTTATTTTTCGCCCTCATTTGCTTAGTTAAACATAGTGTTTAGGCAAAGATAGCAAATGTAAGAAATCGTACATTCAGAAACAATTTATTATATTTTATTTACAAGAATTGTCTGATTCCTAAGCTGCAGTATTGTTTAATGGGACGAAAGGGGGTTGGTCACAAAGAAAGAAGTGCTTTGCGTCCATCTGGGAAAAAGGTACTGTGGTGAGTACTTGCCTATTAAGAAGACAGTCAACTGCTAATTGATGTAAGGTCCAATTTAAGAGTCTGACATCCTGCAGGAAGGATGAGCTACTAAGGGAGAAGCCCCCAAAGGAAAGAATTTCAGTTGAAAAAGCTAAAGAGCTTCTTAGAAGCTGCAGTGTTGGTTGAATACCCTCTCAGTGCTTGTACGCACCTTGTGTGCTGGAAGTAAATGACAGAAGTTTGCTTCATGCGCTGACATGCGCTGAATCATTTCAGTTGTGTGTCTGAAAGTCCTGAAGTCTGTATCAATGTCATTCTCTAGATCTGCATGCCTGTGCTGTGAATCTATCAAGAGGCATTTAATTTTCTGCTTTCTGTTGAACTGATTCTTCATCTCTTTAGAGAGATGAAATGGGAGCAAAGCTAGCTTTCTGTCCCTCACTGAAGAGATACTAGAATCCAAAGTTAAGTGTATCATTAGGTATTAAGTATGCCATCCAATGACAGAATACAGGTGGTAGTGTTCTGTGAGATGTGGCATAAAAAAATGTATTCTGTTTTTAATCCAGGACAGGTTGTTTGCCCTCAGAGTAGTGGTGGAACAGAGCTAACAGCTGATAAACCGGCCCAGGAGTCCTTCAACCAGAGTCCCTTAAAATCAATGTTGGTGATAAGTGGTGGAGAAGGATATATTGACTTCAGAATGGGTAAGCAATACTGAGCTTAAAATCAGCTGTAACCTCTTCATACTGAAAGGTCATTAACCATATAACAACATCCACTGTGACTGCAGAGCGCATTTGTGTGGTCAGTCAGTATGCAGTCTTTACCAAGCAAGTGCAAGGATAGAAGGATCTTTGTTCTCCCCCACACGCACGCACGTGCACACACACACCTTTGGTTTCCTCTTCTCCCAATAAACCATGACCTCTGAGATGACTCTGTAAAAAGGATGATTTCAAACTCTGCTTTGGAGTCATGTACCACCTTACCATTTGTGCTTTCAGTCTTTCTTTGGAAGGTTAGTCTTCTATCTCAGGCTGCTGG
Source organism: Burhinus oedicnemus (assembly GCA_008921705.1). Classification (NCBI taxonomy): domain Eukaryota; kingdom Metazoa; phylum Chordata; class Aves; order Charadriiformes; family Burhinidae; genus Burhinus; species Burhinus oedicnemus. The sequence goes on from VFFE01007255.1 coordinate 2,188,043, forward strand.
AAAATAGTCCGTAGTTACTTAAATACGCAGACTGACTATAAAAAGTCATGTATTACATGGAGAACACTCAAACTAAAATTTACTCATTTTTGAGTGAAAAGGGGAAAATATAAGTTCACTGTTGGTTTTTTGTGTCCTTATTTTGATCGGTGCTTTTTTTGGAGAGCACTTTTGCGTGATCTAGCCCATAAAAGATTTCTTGTGTAAACACTTTTTTTTTTTAAATTATTGAAGCTTGTGGGGAAATAGAACCATAACCACTCTCACTTTGTTACATGCTTAGAATCTGCAGCTGGAGACCTTGACAAAAAGTGCATAAAAAGCAGTCACGACTTCTAGACCTGGTTTTGACCTTTTGCCTTAATCTCCCTGTAGTGTTTTTAAAGAAAAACAAAACAAAAAGTAAACCAACAAAAAAAACCAAAACAAAATCCCAAAACACCACTACAAAGAAAAACTCATAAAGGCCAGCCTGAATTCTGTCATCCCACTAGTCAATGAAAAACAAGTTCCTGCTGGTAACCCCAGTGGAGCTACACAGGAGACAGGACTTGAGGTAACTCTGTGCCACGCTGCAGTGAGGTATTAAACTCTGCGAGTTCCGAGCAAGCTGGCGTAGCCACATACCAAATGTGCGTTTCGCCGTCCTTGTAGTGTGATGCAAAGCCAGGAACTTCAGCCTCAGCACTAGAGCTGCATTAGCTCAGCTGTTGCCACATAAGTGCCGCAAACTGGCTCAAGAGCAAGTTCAGGCTATTCTGTGTTTAGATTCCTCAGACCTCCAAAGCAGTCTAACCAGAAAACCAGCCAAACTGACTTGAAACCTTCCTGAAGCTGTAGATCAGTTCCCATTTAATGTGATTAAACTGACGTTCTTCTGTACCACAAGACTGCCTGTGTATTGATGTTTATTACTGTCTACGTGCAGTTTTGTGTAGTGGTTAGTCTGTCACCTTTGATCCAAGTCAGCTCACGTCATCAAGACTTTAGACACAGTTATAAAGCTGCTCTTCTCTTTTGAAGAGCAATAATGGAGAGTAGGCTTAAGGCCGTCTTGTGCCAGTGTGTGCAGAGTTGTGACAAGCTAGGATAACTAGAACAAGAGGAAAGGTGGGGGGAAAGGTTCATCTTATACCCGAGTGTTGCGTTGTCTTACTTGTGCTCAATTACTGCTCTTATTTCCAGAGCACTTTATATGGTTTATGTGTTTATGCTAGCAACTTGCTTGTAGCATAACCATTTCTATTTCTGCCTGCGAGGGACTGCAAGTCTGCAAATTAGGTTGTTGCTTCTCTGCCCCAAAAAGCTGTAAGTAATGAAATGTGTAGAATATGGGTACTTAAACTGCAGTTAATTTGGGGGGCTAGAACTGAAGAATATGACCGTCAGAATACTAGGCTCTGAAGTAATTACGCAACAGTCTTTCGGTTTGTAATGTATATATTCACAATCTTGAACATGCTTTTATATGAGCATATGGCAACTACTGTCTTTTACAGTGTTTTTCTTGTACACCTAGATGTCACTTGTCTTGCTGCATTTGGTGTTAATACTGGGTTTTATTGTCTGCCTGAATCAAAGCTGTTGTTTTTCAGGTGATGAAGGTGGAGAATCTGAACTCCTTGGAGAAGCTCTACAACTTGAACCTTCTGTAGCCAAAGCTGAGAGGAGTCACTTGATAGTGTGGCAAGTAATGTGTGGCAGTGAGTGAGCCTGTAGGATGCAGCTGGAGACCTTAAAAAAGAAAAAAAAAAAAAAAAAAAAAAAAAAAAAAAAAAAAGCGCTTCTGCATGTTTTTTATTTTGTGAAACCTGTTTCACTACATGATGTTGAAGCATTTCTTTGCTGTTTAACTTTATATTGCAAATCTGTCATACCTTTAACTATACAGGAATTAGCTTGTGCTGTTTTACTGCACCCGTGTTACATGGAACAGTATAATGAAATCGGACCTTTCTCAAAACTGGTGTGCACACCATAGTAAGCAACTGAGACATTAGTTTTACTGTACCACAGCAATCTAATGTAGTTCACTTTGGTAGTCTCACTGGACTTCAGCTTTATTACAACTGAGCTTAATTTCACTGTATAATGCATTGAGTAAAACAGCAAAGTTATTCCCACAGTATGAAAAAAATTGACAAATTATAAGATGGATTATTAAGACTCATCCAAATATTCAGTGAGGGCTAAAGCAAACTGTAAATTTCAGCTTTTGTTTTCAAACCTGGAAAACTTGCTTACATAGTGTATATGGTTTCATTTGTTACATGCATCAGAATTTATGGGGGGAAAATGGGATTGTATAGGAATTAAGATGACAATATTTAAATAAAATTACATGTTTTCACTATTGAACCTTAAAGTTTGAGAACTGCTGCCCTCAATAACGAGTAATTTTGAGCATAGTGTTTTCCCATTTCCCAGACATGGAACAACTCTGTTTCCAAAGGTTATTCTTACGATGATCTAAATTCAAAAATAACGGTAAAATTCTTGAACAGGGGGTATGTTTTGTTCTTTTCTTGTCTTAACTCCTTATGTCCTAAGCACTAGAATGATCTTCTCTGCCTAGCTGGTCAAACTCATGAGGCACTACGTGTGTGAAGGTTAGAGACCTCAATTAGAGCATGAGAAAAGACTGAGAGTGCACAGGAAAAATGCATTCTGCCCAAGTGAGATTGTAAAGGAACTTTAGTGCCAGATAATTAGGTACAAAATGTTGTTTGGTTTTTTTTTTGTAATTGCATACCCCAATCTAGTAAAAAGAAAAAAAAAAAGTTTAGTGACAATGTTAGCAGGTAACACTAAGATTGAGTAAATTGACGAAAGTCAGGAGACTCTAATATTAGGCTGACATTCTGTCTACTCACCATCTATTTTTTTTAACCATAAGCGTGAGTTGAAGATTGTCTTCCTTTTACATTGAATTTCCTACATTAGTATCAAACCTGAGTTAAACACTTCATGATTTCTGTACTTCAGAATATTTTAAACCCCAGACTTGCTCTTTCATTTAGTCTCTGGAAAGTAAAAGTTTTGCGGGGTTTTAATAAACATCCAGCATTTACCCCCAAAAGGCTGGGACTGTTCTGTTCAGGTTAGCAGAGAAATTTAGTAACTTGATTATGTGAGAGAACTGAACAGTTTCAGAGGAGTAAATATAGAAACACTTTTTTAAAACTGCCTAAACATTTTTATGCAATAGGAGCAGTTCTGGTCTATCAGGCAAACATGTGTTTATATATTTTCTTAATTTTTTAAATGAACACATTTAGCTGAGGTCTATTGTGTAAATATATATTTAGGCAGCTTTTTCAAATGCATATCATAGCTGATAAACCAGAAAAACTCCTTTCAGGTCTATTGGTTAGATTTATATGTATAAATACTTTTTAAGCGACATATTTTGTACACAGCTGTTCCTCTCGTAAATATGTATTTAGGACATGAACTATGTAGTAAAAATCCTTATTAAAGATGTCTAATATCTTGGTAGTATTTTTCTCTTCAGAATGCCAAAAGCGATGAGAGCATGTTGTTCATAATTTGCTTTCCAAATTCATCTTTAACGTCACTCCTAAAGTACTTTGGCTTAAATATAAAGTCTAGGAGCTTTTTACAAATTATACAGATACAGAAAATGAACTGACTAAACACTCTTAAAGACCTATTTGAAACCTATAGATATGTATGCTGAACCTGAAGCACATCTGAATTAACTTCTGAAATTGGATGTCTAAGAAAAATGCTGTCTAAACTTTTACTGTTGTGCAGAATCTTCACTGTGAGTGGTGCAGTTTCATTGCTTCTCCTGCCATTTTCTTAAATTAATTTTTTTTTTTTCCCTCTTTGGAAAACACAGTCTCCAAAGCTTTTACTCACTGGTTGATTGTCACATTCTCGTGTTCTCAGAAAAAAAGCGCACAATTCTGTTCCTTCGTTCCTGTATAGCATTTTATTTGTAACTAGTGCTGAGCTGTTTTCTCTGAGCAGCTTTACTGCTATCAAATAGAGCAGTTCAATCTGGCAAGTGTGTACCTGGTCTTTTGCCAAATGTATCTGGTCCACCGTGCCATTTTAGTCACCTCAGTGGGCCAACTCTTGCAAATTTTTCAGAGAATGATTGTTTCTGTCCAAAAGTGGAAGGGTTTTAAAGAAAACAATAGGTTAACTATGTACCACTGTGGGTGTAGATAAAAGGCATGTGCACTTCTCTGTATTTCTCATTTAAAAACTTTATCCCCTGTCCTAAGGTACAGTAGATTAAATGGGTCCCTATTGTCATCGCAGTGCTCTGGGATTTGTAAACTCTGCTTAAGGTCGCTTTGAACGGTGAACAAAGCACGTAAAACTCCAGGCATTGAGATGACAATACGCTCCTACAAATCCGCCTCAAGAATGTGTTTATGCAATACACTCATGTGATTAAAGCATCATATAAATAGGAGCTAATCTCTTGATAGCTACAGCTTGTTAATAGTTTGGAAACATTTCGAGCACAAAATAATGCAGCACATTACTTGCCTGGGTAAGGGTGTTTGCATGGTAAAGGTGAAACGCGTTGTATAAGCTGCTGCATCGTCCATTTCTTGTAAAGGTCTTCCTGCGTTGGATCAGATAGAGCTGGCAGAGCGTAGACACTTTATCATAGGCTGCCTTAGTAACAAACAAATGTTAAATCTGTTTTATTATACTAACTGTTCTAAAGAAGGTGTGTCTTTTAAAATGCTGTGTAACTGAATATTTATTTCCATGTGAGTATTATAAAAGTTACCAAAGGATTAAACCTGACTTAGCACTCTTGTAAGTGGCCCTGTTGAGACAGGGTCTTGTGAAGGCCCTGCTCTGTAAAACAAGACACGGTAAACTCAAATACAGTTCTTTAGGGAAATTAAATGTTTTTTCTAACAGGGTTATGCCATATTGTAACAACCTATGTTGCACCTCAAAGCATTTTTCTATACACTAAATGTCTCTCCCGCCCTCTAACAAGATTAAGTTTCCTTTATTAATTTTGTTGATGCACATTTCTCAATCTTTTAAACATATATTTTAAACATTTTATGGTCTGTAATTTTTGGAAGTTTTGTCTGTTGGACACTTTACGCTGAATTTTACTTGCCTCTGTAATCCGAGATGGATACTACAGCGTTAAACTTGCTGTCTGTTAAAACTTGAGGCTTCTTTTCTGTGAGCAGAAAAGCTCATATAGCAGTGTAGTTATTTCAGTATTTATTTCTATTATTGAATCCATGGGGTTCAGAATGTAACTTTGTACATGAAATATATATAAATATGTATATGAAACATGCATCGGATTGGTGTGTTCTTTGTAGTCTCACGTTGAGTTCAAAGGTTTTTGATGCTACCAGGAAGCGTAATAATTGGGTATTTTCCACTAGCGGCCCAGTATTGCCATCATAAACCCAGGCAGTAATGTGTGTGAGGTGGCCCACAACGAGCGTAATCCTGCTGGCTCCTACCGGGCCTAAGCAAAAACTCTGAAGAAAAACTTCGTTCGCTGCCTGGCTCCCAAGTGCTGCCGTGCTGCCCTGATTCCTAGGGTGGGAGCCCGGAGGAGATCCATCCGCAGTTTGGGTGAAATAGGCGCTGGCACTGGAATTCTTTTTTCTTTTTTTTTTTTTCCAAGTTTTCTCAACACCTAAGCTCAAACACGTGTTGGTTACTTATCACACAGCAAAGGAAATGGTATATTTATAATGCAGAAAAATGAGGAGTCGGTGACAAGACATTCATTTCTACTGCAGAAGAACAACACTCGGCTAGAGCCAGCTTTTAATTTTTTTTTCCTGGCTCATCTGCCACTTTCTAACCACATTTGTCCCAACAATTGATCTTAATTAGTATGTAACAAGTGGCCATGCAACCGAAAATAGTTGGTTAACCTTTGTTGTAATGGATTGGGGAGGTCCCCTCCTCGGGTGATGAAAGCGCTGTCCCCTGGCGTGCCGGGGCATGGTGCCGTCGGTCCCTCGCCTTGCCTGTGCGCATGGTACTCGCTCGCTTCTCTCCAGCGGGACTGAAGGACCCGCATAAGGGTGTTGATTTTGGGTACCTCTAGGACACAAATAACTCATATTGGCCCATGCCAACCATATGAATCCATCCGTGGCTCAGAAAAGGCTAAGTGTCCTGCAACCAGTGTTATAGCAACTTGAAGTTTTATCATCTTTGCTTAAAAATACATTTTTTTTTTTTCCTCATTTACTGGAGTTTTCTTGCAAGATTTTTGTCTCTCCAGAATATATGTACTGACGAATTTCCCCCTCCTCAGTGTTTATTCCTGGGAATAGTGCCCATTCACACGCATGGCACATCACTGCACTGCGCTGAGACAGTGCGTGTACGGGTTAGATAGGAAGAAGCAGCATCTGTCTTGGATCTGGAAATGGTCAAGCTCTGCTGGCAGCCCCGGCGGCACCTCAGGTCTGTGGGTAAGTTAGTTTTTCACAGCCTGTATTGAGAGAGAGAGAGAAGTGCTAATAGAATTGTGACCTCGGTTACGGTGTTACAAATGATATTTGGAGACTGAAGTTTTAAGCCATTAGAAAATACTCGGGCCCTTCCGCAATGGACGCGGTGATAACAGGGAAAGTACTCACCGATTCTGTAGCTGGTACGAAAAAAGTTCTCAGTTGTGTCAGTCGCCTATTAAAAGAGGTATTCAAATCAGAATGCATAAAATGTTGTTAATTGTACAGGAAGTGAAAATGTTTCAATGAGAACGGCTTTTTATTGGAAAATAGTTGTTTGCTGGAAACTAAACCTCAAACTTACTGATAGACATCGATAGACATACAGCAAACCCAGATGAGGGATTCTTTTTGCCCTTTTTCAGCATCCTGTGATCTACTTGAAAGCTGTTTGAGTAATACAGTCTGTAAATGTTATTTAACATTATAATGATTTCTGCACAAATGCCCCTTAAATCTACCGTAAAAGGAGCTTTGAGGAGGTCCTTTGGCCTTGGACCATACTCCGATTCATGGCATGGTGTTCAGGACTTGCTGGAATTTTGCATGATAATAGCTAAATTCTTAAAAAGCTAATTTGAGATGACAAATCCAAGTATGAGAATTGTTTTCCTGCTTTTCAAAACACTCTTTAAAGTGATGGTGAGGAGGGAGCTGATGAGAAGTGACGTGGGTTGTTGCTTGGTATGATCTGCTTGTGCTTCTGGGCAGGCGGGAAGCCCCAGGACTGGGCACAGTCCGTGTCGTGTTTAAACACAAGATGGTGCTCTTACAATTCAAAGGCAACATGGAGACCTAGAAGGAAAACTCATTTTCCTGGAGTATCCTCTTCTGCCTGCCTTTCTGTCAACATCCATGTTTCAGGTTTCCTCTAACAGCTCTTCAAGTTGAAGCTGGTCAAAGAAAGGAAAGGAGAATCTGCATGTGTGATCATCGAAGGGTTCAGAAGATGGCCTTCAGCTCTCTGCCGCGGTTAAGTCGCGTCGTGGGGGTTTGTCTGCCTCCAGTACGGCCCCAGCCAAGAGACTGGGCTGGAGGTGGCTGCTCCGGAGCTGGGACCTCTTCAGCCCTTTGCATGCAATGCTTAGAAAAAGGAAAGGACAAGGGTTTCCTTCTTTAAGAAAGGCCCAGCCGGCGTGTCCAGCAGCATCCACCCCCTGCCTGCCGCTTCTCCAGCTTCAGGAAAGTCCTGCTCCAGTTTGCAGGTGGGACGTTAACGACTCCCTTAATTCATACCCTGCCCGGAGAACAGCCCTTTAAAAGCTGCCCACGAGCAGCAGCTCTGGCTGCAGGGGGGGCTCCTCTCATCTGGCCACGGACCTTCCCCATCCCTCTTCCACCCCAGAGGCCAAGGGCTTTGGGACATGCAGGCAGTTTCTGCAGTGAAAGGGAGGGTTGCTGCCGTCACCTGCGGCAGCTGCCACCACTGCACAAAATGTCACTGTGCCCAGGGGCTCCTGCTTTTGTAGGCTGTCTCGGGTCTGGAGCTTAAATGAGGGGAAGAAAAGGAAAAAACCAAAACATGTTGGAAACCTTCCCAGACTCCACATCTGCTTTTCACTTCCACCTTTCGGTGTGTGGGGCCAAGATGGGGAGTGCTGTATCCCGATGGCCCTGGGGTCCTGCCCCGGCTCTGCACCGGCATGGATGATGGAGCTGCCGCCAGCCGGGTCCCACGTCTGGACCAGCATGGTGGCGGTGGCAGCACTTCGTCATGGTGTCACCATTATGCTGTCTCATGGCCGGGTTTGCTGGCGCGGTTCTCAGGGTCTCCCTTTAAAATAAAATTAGGCTGAGGCTTGCTTTGAGTTTAAGGGGGGGGGGGGGGGGGGGGGGGGCGCGGGGAAGCTGATAGGTGCTGCACTGGGTCAGACCGCACGTCCTGGTGTCCTGTCTGATGGTGGCTGAAAGCAAACGCCTAGAGGAGAGAGCAAGAACGGGGCAGACAGAATCACCGGGGTTGGCAGGGACCTCTGGAGATCACCTAGTCCAACCCCCCTGCCAGAGCAGGGTCACCCAGAGCAGGTTGCACAGGACGGTGTCCAGGCGGGTTTGGAATGTCTCCGGAGTCGGAGACTCCACCACCTCTCTGGGCACCTCCAGTGCCCTGCCACCCTCAAAGTAAAGAAGTTCCTCCTCATGTTCAGATGGAAGTTCCTATGTTCAAGTTTGTGCCCGTTACCTCTTGTCCTACCACTGGGCACCAACGGAAAAAGACTGGTCCCATTCTCCTGGCACCCTCCCTTTGAGTATTTGTAAGCATTGATGAGATCCCCCCTCAGTCTTCTCTTCTCCAGACTAAAAAGTCCCAAGTCCCTCAGCCTTCTCTCGTAAGAAAGATGTTCTGGTCCCCTAATGTTCCAGACCCACAGGTCACCCCACAGCCTGCTCTGCCTTCAGGCTTGAAGACTCGGCTTCTACCTTGTGGAAACAACTGGATTGATGGAAAATGGTGCAGCTGTCTGCATCCCAGCAGGAATAAAAAGCAGGAAATCGGAGAGCTCGTTGGTTTGTGAAGGCAGCTGGAATACCTCTGGATACTCCTCTGGATGTGGTAAATACTGAGAATGAGATAAAATGTTTCTTCTGGCGCTGCACGGGCGCTCCTGGCAGATGCTGTCGCAGGCACGCGGGTGCCATGCAGGGCTCGGACCCTGCTCGCTTGGGGCATTTGGTTTCTGCTCCCGGAGACAGCAGAGAGACTTCTGTGGGCATGAGAAGCACGTGGAGCCGGTGCGAAGAGTTTCAGGCTTTCAGGCCAGACCTGGCAGCGGTTTGGGGTGGGTAATTGCACCGGGAAACAGCGTTGAAGGCTGATGAGGGAGGCTGAATCCAGGAGAGAAAAGATGCTGAGGACATTTTTGGCTGTTAATTGATGTGTTCAATGAGAGAACAGCAGGATGTGTGCGTGGGCAGGGAAAATTGAATTCTTGTCAAAATTGCCCAAAAGGTAATGAAAATCCCTGAGATAAGAGAGAGGTGAATTGTGGGGCGGCCACAAAACCATTAGAGTCCGGTTGACTCACTTGCAAATAAACACTGTGTGGGTGCGCGCTGGCAAAAAAGGCTCTTCTGCCCTTTGCAGGTGTGCCCGTATCTCATCTCTCCTGGGAAGGAAGGAGGATGCTGCAGCCCAGGTCCCTGTGCCCGGCCAGACCTGGGAGGTGTGGGGGGAGCAGGGTCGGCCCCCGGCAGCCACACTGCAAACTGGGAGCAGCAGACCCGAGGTATCCATCCTCGCCTTGCTGCAGGGGGCTGTGCTTTTCCACGGGTGGGAAGAGAAAATCGGACAGGACATGTCAAGAGGGAAGAAGGTGGCACCAGGAACGTTGCTGGCAATGTCCGACTGGCAGTACCGTTGCTGTAAAACACCAGGACAGAGTAAAGGCTTCACGCAACGGGGGTAAGGAAACAGTTTTGCTGCCTTTTGGGTGCTGACGTGCTGTCAACCCGACCTGCCGTCAGCTCGATGCAGCGAGTCAGATGACTGGCTTTTGCAAGCGTTTTAAAATGTTGTTTCTCAGCCAAATCTCCAAACTTTTCAGCGTGCTCGGAAGGTCATTTCACCAGAGCAACCCGCAGCTGCAATAAAGCCCAAAATGTCAACTTTGGGCCAAAGCCACGGCTGAGCTGCTGCAGTGAGCTGTGCACGGAGAGGCGAGCGGGTAGCTCGTGCTCGGGTGCGAGACGAGGTGGAGATGGACCATGATCCCTGCGGGGCTGGTCCTGCGAGGAAAAGTGATGGCTCTTCAGACCCTTCCCCTCTGGGTTCTGCTACGGTCCTGCTTTGCAAGAAGCTCAGGGCCCTGGTGGTCAAAATGCTATTTGGCATTGGGAAGGCAAAATCACAGAATGGTTTGGGTTGGAAGGGACCTTAAAGATCATCTAGTCCCGACCCCCTGCCATGGGCAGGGACACCTCCCACTAGACCAGGTTGCTCAAAGCCCCGTCCAGCCTGGCCTTGAACACCTCCAGGGATTCCAGGCATCCACAGCTTCCCTGGGCAACCTGGGCCAGTGTCTCACCACCCTCACAGTGAAAAACTTCCTAATATTTATTCTAGGAAAATGCCTGAAACTGGCCCGGTCTCACGAAAAGGAGCAGTTGTAACTGCTGTGGGGCTTATCGGAGAGGCTGGAGGCTCCCAAGCCCTTGTGTGACGGCAGCAGAGAGGGCAGGAGAGGTGGCCCATCACCGCACCAGGTCCCCAGAGGAGATCGGGGCAGCCAGCCTTGCCCTGGATGTGCCCTCGCTACTCATTCAACCTGGGAATAGTACAAATGGGTCAGAAACACTGCAAAAGGGAGCACGGAGGAAACTTTTTGGAGGAATGAAGAGACTAACAAAGCTCTGCCTGAGCCAGCAGCAGTGTTTCGGGCTGACAGCAGCACTTGGGTGTTGAAAGTGTTCCCGTTTTGTGAGCTGGCTTTTGCAGGCACTGTAAGGTGTGATCGCAAATGAGACAAAGGCAGGAGAAGTAACTCGGAGCAGGTCCCAAGGAGCGTTTTCAGGTTGTGAAGACAGAAGGCCAGCAGCACCGGCTGGGCTCGCCCTGCCAATGAAGTGACAATGTTTCCAAATTCCTCTTATGGTTAAAGCAGACTTTGCCGGGCTCCTTGCACCTCGAGCAGATGGGATGTATGATCCCAAGCTGGACCACGCTTCCTACTGCTTGCTCAGTGTGGCTTTAGGCTGGTATCTACACACTATAAAAATATAGGTTTATTCTCAGGCTGATCCCCAAAAGAGAAAATGGGAGCTGAAGAGCTAGTTGAAACGGTCATGGTTCACAAGAACTGCAGACCAGACAGGCGCAGTTCAGAGGTTTTTCAGTGCTGGGGGTCTTTCTGGTCCTTAACAGAGCCCAAACAAAGAAATGCTGCGATGTGAGCTCGGTGGGTCGCTGCAATAGGAGGCACATCCAAGGCTGGGAGTAAATAAAGTTGCATAAGCTGGTAGGTCATAGCTCTACTAAACCATTTATAGGCCATAAATCCATGTTTCCTGGATTTTTTAGCTTCTGATTAAAAATATAAAAAATACTATGTGATCGGAATAAGCCACTTGATCGTCTCTTAACACCGATACTGTGCTGGGAAAAGCTCCTCATCCCACCAGCAGGCGGGTGCGCTCTGCGGGAAGCCCAGGGATGCTCCCAGAGGAAAGCCAGACACTGGCAAAAAACGAGCCACTGCCACGTATGTGGTGTAATTGAAGGACTTGGCCAGCACCACATCACCATATGGTGACACGTTGTTGTGCTCTCCCTTTAAATCGCGTCAGCATTCGGCATCTTTATTTCTGCAGGTTTTATGGCTGTGGAGGGTGCAAGAACCTATTGGCTTTTAATAGCCTGGAGTTATTTAGAGATTTTATTTGCCCAACAGCACTGTGCTTTCTGGGATGCTTTAGGAAATGCAGTAATTAAATGTTTTTATTAAACATACCCACTTGGGCAATGTTAAACATTTTCAGCTGGTAAATGCAATTTAGGGACTGTCCTGGTCTGTTCAGGGCTGTGACAAGCGCTGGAAGAGCGGAGCTGGTGGCCCAAGGACGGGCACCCGCACTGTGCCGTGCATCGAGCGTCCCAGAGCAGGCGTCAAATTCACTACACCTGCCAGCTGAGCGGCTTTGAACCCACGGCCTGGGTGCGTTTAGTTTCTGTGGGGTGCTTGGGGTGTCAGGGACGCTCCTTCCAAAAATGACCCCTGGGCTCGACAGCCTCGATCCTGCAAACTTCTAAGCACACACGTGAAGTCGCAGCACGTGACTTCAACGGGGCTATTCGTGTCCCCACGGGAAGCGTCCGCTTTGCTTCTTGCAGGATTACAAATGCTGCAAGCCTTAAATTGAGGGCATGAGAAGGGAGGAGAGAAATAAGATTTGTCCAAAAATACCATGAGTCCCTTTATTACCATGGAGGAAGGACAAGGGTGGCAGTAACGACTTTAGATTTCAGGAGCTTTGACAAATGGGGGAAACATCTTGTTTCTTTCCTTCTCCTCAATGAAATGACTTATTCACAAGCCAGCGCTTTCTCGTTTCCCAGAAGATGGACAGTAGGTTTGCTCTTTCTCGGGCACGTGAGCGTGCTGGGCTGGGTCCCTGCCCCGTGCAGGAGCGAGGGGCATCACCTGGCACCATACACCTCTTGGCAAAGGCCGAGGTGGTCCATAAGGTTTCTAAGCCATTTTTCTCCCATCTCTGCTTCCAGTTTGTTACAGTCCTGCTTTGCCGTCTTCTCCACTCAACTGGCACCTGCACAGACCATGAGGCATCTGCTGTTTCGTGTTAGCCTGTTCCATGGTCCCATCAATCCCTCTGACATGTGGCTCATTTTCATTTCCTCTTTTCCCCACTCTGCTCATGAAGTTTTTGTACTTCTCCAGGCCGGCACTGTATGCTGAAATGTCTGGCTCAAGAATGGAGCCTTCAAACGGATCACTCAGCGTGAGCATATATTTTCTATAGCTAAGGCTCTGTGCCCTAAAGACGACGATGAATAACTGTGATTTGTTAACATGGATCGCTTTAATTTGGAAGCTGCAAATGGTTCACCTCCTTCCCAAACCCATTCCTGCTGAGGGATCAGCATGAGGCAAATGAGCACTTCTCAGCTTGTCGGTTCCTTCCTTGCTCTGCTTGCTCTTCCTAGAAACCAGGTCCCGGCTTGCCTTCCCCGGGTACCACAGCGGGGCTTGGCCTGGGTCAGTTCACCAGAGCACCAGAAGATCTGTTGAAAGCAGCAGTAGCTGGCTGAAAGGCCTCTGTGTCTTTGCTGGCGGAGAATTAAAGGACCTACGGAGGCTCCGGAGGGATCCCTCTTATGCCTGAGGCAGGTTAACTTTTTTCATCACTGACTTGGGAGCAGATTTAAACGTCACGGATAAGGCATCCCTTCATCTGGGGCTTTTCAGGAGGTCACGCAAAGCAAGTCAGGACAGCCTTTTCGCAGTCCATGTATGTAGAAACCAATTTTATTCCCTTCTTATTTGCAGTAACTTTTGGGGGCTGTTACCACATCTCCCTTGGCCTTCCATGGACTACAAACCCTGGTTATCTCACTCCTTCCCCTCATAACCCATATTTTCTGATCATTTCCATCCCTCTCTGGATTTTGCCTCCTCGGTTGTTCAGCCTGAGCAGAGCACATCAAACGCGTGGCAGTCCCCATGAGGCTTCCTAAACCACGCAGCACAGTGGACCCCGCTGAGCCTGTGACCCTCCTCTGCTCCCTGGTCTTTTCCTGAGGATCTCCTGGCTGCCTGACTGCTCCTGGGCTGTTATTTTTGCTGGGAGGTTTGATACCGCATTTGTGCTAACTTTCGGTTCATGCTGCACTTTGACTCATTTTAACATTGTTACTATCTCAAACCTACTCCTTGTCACATATTCTGGGAGTAGGCAGGAGACATCCAAGAATCTGAAGCCAAAAATAGGGAGAATGGGAGAAAATAAAATTATGACTTTCAAGCTCTTCTGACTCAAACCCAGTCTAGCTCTGCAGCCGCAGCAGGTCTCCAGGGCACCCAGCGGGACGCACCCTTAGCCGTGGCCATGCAGCCGACATCGGTCTCCTCTTCCCAGTCCCAGTGCTGTGCTCATGCTGGTCAGGACGGCACTGGCTGTACCGTGAAATCCAAAGTTCTCCTAAATCTCAGCCCCAGATGGCTGCAACGCCCTTCGATCTCCTTACAGGTCCCATATACGCTGCGCAGAGCAGCACCGGGCCCTGGGGGCAGGGAGAAGGAGTCATGAGAGCGAGATGCGCACTGACTGGTGAGAAAGTGTTGAGTTGTTCACACCCAGGATGAATCTCTTGCGTATCCGTCCCCCTGCACCCTGCGTGGCCACGGCTGCTCGAGCCCAGCTGTCCGCCCCCTTCCCTTAGGGTGCACGGCTGGCCCCTGCGGCCGGCCCTTCTCGCAAGGTGTCGGGCTACGTCTGGTCTCCACCACGTAACGTTACCCTGAAGAACGTATGGGATACGTGCGTCTGCTGGGCCAGGCGTGAACCCCCCGGGGCCAGCCCCGCGAGAGGTAAGAGAGGCTCCGCACAGGGTTTAAAGCAGATACGGTGGGGGGATGCAAGCTGGGGGGCCGGCATCTGAGCGGGTACCCAATGGGCCTTTGCAAAGAGGTCAGTGCTCGCCTCTCCCACTGACCCCAGCGGTCACGGGCAGTTTTGGTAGGGCTGGATCTCAGGCTCTTTCCATACAGCTCGGCTCCAGCCGTGCCGTGCCGTGGCTGTGCCCAGCCCAGGGCTGACGTCGGGCTTCTTCACATGTAACAGGGAACATCAAAACCCACCATGTTCTTTACGGTCTGTGGCTGCTTTAGCATCGCTTAGGATCATGATCAATTAAGTCATGGGTTTATTTGTTTTTAAAATCCTTGCCTATTTCATTCTGGTTTTAACTACCACCCATTGTTAGAGCTGAACTGGTTTTAAATATCTTTCTCCCAGCCTGAGCTTTCCTGGTCCCAGAAAAGAAAATGGATTAGCTGAGGGCTGTTGTGGTGGTGTTGAATTTCTCCTCTATCGCAATGTCGTAATGTTTGAGTCAAATGCTTCCAGGGAATAGCAGCTCAGTTAAATAATTCTGGTTCTGGAGGAATTAAAGAAGAAACTTTTCACTTGATCTCATGCACACTACCCTATATTTACAGAAACTAAATACCAGGCATAAATTGACTTGAGAGGAGCCTTTTAACCAACAGTGATATTTTGGTCTGCCAGATCCACCCCTGTGACTACTACAAGACGTCACCAGGAACGGACAGGCGTCCGAACCCTGGACCCGCAGGGCTTTGGGCTGAGCATGGCAGCGGGGCCGAGAGCCGAACCCTCCCTCCGCGGCGGCGTTACCCCACTCGCTTCTCACAAGCGCCTCCTGCACCTCCCTCCTTTGTATAAACCCCCATTTTCCCCGGTGAAATGGGGCACCCTGAGGAACGGGCGGTCCCTCCCAGCCGGAGGGACGTCGCTGCGCTCTGCGAAACGTGAGGGTGTTGGGAGGGCTGGAGCTGGAGAGCGGGCACGGCCCCACAGGCTTCGTTTGGGGGGGGACAGGAGACATGCAGGTCTCTTGCCTTGATTGTTTCAATCACTTGAGCATCAAGTAGGGTTTGGACAAAAGCTTGGCTTGCAACCAAGCAACCCACTGGTGCTGGTCCTGGTGAGGGGCAGACGGCTGTGCGGGGGCACTGAGAAATCCCCACGGAAGGTGCTGCTGCCTGATGCGGGGCAGTCGAGAAAGCACCCATCACGTTGCCTCCCGACTGGAAGATGCGCCAGAGCTGTGCCTTCTCCTTCCCAAACCACCGCGAGGGAAAAGCTGCTGCACCCGAGGCTCACGCAGGCTCCCCGCGAGCCGCTCCCGCAGCTTGTCCCTGCACCCGCCTCCCAGCAGCCCTGACAGCTACCGGGACGACGGCAGCGGGCTTGTGCCCAAAAGGGTGACGGTGCGCCCGGGCTGGCGCCTTCCCGCTTCTCCCTGGCCTTTGCTCATCCTGCAAGAGGGGGTGGCTCGTCCCCTGGAAAATCCCGTGTCTCCATGGTGGGTGGTGAAAGGAGCGTGCTGGTCCCCAGTGCGGGGCAGAAGGGGGTAACGTGTCCCCCCCTCCCAGTGCCCAGCATCAGCCGGCCAGGGGACTGTCCACACATCTCCTATTTTTGGCAGTGGCACGCCGGGAGCCCAGGACACGCCGTCTCGGCTGTTAAACCCCTGTGAGTTTCCTATTGCACTTGTTCGATGCCTGAAGACACTCGAGCAGTTAATTATGACCTATAGCTCTGATGGATCATATCACCGCTATTTTTAGCACTCTCACTTCTGGTGCGAGCCTTGTATCTATCTCTTTTCGGCCTTTTATTTTCAGTTTCTTATTGCTGTTTCCTAAACTCGTCTCAGGCACCAGGTGGGCAGCAGCTGGGGAAGTATTTTTGTCTCCGCGCGGCACACCGAGATGGCTCGGAGGGCGCGGGGGGACGGGTACCGCTCCGCTTGGCCACCAGCTGAAGCCCAGCCGGGGCTGCAGACGGTGAGCGGCAGCTGAGCCCAAAATCAGAGCCCCGTCCCAGGGCAGCACCCATGCCCCTCCGACTGCCCCAGCAGGGCTTTGCCGCTGCTGGGATGGGCACGGCCGCTTCTGCTGGAAACTGAGACCATGGTGGGTCCATCTCGGCCTTTTCCAAACGTGGCTGAGGATACAGAAATGGGGTGTTATGTCAGGTTTTGGGGTGTTGTTTTGGGGTTTGCACAGCTGCGGTGCGAGCTTGGCAAGCACCAGGGTGCTCTCGGCGAGGGAAGATGCATCCCTGCGGCACATGCAACACCGGCGTGGTCCTCCCGACACGAACACAGCGGGATCATGCAGAGATGAGGGAGCAGGGGGGGTGACAAGGGTGCAAGACAGAGAATAGCTCCGCGTCCTTCCCCCAGCCCTCCCCACTCCGGCCGGGGATACCAGTGCTGCGTCACCCCTCCCTTGGCACCAGGGCCTCTGGCAGGGACCCAGCGAGCTGGACTGGATGGGAGGAGGACACCTGGCCCTGGGGGCGAGAGCAGGGCCGGGAAAGGAATACCCCATCGCTCCTGGCTGCTGACGGGGGTACGGAAATAGCCGGTGCCCAGTTCCCTAGAGTGCGGACACACAGCATGGACATAGATAGGAAAACCCTCCCCAGGAGGGCGACCGAGGCAGAGCCCAGCATCCTCCCAGCAGCACCACTTCTCCCAGCTGCTCCCCACCATCTCGGGGCTTCCCAGCATTGCTCCATCCCCTTCCCTCTCTGCAGGCCAGGAGTTCACCTAAAGGCTGTCAGAGGGATTTAAGGCTTTGGCAGAGGAAGGACAGATTTTTGCAGAGAGCTAAACCAGCCCTGCTGCTCCCTGCAAGCTGCTGCTCTGTAAATACCTGGTCCTGACTGGCAGGTTGGAGTTTCCTGCAACATTTTACAGAATAACAAGGCCTTTCTTGTAAAACAGCGATCTAGAAATGCCGTTTTCACAGGTTATTGGTGGATGTCTGTGTTGTAGGCACACGCCTAATCCTGATTTAGTGCGTGCAGCTCCCGCAACTGCATTGCCCCAGTACAGCTGTATTACTGCCCATCCACCACCAGCTTACCCAGCAAGCATCCAGAAGTAACTACGCAAATTACTGGTGTGGATTCAGTGTACGAACACGTAACCCTGCTTGTCTGACTGTAATCAATCAAGCACGCGGCCCTGGATCAAAAGAAAGGGAAGTCACAGCTTAAGCACGCGTATAGGCAATCAGGATGGGTACAGTTGACGAGCACCAGAAACTGAGTCCTCTCCAAATCCACGACAGCGCTCCGAAAGCCTTTGCAGGATGCTTCCCCGCGTCGGAGAGCGAAGCCCGTCTGCTCTGCGGCGAGGCAGGGGCTGCCGGCGGCTCCCGCTGCGGTCGGTGCCGCGCAGCCACAGGCAATGACTTTCCCTCTGCTAATTAAGGTGTGGGAAACGTGTTCAAGGTGGTGCAAGACATCTGGTTACCTCGAAATGAATTTTCCAAACTTAATTATATTTCTTCTCCTGCAACATATGCTCAGGCGAAGATGAGGACGGGACCAATGATAGATGAAACAAGCAGATGCAACAACACCAGGGGTGGGTTGGGGCGAGGGGGAAGCAGAATCTCAAATCTTGCTGGTATTTGTGGAGCGTATAACTGACAGGAACATTTTAGGGCTATGAATACAAGCTGACGTACGCGTGTATGTGCAAGCAGTAATCCTGCTAGGACAGGACATGCCGATCACCTTTAGGAGAGAGAATTTTGGGCAGCCTTTTTCAAACAAAATCCTTTCATGTCAGCGTCTAGGATTTGATGTTGCCGTGCATTTTTCTCTTTTATTGTCCCCGCTTTTTATGGCTTTTTGTATCACCCTTGGTGCTGAGATTGGGTTTATTTAGTGCGCTTTTTACGACCTGGCTCCCCTGCTGCTGGCTGCGGTTGCAGCCACTCCAGGCAGGGGGGAGACCAAGCCCAGGGTTTGTGTGTGAGATGCTACCAGCTGGATGCCTCCACCCGTCTTCGCGGACAGAGACTCAAGTTTTAGTAGCAAATAGTGGATGGTTGCGATCCTGGTATGAACATCAGAAAGGCCCACGGGAGTCTCCTTGATTGGCAGGCAGATCACAGCAACTGTAATGCCACGGTATTTCTGCTAATTTGGCGGAAAGCGCAGGCTGGTGATGTATAGCACTTACACACACGCGTGTCTGCCTGCGGATAGCGAGTGGCAGTGGCGGGCTCTGAGCACACAGCGTCCCTGCGCGTGAGATTTACATCAAGCCAGACGGTGTGGGAGGGCTGGATGCACGGCAAAGCGACGGGGCCAAAACTTAAACCCTTTGAAAGCTTCTTTTTTTCCACTAGCCCTTGTGTGAACAGGGCGATTAATCCTTCGGACTGCTGAATATGAGTTAATGCACGTGCTGTGTCTTTCTAGCCATTAATTTGGGTGGTGATGGCAAGGTCTTTCTATGCGTATTCAGTACGAGGAGGTTCATCAGACCCCCTGGGCAAGGCTCTCTAGGAGGATTACCAGTAAGAATGTCCCTGTAGCTCTTAATATATAAACTGGGTAAGAAAACCAGGCTCAAAAAGGCGGTGAGACAACCTGGAGCTGTGCTGCACAGAGCACTGACTCAGTGTTGCTCTTCTAGGCTGGAAACACAACTTCAACTTTTGCTCATGGGCTGAAAAAAACCGAGGAGGCGAAAAGCCTTCGCTAGGAGTTATGTCCATGATGGGCCTCGCCTGAGCCGTGGCTGGAAGCAGCAGCAAGGTTTCTCCTGGCTTGGTCCCTCCTCCTCTCACCCCACAGACTTTTTCCATTGCACAGAACATTCGTAAAACCTTCCAGACTTGGGCTGGGCTCCAGCACTTGGAGATGGACACAAAGCCCACCTGACCCCCCCGCTACTGAAGTGGATGTGAAAATAAAGCAAGTTGGCTATTTTGGATCAATGAGTAAAATCAAAACGCACGTGTCCTGAAGGGAAGCAGGTACTGTTGCATGGGCCTGTCCCCCAGGATGGAGGGGGTGACCGAGGGGACCCGCTGCAGCACCCATCCCCAGAGAAACCGCAACCAAACTCCCTAACAGCCGGGAGAGTGGTGCGTACGGCGGGGCCACCGCGCT
This sequence comes from Burhinus oedicnemus, assembly GCA_008921705.1. NCBI lineage: Eukaryota > Metazoa > Chordata > Aves > Charadriiformes > Burhinidae > Burhinus > Burhinus oedicnemus. The sequence goes on from VFFE01007255.1 coordinate 2,207,722, forward strand.
TCCCTAGGCACGGGGCATTTGGATAAGACTACTGCTTTTGTTGCCTCTCTTATTTTAGGGTATTGGCTAAAACAGACCACGCAGTAAAATTCCCAAGTACCGAGGAAGCAGGATGAGAGCCTGGACTCACAAATCCTAATGAGCCTAATTATCATCCCAGTCCTAAGAAAGACAGCTGCAACTTTGGAAACTGAAGACCATGTTTTGGCAAGGGCAGGTAAAACCAACACCGGCAGGAACTGACTTGCTTACATTTTGATTTTTAAGTGGGTTACGAAGGATCTGTCCCATAAGGATCCTCAATGCTGTAAGCTCCAGCAGCTACCAGGTATTTAGCTGAGAGGTCCTTTGGGAGACAGAGGTTCAGCAGAGCATTCAGGCGCGTGCCCATTGGAATGGCATCCGACAACACTGCTCGGAAACTTGCTTTCATTTGGGAAACACCCCAGCTCAGTAGGCGCGTTTTACTGGAAAAGAGAATGTAAGCGCTGAGGAGTAGGATGGAGGTCTCTGCAATGGAATTGTATCCGGGAGAAGGCTTGCAGTCAGTTTTCTTTATCTGCCTCCTGGCATTGTGTGACTAAAAGAAAATCTGGGGTTTTTGTGGGGTATTTTTTTTTCTTTTATAGTTTCTTACCATTACCGTAATGAAAACAGTCCTCAAACATTAACATTAAAAGATCAACGGCAGGGAGCTAGTTGCAACTAGAAGCCTTCAGGCTTCAAAAAATACTGGGCGTTTCTAGCTCACAACATCTGAACGGTCAGGACGGGGCTGACAGGGAAAAGAAACCCCGTTGCCCTTTTCCTCCAGCTGCACGGGCCAGCTCGTCTTTGTACCTGCGCAGCGAGGTGAGGGATCCGGGAGAGAATTCGGTTTGCGACGGAGGTCGGCTGCGCTGTCACCGCAGTAGCACCCATCCCACGCGCCGGGTAGTCGCCTCCCCTGCCCAGCGCCTTTCCCTGCCCTTTTACAGATGGCAGCAGCGATGCCTGTCGGGGCTTGCCGGGGGGTCAGCTGCGATTCCTTGGATCGAATAGCACGATACGCGCCGTCCGCATTTCTCTTGCCTCTCTCCAGCGCCCCGAGCAGCTGCGCTGTGTGTCACCTGAACCAGCGCCCGCAGCCCCTTGGGCTGGGTTACAGCCCAGGACACACTTGCAGCTTTCGGAAAGGCCGGGGACGGGTGCTGGCTGCCTCCCCGGGACGGGTGCTACCCCACCAGCCCGGGGTGCCGATCCTGGGGGTGCAGCTCAGCGCTCAGAACATCCTGCTCAGGTGAAGTTTTCTTTACCGCAGCAGGTCTTACTTCGTCTATTTATTTACTATTAGTACCAGCAATGCATTTTTACCCAAACGCTTCTGTTGTACTGCTTCAAAATTAACTTTGCAGCTCAGACCATGGGCTTCTGTGCAGATAAGCTGGAAGCAGACCAGTTCCCGGCCGCTGACACCGGGAGGAGTTCGGATCCGGGTTTACTCGGCTTTGCTCGGCTCTCTTTATCATCAGCCAAACCAAAACCTTGGATCCAGCTCCCCATGAATGGTGGTAAACTTTGGATCTGAGCTCCTGTAATAAGCAGTTGTTTGCCCTGGCTGGTGGCTTAAGACTGTGCAGAAAAAGATATTTCTAGGTATTATTTCTAAACAGAGAATGACAGTTGAAAGAAGAACCTTGTCTAACCAGCTCCTGTGTCCAACTCTTTGGCTTTCCAGGGGAAATGAGTAACTAGAATGAGACAATGAAAGAGATAAATAACATTTAACTGGTATTGTAATGAACCTTGAGCAGTCTGCCTCTGTGGATAACCTGCAAATTATCTCCATTGGCGTTCTGCAAGTTTTCAAAAGAGGCTGCGAGTTATTCGCCAAATCCTCCGAAACACAATTGGAATCAAGCAACAAATTCCCAGTGGTCTCATTTGAAAATCCCACCCATATCCCTACAGGGAGGTAGAGCTCCGGGTTAAATACACCATAAAAAGGCTTGGATTTCTGTGTGGGGGATGGCAGCGTAGAGAGGGAGGATGATTATATTGTGCGTCATTAACCGACCATCGAGCCCATGAAGCCATGAGGTTTTGTGACCCGTTCCTGGATAGCTGGGAGGTTAATTTGGCCACGAAAGCAGAAGTGGGTTTTGAAACGAGCTCAGCGCTGCCTGACTGCTGCTGCTACCAGCACTGTCGACAGCAGGCTGAAATGGGTGGAAAAAAGGAGGTAATGTTAACGCCTGGCAAAGGCTCCTCGTGGTCCCTGGGAGGCAACCTGGGGATGTCCACACCGCAGGGACCCAAGTGTGTGCCCAAAGCCCCAAGCCAGCTTCCAACCAGCCGTTTCAGCCAGCAGCCGCGGTGCGGCCGGGTGGGTTTGCCACCCCCGGCGCTCGGGTGGGTTTTGTGGCCTGTGCTGAGCTCTGCCTCGCTGCGACCTGCCGGCAGCGCCAGCCTCGCCGCCGGAGCCCTCTGAGCCTTGGGAAAGGCTCAGCCTAGTTCCTGGGGCTGAAACAGAAACCACACCGAAGAGCCAACAGCTCTTCCAGAACTACTTTTGAGTTAACTGTTGGGGGATTTGGCTTAGGTAAAGCGTATGAAGAAATTCTCCTCATCTCGGTCTCTGCACAACCTTCTGGCTGCTCGAAATTTTAGGAGGAGAGGAAAGGAGGGAGAGATCTGGAGCCGCCCTGCTGTCTTACTGCCTTAATTGGGATATAAAATCTCAGGGACGTCAGTCTTCTGGCTGTACATATTCTCAAAGTGCAGCCAGTGGTGCAGCGAAGGAGTAAAGCAGGGATGGCTCTTCTCGGGGCAGCAAGCATCGCTGCACGTTTGCTTTTCTGTCTGTCCAGCCTCCAGGAAGCAGAAAGCAGAGGGTGCTCGATCCCTCCGCTCCAGCCGGTGCTGGAGCACATGCGACCACACCAGAAACTGGGCTACGGCAAAAGACACGCAGAAGGCATGTGGCACTGCATCTATGTTTGGTTTTAAGATCATCTCTTCATCCTTTCCTCATTAAAACGGCATTTTACATCTCATAAGCTCTCACTTTGCAGTTCTCTAGCAACCCTCCAGAGTGTTAATTAGATGATCTTCACGGTTTCTTTATCAAGGGGGTAAGCTCCACATTCCCCATGTTTTAGGCAGATAGAGTCTATCAAAGCAAAATCCCGCTCGCTCGCGCAGGCGTCCCCCCCGGCCGAGCGCGGGGAGGTTGACCCTGGCCGTCCACCCAGCCGCCGCGCGGCACAGGGACCCGGCGCTGGCGCGGGAGGTCGTGGTGGCGCAGAGCCGGCGCGGTGGCTCAGCGGAAAAAGCAGCGCACACCTAACTCACACATCTGCTCCTCTAATTTACGCCTCGGTAGATGAGGCCGGAGGGGGATCAGCAGGGATGCATTTTAATAATTTCCTTACGGGCGTTTGCAGAGGAAAGCTGGAAGGGAAAGGCTGATTGATGGCCTCCCTCTAACTGACATCCCAATCCCACCCCAGCCCCGACGCCCTCGGCGGGTGCGATGCTGAGCAGGACCAGCTGCCGTGCCGCTGCCACGCACAGCCACCACCGGCGCCTCTGGCTGAAAGGAAGAGGGATGAGATGGCAAAGTTATCGCCATGGAGTCCAGGGGACGTTTCCACGACTTGTAAATGTACCTGCAAGCTTGTAAAGGGTAGACTGAAACGTGTTTGCAAATATTTGGTATTTGTCAGCAAACTGAGATTGCTTACCCATTCAGAAGGAAAAAAAAAAAAAAAGGCCACAAAAGTAATAGAAGACATAGCCAAAAACATAGAAGGTCTACAGATAGGATTCCCAAGATTTGAGCTCTGTTGGTGGGGCCACTTTTCTCGTATGAGGAATAACACAATTACATCTGCTACGTCAGGTTCAGATATTGCGTCTAGGGTTTTGTGAAGATGAATGATGTTTATGCCATACAGTAGAGTTTTACCAGCTAGCCATGGATTTCCAGGAAGAGAGGTTATTTCCTAAGGCATCGGTGTAGAGCTGAGTACGGTCCAGTAAATGAGCTAATGACTCCCTTGGCTCTGCTCCTCGGGGCATTTCTTAAAGTGCAGTCTTGGAGCACACTGTTCTTAAATCAGAGCATAAAAATAACCAAAACAGTTATCAAGTGAATTGTAGGAGCTGGCAGAATGCAGGTAATAAACAAAGTTCAAACAGCCTGATAACAATGTCCTGTTACCAGAGAAGAATAAGCAATACTCTGTAATGGTGAAATATAAAAACTTTCTTGTGACAAGGCATTGATTTTCCCAAAAAGGAAAGGGAGAAAAAGCTGCAGCCGTAATGCAGCATGTGTGAGCACTGAGAGAGAGGGTATAACGATGACAACATTGAATAAGTATCTCATCTCCAAAAGCTCGGGCTGCGTGACCTTTAGCAGCGTTCAGGATTGTGTGTCTGTTTAGGATGTCATTAAACAAGACAAGCTTCCTCCAACTGAACAGTGCGTAGAAGTAATTGGAGCGGTCTTGAAGAGCGAGATTCCAGACTAGCTAGTTAACGAACTTGGAAAAGCTACGTGTCAGTAAGAAACCCAACACAAAATATTAGTTTTGGATATTAGGTCTTTACTCCGTGTTCAAGTTAGTCAGCTGGTTTCCACAACATGCCTAGCACAGGGAATGGTCCTGTGCCAGTCCCAGTTGTCCCAGTGCTTGGTGTGCTACGGAACCGAAGGTGGGATACAAATGTCTTTAAGGCAAATTTAGATCAACTGGAATAGTCCTTAGGATCCTGGTAGTTGAGCTTATGGTGAGTGGATGCCTACGTGATCTCTGACAGCTTTGCAGATCTGTGTGGGAAGAAGGGAAGCATTGCAGGGAACCGTTGGAGCTCAACCCAAGGTTTAGTACTCTAAAGCTAAGGGCGGTGCAATGAGCATGTCTCTCATGGCCGGGTAAGTTATGAGTGGCATTTGAAAGCCACTCTATAGAGTAGAATAATGAGAGGGAAGAATTGTAAGGTAGCTCAAAGACTGACATTAATTACCCACTAATTTTCTAGCTGTGATCCATGAAATACTTGTTGCTGATCCCCAGACAGATGGCTAGTCACATAGGACGGGCTTCTCCTCTTTATTTCCATCTGCTATATTTCATTAAGACAGCTAAAAATAAAAATATCCCTAATGTTATTTTTCCATGCAAGTTAATGCTACAGTGATTTGATGCAACTGTGAATAGAAGAGTTTCCAAGCGACAAGATTTTCTTAATTAATTTGTGATCCTTGGCATGAACAGTGACTGTGAAACCCTACACTAGACTCACCATGAGCACTACACTTACTTCTAAGTGCTATTTATCTAGAAGACTCAGTTCAAAACAATTTTTTCTGGTATAAGGGGAGAAAAGAGGCTCCTGTCTCTTCTGAGCAGAAGCTGTTACCATTTTTAGGTTCTAACCAATTGCAGACAGCACCTATGAAATGGAGATCCTTCATGCATGAAGTCTTCTTTGCCCCTGTGTAGTGGGACTATCTCCAGAAACAGCTTTTCTGCACAGCTCCAAGCCTCTTTCAGCCAGCATAGTGCCCCAAAGCCCACTTTGGGGGAGTGGCTCATTTCTGGGAGGTTGTTTGCTTCTTTCACGGATTTTTTGGCTCTATCTAATGTGTCTTTGTGTGTGGTGAAGCTGGGTTCTTGCACACACAGCTCTACCAATTTCAGTGTTTAGTTCCTGATGTACAAAAATGTTCTCCAGGGCAGCTATGGTCCCCTCTATCCAGATTGCAATTTACTCATTTTCCAACAGGGACAAAAGCCTGAAACATGTAAGCGTTGATAATCTTTTCTAGTCCTTCCTTGCCTTTCCCACAAATTCTTTCAGAGGGACAGAAACTCTCCCTTACTTCATGATGAAGAATTTTTAGCATGTTCTAGAACAAGGAACTGAGAGGTGGCTCAAATGCCCCAAAGTAAGTGCAGACACAGGGAGCAGGCAGCCCAGCAGAGGCAGCTTGGTGTGATGAAGAGCTCCAGGGACTTAGCTAACACTTGGTCTCCAGAACGCAACATGAAATCTGGGACTGATATCTTAGACCTGGGCTATTTTTATTCTCAACTACACAGGCCATTGCCACAGACCTCCTGAATGGCGATCACAGATGCTTACGAGAGATGAACTCTATTACTTTACCCTACTTTTAAAAGTCTAAAGGAAGCATGTTATTTTAGACAACACAACTCAAAGTGCCACTAGTACTATGTCTTAGTGACACTGCCTACAACACAGGCGAGAACCTTTGTTCTCACCCCTCCTTTATTAGTTGCTTCTGCTTAGAAAAGCAAGCAATTTCGTCACCCTCCTGGCAAGGTTCCTATGAGGAAATTCCTCCTCCCAAGCCATAGCCACGGAGCCAGTCATACAATCTTGCCTTCTCTCGGATCACGCTGTTTTCCCATTTGCTCAGGCTCTTGCTGCTCACCCCAGCCCTTCACCCCAGGAGAACCTTTGGCTCCGTTCTTGAGCCTGTTCTTCTTCCTCCAAGAGCAGTTATTTGAGTTCCACCCTAAGATCACACTGACTTAGGCCCTAGTTTAGCAAAGAATGTTATCACATGCTTAAGTGTAATTGACTTAGACCTTCAACCTGTTTTTAGCTTATCAGAAGAGTGGGTGGGTAAAGCCACCATCCTCTTACGCACTCTTGGCTCCCATGGAGGTTGGCCGTTGATGAACAAAGAGTCTATGTGCATAAAATTGAGCAGCAACTCAGATCAGGAGGACTGCTGAACTAGACTCCATCCAGCATGGTGGCATGTCTTTTAAGACCTACTTATCTTCACACAACACCGTAGAGGTGTCAGCTCCATTGCTGTGACACACCGCAGGTTATTGCGTACCTCTACCCCAACTCACTACCGCTGCATGGTAATTAAATTTTGGGTAGTCAGTGCCATACTCAAACTTTGCCTCAGGTATTAGGAGTCCTGAATAAAGATTCAGGATTAATTCTTAAACTTAGGAGCAGAGAATGTAGCAACGGTTGGCAAAAAACAATGTTTGTCTCCTGTCCAGAAAAAAATAAAAATCCAGGAATACTAGATTCAGTATTTTATTCTCCTTAAACCACAGTGAGGTTGGACGCAGCAGCATCTCATTTTCCTGCAGGGCCTCAGCAGATCAGTGCAAGGCTTAATGACAATAGCTAAAGAAACAGAAAGACACCATGGATTTCGCTTAGCCATTTAAAACATTTACCTTCAAAGTCTGGCTTATTTAATTCAGATCATATAAAAATTCCAGTGGTGAAGGGTGGAGAAAATTGAATGTTGAATGAAGACTTTTGTTTTCCTGAATAGAGCTGAAATGAAGAAGAAGCTGGGTTGTGACGATCAGATTTCTGGTATAGGTCAGAAGTTCAATGTATCATCAGATTTCATGTCATGGGGCTGTTCTGTTCCTAATTGCAACCAGCCAGGACTCTGCACATCAGTGAGCTTTTGCCCTGGGCTCCTTCCATAAGATATATATTGTAGTCAAAGTAGTAACTAAATCATTTTAAATGTATTTTCAAAAGTGAATCATTACCTTTCAATTCTAGAACACAGCAGAAAATGAAATTAGATGCTGGCTTACGTTCATGTAAAATATAAAAACCAATACTTGACTGGATCATCGCTACAGCAAGGTTATTTTGCACCAATTTAATACAAGCATTAAGCTATGAACCTCTGGTAGCTATGATCTCAGGCTCAAAGGTACCTGGAACCTCAGGGTGACAGAGGAACCAAAACCCTGAGAAACACGGTCCAAGGGCCCAGGCCCCCACCCCCAACATCAGCTGTGGAGGATGGATGAAACGGGGTCGAGCCGAGCTGAGTTCGTGCAGCAGGTGAGAAGGGGGGGTGTGCAAGCAGCGCTCTGCAGCACAGGTCCTCAGTGATCCCACTACAGAGCTAAATGAATTATTTATACCTCTTGGGGAGAGAAGCTATAGCCACATCTCAAGCTGAAAGAAAAAAAAAAAAACCAAAACCAAAACAGCTTAGCACTTAGCTGATGACTGACTTTTTGAATAATTTAAATTTGTCAGAGACATCCGTGGCGGACTAGTGTAACCTCCAATGGACATCCATTCATCTGCAGAATTAAATGAGACAGAGCGAGCGTGTGAGTTGTTTGGCCAGCCAGGTCACAATATTAAATTATGACAGAGGAACACGAGCTGTTATGCAAGGATGATGCGGGGCAATGACTGAGAATCAAGTTGGGGTATCTCACATTAATCCGATAGCTAATGAAGATTAACCTGCCAATCCTAAAATGACTTTACATTGTGTATGTCTTCTGCAGAGCATCTCTCACTGCACCTCTGCTTTAAAAAACCTCTGGCTCGTGGCGATTAAGTCTCAGAGAGGTTTTATCCTTCCCACATCCAGGACACACCATCTCGTGACCTGCAACACGTTTGCTCCTTAATAAATCATCTTCTAAGCATTTTCATAGTGAAAATGGGGCTTTCACAGGTTTCAGCATACTCTGATTTCCCATGTTCGGAAGAACGAAGCTTTTGCTGGTGCTGCAGGCCAGCTTTGAGAGGTAGGCATTGCCTGGGGTTGGAGAAGGGAGCCAGCCCAGAGGAGCAGGACTGCGCAGAAGACACTACTGTGTTCCTCAGATGCTATGAATTTCTCTCTTAAAGCCAAGAAACTTGAAACTGCAGCGGCAAGTCAGACTTCCTCTCGAGATGGAGTCGAGGCAGGCTAATTTTAGTCACCATGCACTATGCAAATCATCATTCTGTAGCTGAGTTTATTTTTTAAAGTGCTGACTGCCAAACTTGCTGCAGGGCATGGAGTCTTCATATGGGTCTTAAAGAGGTTTGAAACCAGCTCTTCGGTTAGCGGTGCTACATTTCAGATGAAGGGGGGTGTGCTCAAAGGGGCCCTGCTAGAAATTGGGACGGTCTAGATGACTGGTTTAGATCATATATGGATTTTCTAGCTGGCCAGAATTAGCTGTTAGTGGTTTTTTGGAATATGTTTTTGGTTCTACATGTAATTTTTCTTTTTCCTTGAAAAATCCCCTGATAAGCTGCACACCATGGGCCCACAGGAGATAATGGGAGTGCTGGTACCTGGATCACGCCCAATATCTGTAGATAAAGGAAGCAGACTACTATTGGGTTTTAGATTTATTCTCTAAATATTTGGCACATTCACAGAGTTCACTTTGCACTGGGATTGATCTGACTTCCTAGGAAAGAAGTAATTCTTTAAAAAATTAGTATTAGAATGTGATTCATGGCACGCATTTAAAAGACAGAGGCAGATATGGGGAGCACGGAGCAGCAGAAGCAAGGCAAGATACTCTTCCAGGAAGCCCAGGCTTTAGCACGGACAGTAAATTGTTACATTTCTCTTCAATATTAAAGAGATTTAGCATGCACACTTTCATCTGATAACTTTCATAATGTCTCTATCACGAGTCATACTATGACTGAATTGTTCTTTGTATTTCAAAGAAACAATTCTCCATTATTTCTTATCGACGTATCGTACATAGCTTCAGAAAATTTCCTTTCTCAGCTTTAAGAATAACCACTTCCAAGTTTGATGTCTCACCTATAACCTCCGAGGCATTTACGCACCCAAGCAGGTCTGCCTGGAGCTGAGTTTGGACAGGCACTTTGAAACCTGAACTCAAAAATGGGGCAGGGGAGTAAAAGCAGGAGCTAGTTTTCAACTGTGGAATTATTTCAAAAAGCGCTCCTGTGTTCTGTGGCTGATCTTCAATCTTTAACTCACGGGCTTTGGATGTGGGGCTCGAACCCTACTGAGCGGTCAGAATTTCTCCTTGAAGTCTGCTGCGGGCTTCAGGGGAGACTTGGAGAAAAAACCGTGCATAGCAAAATCTAATTTAGATATAGAGGTCGTAAAATACACGATTGCATTTAGGGCATGGAAAGGGAGTGCCACGGTATTCCTCTGAACGCAAGGAGCTGCTGCATCGTGCATTTATTTCCATTTCCATGAACAACGTGCCTGTTTTCTAAGAGTCCAGTGATGCTCAAAGATGCTACCAAGATTAAACCAAATAAATGTAGGGCTGCATATACGCCCTGTGGCAGGTCCCCAGCCACTGGAAGGGTGGAACTGGGGAAAAATATCTTTTCCATCGTAAAAGCCTGGGACAATCCGAGTGGGATCCAGCTCCCCTTCTTCGGGGGAAAGGCGAGGGAGCCGGGCGGCCGCTGGATGTCACTGGTCCTGCGCGGAGCCTGCGGCAGGGCCGGGGGGATGCTGGCCGGAGGGGACTCTCAGGGGGGCTAAAGGCCACACAGATGAAAACGATTCACCTGCTGAATTCCCAGGCTCTTCCTAGAAGGGTATCTCCCGTGGAAGCGGGGCCATGTCCCAAATCTAAGACTAGGGAGCAATAAGGAGCCTCTGTGGAGATGAATGGTGCGTTTGTGCTGCTGGGTGTTTCACCCGGCCGAGCAGACGCGCTTGCCTTTCAGCGTGGCTACGCTCTATTTTTGTACATTTTCTGTGTCATTTCATCGCCCCTCAGCTTCGTATTAAATCTGGCCTTTCTCCTGCGCTCGACTGGGGAAAGGTAATCACCTAGTTTGCTTTTTTCCAGTGTTATACATCATTGCATATGGCAGGTAGATAAGTGTATCTGGAAAATACGGCTGCATGTGAGACTAGGCAGGAAAAAATATCTGCGAGTAGGTCAGGATCCACTTGAAGACCTGCCAGACCTGCCTGAGCGCAAATGTCTCTTTCAAGCTGGATATTTAACTCCCACTGGCTCCCGTGAAAACTCAGCGACGGCAGAAAATCTTCTTTTGCTTTGAACAGCGGAGAGAGACTTCAGCTGCCCCGTGCACGCTGCTGCAGAAGGCCCTGAGCGAGCACGGCGGGGCTTCTGGCGTTTATGATGTTACAAAGAGCTGGGAAGTTACCAAGGAAGAAAAGGAGTATTTCGGGTTTCATACAGCGGCTAGAGGTGGATCTAAATACGCCGTTGTGCAACCCTTGGACTGGAACCGAGACTGTGTATTGCACAAAATAAACGTTACTCGGAAGGAGTTTAATACCGAAGTGCAGCCGTAAGCACCAGGGCTTCCCCGGGAAAACCAATAACCTCACACCAGCAGCTCTGTTACAGCACCCTTACAGAAACTTCAAGGACCTCTTCTAATTAACGCTCCTACAACTTATAAGTACATAGGGTGGATTTGATCTGTCGGCTACTGCAGATTTTAATGGCTGTACCACGGTGGCAATTCTGAAACGATGGCAAAGCTAATACGGCAGGAAAGGGGTGGGAACACGGTGCGGCTGCAGTTCAGGTCAAGCAATAAATAGCTTTTTTACAGCCGTGTCTATTTTATATGTCCAGGAGCAGAGTAAAAGAGCCTGCACTGTGCTCAGTGTTGCTACAAGTGCTTATTTTTATCGCTCTTCATAATATCTCAGTACAGAGGCATCCAGAGGCACCGGGATATTCAGGATACAACCTCTAACGAGTGACAGAGGGGACGAGGGTCAGCTGCAGCAAAGGCAAGGGCAGGGCTCCCACCGGCTTGGGGCTTCAAACCCCTTAATTAAGGGGAAGAGAGTGCCTTGGTGTCACAGCTTGTTCTACTCATTTTCACTCGTGTAGAAGCTCTGCTTAATGTTGAAGTGATTAAAGAATAAGCGAACTTGATACAGAAGCATCATCCAACAAAAACAAAGGCAGTTTAGCTAAAATTGGTTTGAAAATGCTCATTAATTAAGCTAACATAAATTTGCATAGATGTGGGCTTGCTAACACTCTTTTCCCCCTGTTCTTACCTAAATGCGACTAATTATTTCTCTAATTATGATGTAATTGTGTGGCCTTGGGATCATTGATTACAGATGCACTTCCCCATCTCACTGTTTTGTCTGAATCCAAGCAGAAAGAGGGATGCTCTTCTGGGATGCGCTGCTACTCCTTTTGGCTGCAGTCTTGACCTTAAAAAAGAGAGGAAAAGAAAAAAGTGAGTAAGCTGAGCTATTTATAGTTGAGCTAATTATTTTTATGCGATATGACAGCAGCAGAGTCTGTTTTCTCTTCGCTCAATTAATGGCAACGGCAAAAGCATTCAGTCCCCTTTTAACAATATTCGCTGGCTACGGTACAAACCTTTGCTAAATGTTTTAAGACGTGGGATTTTGCAGTACAGCAGTGGGGGGGCACAACGCTGCGTCGTGTTCCTGGTCGGTGTAGGAGAAGCTGCGATGCGAGTAGCAGTGAGGAGCTGAAAGGGGGGGGGTGCTCTTATTAAGGAAAAAAATGCCCTCTTTGGTGGGAAGGCAGCAGGCAGCAAGTCTGTACAAACCAGCACGTAAAATCGTAGAGGTCAAAGCTCGGGTGTCTTCTAGGAGGCTTGGTGGACACCAAGGAGTTTGAAGTAGCTACAGCTTTACTGTTCACGAGTGGGGAAACTGAGGCAGAAGCCATTAACTTGGGAAAGGTTGCAAAGCAAGGAAAAGGCCAGAGAGCGACAGTCTTGGTCTGTGGCCTCTGATCCCTCCAGAGAAGGTGGGTTTACGCCGTGCTTTCCACTGTCTCTTGCCTGCCTTTGTGAGGTTCCCACGCACAAATCCTGGGAGTGAGACCTGCTGGGCGGCAAACAATCCGGGGAAGCAGAGGGGACAGAGAGGGATGTCTTGGCTGAATTTTTTGTTGCCCACTACTGAAGATTCTGCAACAAAACCCACTCCCTGAGCACCACGATGCGTTGTCTAGGTCTCTGGGGAAGTTGCTAACAGCAGTGCTCCTGCTCTCTCTTTTGGAGCTGGACATAAAGCTAGATTTTTATTCTGTAAAATTTTGGGATTAAAAAAAAAAAAAGGGGGAGCAGATCCTTATCTTTAACCAAGACAAAATTTAAAATCCTAAACTTTCGTGAGTAATTTCTGGTGGAAAAGCACTTCACTGTTGAGGCTCAGGTCTCGCTCCCCCTCCCAGGCTTATAAAATACCTTTTCTTCCTTGCTCCTCGCCACCCTCCGCGTGTTCTGCGGCTTGTCCCTCTCCATGACCACAAAACTCCTGCCAGAGGATTTGCTGTGTATTACAGGGCTTTCTTCACTCTTGCGAGAGAGGAAGGAAAAAAATCTGCTCACTCCTCCTTTTAAGGTTTTGATCGGGTTCCTGAAATCTGTGTACTTCTCAGGTTGCTTTTGGTGACCTTTCAGGCTTTCAGAAAGCAGGTGCTGTTTGTGAAGCCTTTACGTGACTGTCGCTTTGTTTCCATTTTATTTATCTTTTTTTAAACATGTGGGTCAGGCAGCTGCAGGTACAGTGCAATATTCATGAGAGGCTCTGATTTATGCAGGCACAAGGCTGTGCAGCGGGATTACAGGGTACTGAATGTTATATGCAGTTTTAATTTCTTTTTATGACCAAAGGATACAGCCAGAGTTTCTCAAATACGGAATTTATGAGAGCCTCATTCATGCAAGTTTTAAAGGGCCCCTGTATCTCTGCCTCGCAAAGCCGCTGTGCTGAGCGACAGGCGAGCAGCCTGCTCAGCCCTCGCCAGTTAACAGAAGTTTTATATATATATATATTTTTTTTTTTAATATATATATATTTTTATATATATATATGTATAAAAACATGGCTAGGACAATCAGTTTGACACCCAAACGGCCTCTGTGTGTAGAGTCCAGACGCTCCTGCAGTATTTACGCGGCCCCAGCCCTCTCCGAGCGAGGCACCTATTCCAGAGGCACAGAGAAACGCTGTGAAACGTTCGGACTCGGAAATCTTCCAGGTGGGGACTCTCTCTGCAGTACAGCGCTGAGGGTTACCTTCAGGGCTTCTAAAAGCTACTGTAGTGCCAAGTAAATTACAGAGGGCGTTTGTGGTAGGTCCAGGCATTATTTGGCCCTCCTAACTTCCAGTCCCGTGTTCCACACCGACACAGCTCGCTCCCGTTCGGACTTGATTTTGCACTTTGTATCTGACCTGCGAGTCCTTTCTCCCAAGAAGGAGCCTCTTTCCTGGCAGGAGAAGCAGGGTTTGTGTGCCCGGTGGCTCACCGGGCACTGCCGTCCACCTGGAATTTGCATTGTAGATTATGAAACAGCCTGGCACAAAATTCAAGGTATTAAAGGCAATCGTGTGGCCTCGCAACGTAACGCGCGTGTCTGGTGTGGTGAATTATCCAGCCCTCGCCTGCTTCAAGTGTTACACGTCGAAGTACACGTACTTGCATCCCACATGGCTATTTTGGGGAGAGACGTGATTCTTTGGAAAGTCACCAAAGTTTTTGTAGTGGAACTGGAACCATCAGTATATTCAGAAACCTGGTAACGGGTTTCTGATGGGAGATGTCCCCTAACCGTAGGTTTAAACCACTGCGTCTGGCAGTCTATGACTGTCTCCAGCTCCAGAGTCCCTGGGGGAGGGTGAAGGGGACCTGCTCCAGTCTCCATAAGCACACTGAGAAGTCATTTCCAAGCCTGACATCTCGGAACAAGGCTCCTGCCATGCTTGGTGCTCCAGGATGGTCAATGCATGGTCCTGCCGGTGAGCCCCAAGTCCTCACCTCATGGATGCTGCTCTTGCAAACACCTCTGAGTCCAGCCTGGACAAATGGAAAAAGCCTTCCCCGTCTCCAGCTTCTATTTCTGCAGAAGGGGAGCTTTCCTTTCCATCTTCCCTCCCTGCCATGCCATCCAGGAAAACAAAAAGGCACTGCTAACATCTGCTCTTTTCTCCTCCTACACGCAGGCTCTTTCTCGGCTCTCTATTAAACCCCTTCCCACGCAGAGGCGTAGGCAGGCTTATGCGCATACATCTCAGCGTACGATTTTCCCCATCCCTCGGGAACAACGTTTGCAACGGTGACTGGTGAGGGTTTATTTTTGTTCTTCGCGAAGACTTTGGTTAACGGGCTTCTCAGTCTCCAACTGCACCTACTCCTCGAGCGATGAGCCCATGCACGGTGTAATGGCAGGGCTGACACGGAAGCTTATGGAGACACTGCGAGGGGGTGGAAATGGATGCAGCAACGTATGTAGAAATTTCCCATTGCTAAGCTACGCTCAGGTGCATTTACTTCTACCAAGAGGGGTTACTAAGGAAACAAGGAGCCGATTTCTGGGGAAAAAAGCAGACGTTTCTAACGAGCAATAAAAGCTATACTCGTCCTTCAACTCTGATGTGCCGGAGTCTGTTCTTTGGTCTCCAGTAATTGAAAAGGGTCTGATTTTGAACCTGCCATCGCTCTCTTGTCCCAGTCCTGTCCCTGGGGCCGGTGGCAGGTTGCTGAGCCTTCACCACAAAGCGCATGAGCTCTGAGTCACTCCTCCTCCTGGCAAAGGAAACAGGAGAATCCATCTGGGCTCGTTCCATCCTGAAAAACTTGCCACGTTTTGCAATTTGCACATTTTTTTTTTTTCTTTCCCCTCCTCTGATTGGAACGGGTTGGCTTTTCCTGAAGCTGGCATGGCTTTTTGTTGCAACAAGAAAAATCCCCATCAAAATAAATTTTGCAGAAAAGTTTAATCCGAGAGGTTCAAAGCTAAACAATGCCGGCTGCTGCGTGGAAAGTTCTGCGGAAAGATGCTGAGTTTTTTCCTGCAGCCCTAATGGTTGCCAGTTACCAGTTTGCGTGTGCATTGTGTCCCAGCTGAGGCTTTTATGGGGAGAAAGTTGTGCTGTCAACACGGCAAGAGGGGAGCAGGGGATTGTCCGAAGGGCACAACATAAAGGCAGAGGTTTGAAGGCACTGGAAGAGGTCGGACTCGCTGCTCTGGTCTCTTCTCGCGAGGCTCGGAGGCAGGTTTGGAAGTGCTGGGCTCGGACTGTGCAGAAAGGAACGGAGAGCAGCCGACCCCCAGCCCACCCGAGACTTGCCCATCAATGGAAATGAGTGATTTACTCTATCAGAAATAGCCATGATCCTCGGAAACGCAGCAAGATCATTAATTGCACCACGAGGCATTAATAGTTATGTCAGGAGTACCTCCTTCATAACATCAAAACAAAAAGGGTTTTAAGATATAGCATTACACTGTAAGGGGAAAAATACATTTTCCAAGGTAAGAAATCAGATCCAAATACCTAAAACAATTCAGAAAATGCTGCAAAAGAAACATGAATAGGAGCAACACCATTAAGAAGGAGCATTTCAAAAGGAATTATAATCCCCAACTGAAGTTCTCCAGTACAGAGGCAAAGAAAAAGAACTTTTTTTTTTATTTCCTGACTAGTGTGTTTCGTTTGGGGGGCTGTGACATAATTGTGTATTTTCCCACCATTCAGAAAGTATAATTCTCCGAGTTATCACAAGGAACACTTGCTCATTTAAAAAAAAATAAAAGAAAAATCTAAACTTGCAAACCTGATGCATTTTGCAGTATGATTAACTTGCTGGCTTGCAGAGTATTTAATTCAAACAAAGAAAAAGTTCAAAGAGAATGGTTCAGTTTATCTTGGTATGTAACTTTTTTCCTGTGAACACAGAAAAATACGAATAACAGTTTCTGTCGGTTTTGATAGATTTACGATACTGTTAGATTACACTCAGACCATCCTGAAGACATACTTCTTTTAGACTTTGCTATCAAGCAATTTTAAAACCCAATGCCTTGGAAATTAATTCCAGAAGAAAAGAAAGGAAAAGATTGTTGTTCTTCCACTTTAGCTATTCTTGCTAACATTTCTGTGCAAATAGCAATGGGTGTAGGGGGGGAAAAAAGCGACGCTCGTAGCCACAGATTTATTTTGCAGCAGGAAAGGGCAGTGTGGGTTATTTTTTATTTTTTTTTTTAACTGTCTCTACATGAGAGGGTCTATATTATAACTGGCGATGCCATGCATTGCATATTGATGGTTTCTAGCGCTATAAAAGGTGTGCGTGAAGCAGGAAATAACAGATTCTACCCCAGCACTGAAATGCTGCTCCCATCGGACTGGGTAGGAAGGGCCGATCCAGAGCTGTGACAAATCCCCGGAGAAGCTGCAACTTCGCTCGCTCTTGCAGGAGAATAAACTGTCTTCACACAACTATATTTAGCCAAGGGGTTGCACGGCTTTAGGGCTTTGTTTCAAAGGCAGCGTTTCCGAGGCAGGTCCCGGGGGCTGCGCTGTGGTTACCCCTGCCGGGAAAGGCGGAGGAGCCCGCGCCGCGTCGGCTGCTGGGCCCCTCCTCGCTGCTGCTTTAGGGTAGGTTAAAAGTGGTGGTGCCGGGGACGGCAGGAAAAATAAGGGAAGTTCTGTGATAGGAAGTTCCATAGCTTGCTTCAGTATCCTATATATTGCTTTTCAGCAGTGTTTTTAAATTACCTGAAATTGCACAGTATTTCCAGCAGTCACGGTCTGACATGGGATGTCCATATTTTGCAGTTTCTAATAAGAATGAAAAAATCCCCAAAGTAAGGTTTACACCGAACGGTGTTGGGTGGTTTGTTGTTGTGTTGGTTTGGGTTTGTTTTTTTTTTTATGTTATAGTGCTGTTTTAAAAATGTCACAGTTGAGCCAGCGAGCATGGTCACGGCTTTCAGTTTAGTAGATCCTTCATTATTTATTTGGAGGGAGGAAAAAAGAGTGAAAATATTTTCCTAAATAACCCTGTCTGATACCCGATCTCCGGGCAGGTATCGCTATGCCGACCTCTGCTTTGGCACTAGCACAAAAACCCCGCTGGACCTGCCAGACCTCCCGGGTTCACAGGGTGGTCAGGACGAGCAAGCGATGGAAATATTTTTGGGACGAGCTGGGATTCCCTCCGAGATCCCAAATAGCACGAGCAGTCTCACTATTTAGAATGACTTTGAAGTTGCGGAGCGCGACACTGGCCCGCTCAGACCCCGGCGGCCGTTCGTTACCCAGCAGCCGCTCGGTGTTACCACGATTGAAGGCTGCCAATTACAGAGAAATTAAGAGCCCCGTGAAGAAGAGCTTGTGCTTCAAACACAACCGGAGCTTGCCCGGATCCAGCTGACGTTTCTTGCCAGAAGCAGGCACGGCCGAAACACGGCACAGCTTCAGTCTCAAACTGACGTGACGAAGAGTTGCAAAATACCTGGCTTTGGGACCAACTTGTCCAAATAAATACTGAGCAACCCGCTCGCTCTGAGCACTCTGGTTTCTTAAACAGGCACAGCTCTAAAGCCCTGGCTGTGAAGGAGCAGCACCTGAGATGTACGCTGTGCTCAGAGCATTCAATTAAAAAAAAAAAAAAGTGTCTATTATTCCTTCAGTGAGGAATTATTGCTCGAATGAGGAATTCAAATGAGGGATGAGAATTTCTGCCCTTCTTCTTTCAACTTTTAGAAGTTTTTATATATATATATATAAAAATATATATATATATATGTAAGAATACTAAAAAAAATAAATGAAAATGTCCCTGGGCATTGGCCGTGCTGAAAGAAGCATTTTAAAACCAAAGCAAAGCTTTTAAGCCTTCAAGAACTGCTGGCAGGGAGAAAACGCTGCCGTCTGCTCTTACTCCTGTCTTCAGGGCGAGGGTTTTAACTCCAGCCCTGGTGAAGGGCACACGCGTACCCACCCTGCCTGGCTGCGGCTACTCCCTGCTCTCGGAGCAGCACCGTGAAACACGAGTTACTCCTTAGCCAGGGTCCGAAGGCACAAACCCAGAAGTCCATGAACTCTTCAAGGCCAGTTTTTGGCTATTTCACTTTTCCACGTACTCAAAAGTTTGTTACTTGGCACTTTCTACGGGGTTTGGATGCCGAAGGGACGATGGCCGGTGGGTTTACCTGGTGTTGAAGCCCGTGTCCTGTACGGAAAGGGTCACTGAACGATGGGTCCTGTATCTCAAAAGCTTTTCCATGAGACACCACCGCGGCTACAAAACCGGATTGTTCTGCAGCGGCAAATGTGAAAATGCACTCGAGCCTTCTGCTCCGCTCCTCGTAGAGCTCACCAGTTCTGCTCCTAAGGAACAACTATGAATCCCGGGAGCAGTTAAGTACGTGGCAGCACAGGACTCCTTTTCGCTTGCCTTCTGCAAACCCTTGTGCTGCCGGGAATGTTTGTGGGAGCTGGGAATCTTAAAGCCAAGGCTTGGAAACACTAGCATTGAGCAAATCTTAAAGTTTGCATTTCCCCAAGCATCTGTGCAAGGAAAAAAAAAAAAATAAAATTTGTAGACTTATGCCATTCCAGCAACGGGATAGAAATGCACCGTGTGGTTTAGTGGTACCAACAGTAACCTTGATTTTTTTTTTTTTTTTTTTTTTTGAGCATGTTTTCCAATTAAATGTTGATGAAAGATGCCTTGCTTAAGAGGATGGGGGTTTGAGAAGCACTCGGGCCTGATTCAGCAAAAGCACTTGATTATCTTCAGTTTAATTTTACAAAGTAGTTAAGCACATGCCTAAAGCTAGGTATGTCCTTAAGTCCACCTCTGCTCAGCAAAGCAGTTAAACACGTGCTTCGCTTTAACCAGAGACAAGGGATTTTTAGCATATGCTTAAATACTCCCCAAACCTGGAACCTGAGCAGCTCTGGCAGATGATTACCCTCCTGCCTTTCTAGCGCCGGTGGATCCGGCACACTGCTAAAAACATTAGAAAAATTCCTTAAAATATCCTATTGCTGGTAAAAGCGAGAGCAGCTCCTCCCCGGTGGCACGGGCTGTCCCCCACACCGTCCTCCCCGGTTTGGGGCTGGAGGGACCCAGGCCAGGGCAGTGGAGGGAGAGGGATGCTTTTCCAGTGAGTGAAGCTTTGCGGTCGCGCTGGCTGTCGTCTTGCTCTATATTTGGATGTTGTTGTACCCGTGGAGTGCAGGTCCCTGCCTGGAGCCTGTGGGTGTTGCTGAAATACAGATAATAAACGGCTCGTGGGATTCGGCCGGAGCCGCTCGGCTGAGCAGGGCTGAGCCCTGCTCCCTGGGCTGGATGCGTCTGTCGTGGCGGAGGTTTCTACAACACCCTTTCTGGTTTAAGGCTTCAAGCGTGTCGGTGTGTTTAAGTCTAGACCTCACTGGAGGGAAAGCTCAGGCTGGAGATGTTCTGGGTAGAGTCTGGCGGTTTGTCAAGACAGTCAGCAGAGATGGTCTGACGCCGAGTCCAGCAAAACCAGGCAGGTTGGGATCAGCGGGGCTTCCCCTGAGATCACCTACTCAGTTCTGGGCATCTCCTGTGCTGAGTTTCTCTGAAAACTGGGAGATTGGCAGCGCTCGGACTCTCAAATCAAATTATCCTGGAAAGCAGAAAGGCTCCAAGCCCTGGCTGAGCCAGAAATCAGTATTTTCTGGGATTCAGCAACAGCCTTAAATCACAGCTTCCGTAATCCAAATTTGGAAAAAGTGCCATTCAAATTTTTGATCCAGAGTTGCAGCCTGATGCAGTCATTCAACAGCTGCCACAAACACAGTACCGGTGGCCAGAAGGGGTGACACCAGGCTGCACGTTGCTATCTGGTGCATCAGGCACCGTCACCCATGTGAGCGAGCACTCACCAGCCATGGGTAAATAAAGACTTTCCTTCCGCGTTTAAAACACAATCTCTTTGCTAACATTGCACCCAACACAAGTGGCACCAAGCATCCTCCCTGCCGGCTGCTCCCGCACCGCAGCATTGAGACCGCGCGTCGCACGGATGAGCATCGTGGGTGCTGCCTCCCATCCTGCGCTTGGAAACCAAAGGGACGATGAAATGCAACTGTTAGCGGTGGTGCTTTGGGTATGTTCATTGGCACTTTGGGTAAAAAGCGACATTTTCCAGCGTAAGGAGTCTCCTCACTCCCTGAAAGAAACTGAGCTGCTGATCACGTAGTTCTAGTGCCAGGCGAAGGGCGGGGGACTGGGAAAGAAGAGTTAAATGGGTAAAAAAAAAAAAAAATCCACGGCAATTTTCAGATAGGGATGATCCAAGTACTACAAGAAAGATCAGACCTATTCCCAGCTGTCCAGCCAAAGCTCATCCTTAGGATGGGGCAAAGCAAAAGTCTAGCTCCACAGAGCTCTCGAGCGTTTGGGATTCAGGAACCTGCCTTGGTTGTTGAAGACGTCGCTGCCTCCTCGCCTGTCTAGTCCCCTCTTGTTTGCCTTGGCGGCACGGCATTATCAGTATAGACTCTCTGCTTTTTTTAGCCAAGGCATGGGGGATATTTAACAAATCGCATTTTTTTCAGAATATATCCCTTCTCTGCAAAGCTCTTGGCTATTCCTATCTTTTTCTAAAAGTCTTTTAAAAAAAAAAAAAAAGTTGTTTGTGATGTTAACGGTATGGAATGAGCTAAAGCTTTATGCCATTTTTAGCGCTCTTGGAACAGAGAGAATTGGAGGAACTGAAAATATATGCTTAATCGCCCCCAGGAAAGACTGCCATAATATTTTGGGTTGCATAAGCAAACTAAATTGGAAATCTGGAATCTATTCAAGACCTTTTGATCAGGGAGCTTTGCAAGTGCAGAAAAGTAAAAACACAGACAGATGGGGATTAGAGTTGAGCATCAGGAGAATAATTTCCTCTTTTAATTTCAGTTCCGCCAACATATAAAAAGCATTAACAATCCAGTTACGTAACGTGCGTCAGAGCCCAGCTCTACGGAGCGGGAATGCTCGGTGTAATTAAGCCATTACACAGCCCGTGTTTGCTGCACGGAGGTAGGAGTCGCCTTGCACAAGCAAACGACCCCCCCACACCCCCCTTCAAAAGTCTGGGCAAATGTCCTGGCCAAAATTAGAACCAGTTATCGAGGCTAATAGGAGCTGCAGGGGGTCCAGGGAAAATTGAAGCCTGCTCCGAGATACTGCTGGGTTTACAAAATCCAATTGACGATCACTTGCAAACCCCAATCCACCTGATTTTTCTCTATCTTTGTTACTGAATCAGCTTCAGCGGGAGAAGGGAGATTAGGCCGAGGAGCAAGCGGAGATATTTTTTGCTGATTGTTTGACATTGGGAACAATAGTCCATAACAGACTTTGTGTTATTCTAATAGTAGGATCTTTGAGAGCAGGCACTGCAACGTCTAGAGGCTGGCAAGAGCCCCACAAATTTGAGGCTGCAAAGGCCGGCGGAACGGATTAGATTTCTGTTCTTGCCTGTTTGCCTCTTCTCAGGGGATGTTTTTGCATGCGGTGGCTGCCACAGAGTGATGCAAAAAAGTACCTAAGCGGACAGTCTAAATAGGACCACTTACATTTCAGGATCAACTAACTCGACACGGCTTCTGAACAGGTTTTGAAGAGTCTCTGATACCCCAGAATAACCATATAAAGAACTATTTGCCTGCTGGGATCGACTCCCTAGACTGCTGATGTCTGCAGCCTTTAGATAAAAGCCACTTCTTCCAGGTAGCTGATTTTTTTTTTTTTTTTTTATGTTTTGGTTTTTTGTGGTTTTTTTGCAAGCAGATTTAACTACCGTTACTTTTACTTGCATTTCACTCTTATTACGTGAACTTAGGTGGGAGCAGGACTGAGATTTCACAGACCAGTTCTGCTTTTCTTCATTTCAATTAATATTGCATATGGGAAGACATCTGTATTTTTGGCATTGCTTTATGGTACTCCGCATAGGCATGAGCTCAGAGGAGCCTTGAGGAAAGCTCTGCCATGGGAGCAGAGCTGCCCTGGGCGTTTTCCTCTTGCCCTGAGGAATCCCAGTTTGGCCAAGACAAACCCTTGGAGCTCTCCCATCACAGCCCTCACTCCGGTCCTTTGCCGAAGGGATGTGGCGAGGAAATCCCGACCCCATGGCAAACCTGAAATGGTGTCTGAGGGCAACCGGTAACCTTTGCAGATTAAAGTTGCCTGAAGGCTGCTGGTTTAGGCGCTGCGTTGAGCTTGGGATTTGGGAATACGCAGTGGTCTTCCATACTGAATCACTGAGCAAGCGCGGAGTCCGGCTGTTCATCAGACCTGGGGACTGTGGTTATTATTGGACCACAAGAAGACCACAACAAGAAGTTAGTCATTTGTGAGCGATACTCTCCAGGCTGATTTGCCACAATAAATAAATAAAAATAAGCCAGGAGCATTAAAAAATGAGTTTTACATGACTGGCACATTGTTTCCATTCAAATGGGTTATACCGTAGGTGCACATGAGATCACAGGCTGCTATTTATGGAGGAAACCTCTTCTTACATAAATGTCCGATTATGCAACTGTCATGGAAACCAGAGATGACAAAGATGTATTCGATCAGCTTGTCCATTCTCTCAGAGCGCAGGATTGGTCCTTGTGGTTTATTTTGCACTCAAGACTTTAAGAATCAGGATCAGTGGCTGCTGGATGCCTAGCTTGAGAAGAAATGATTTATCATATGAGCTGAGCTGTCACTTTTCTAAAGGTGATTTGCTTTGGAAACTCAAGAATGGAAGTGCCTAAAGTCACTGGTCGCACGCAACCATCCTCACACCAGCGTTTAGTTCAGCCCTGTGCTTGTGTTTTCAGAGTACCATTGCTTTCATTACTTAGAGAACATGCCAGAGCCTTAAAGGACATTTCTTCTAGTCTTCTGCCTGACCTTTCTTTAATTTTCATCCCCCAACTCTGTTGTCTTTCCAAATAACACTCCATTTTCTCTGGTTTTGCACCCTGCCAGCGTGTCCCTCGTTCGCTGTTGTTGCTTAGCCAAGCTATACAAATTTAGCTGCTCTTAATCTTTTCTCATAGGTCAGTCTTTCTAGCCACGCTCATTTTTGCTGCTACACAGGGAAATCGGCGGAGATTAGTATTTTAATCTTCTTTCCCTGTTTAAAGAAACCCCAGGAACTGTACAGAGTGAATGGTTTTCCTGTGACTTTGAATTAAAATGTTTAAAAATAAATGTATTTATACATTTTTTTCTCAACTTTCACCTCTAGTGCCTGTCACTGATTTATCCCCTCTTCTGCCTTATTAGAAAACAGCTTCTTTTTTTCTTAAAAAAAAACAAAACACATAAAACTTCAGTTTGGTTTGTTAGCATGAACATGGTAAAATTGTTATGCCATGAGCTATACATTTTAGTCTCACCCATGCTAATTCTGCAGAATTAACCTGAACTGCTTTTAAAGCAAACCCTCTGGGTTGTGTGGTCCTACCAGGCTTGGGATTTGGGCGGATATGTAGTATGAGGACTAAAAGATTAACACTGCCGGTAGTATTTATCCTCATTTGTGTAAACTGGTTCCTCTTTTTTTGTGTTTTCTGCTGGCTCACAATGTATTTGGTTGCTGTTATTTTCCCTGAAGTTGGTCTCCTTGCGCTCTCTTAATCCCAATGGTTGCTGAACACGCTTTCTCCCCCCATGTCCAATCCAGATACTGATGTATAATTGCAATACGCACCTTTGGTTCTTAAGACCTATTTGGGACCATGTTTAAAGAGTTTTAAACAGTAAATGCTTTTTATTTCTAGCTGGGCATTACCCAGGATCATAGGGCAAATTAAATTTAGGCTCCATCAGATCCCCACAAGGACACGGATTGTGGAGTTGGGGCTTCTCCTCTGACAGGAGGTCCCAGACCCAACGAGTACCCGTTCGTTAACTGCCGGTGCCACCAGCAAAGCTGCCACCGCTGCTGCAGAACGCGGGGAGAGGCCGATACCTGATGAGCAGGAACCCAAAATACAAAAGGGCTTCGCACTGCTTCATTGCGTCAGGCCGACGAGCTAATTCTGGTCTTGCTGAAGTCATTTGAAAAACTCTTTTAGTGTGGGCATGGTTCCCGCTGACAATCCTGCCAAGCACCTCGGCACTAACCTACAACACCTCTCCTATCTCCCCGTGCAGCTCCGGGGCTATTTTAGCCGAGGCTGTCAGTTGAGCTGAATTGTTCCATTATGTGGTGGCTTTGCAATGTGGAAAAGTGTTCAGGAGGGACCACTCGCTAAATGAGAGGAGAGTTATTGAGCGTCCAGGGCCAATTCGGTCATTGATTTATTTCTTTTTATTTATTATTTTATTTTATTTTTTTCCTGAGGCAGCGGATACAGGGAGCAATTACAGTGGTGATTTTTGTGTGATACAGATCTCAACTGACCGTGCAGTGGAGGGACGGGCGCTTATTTCACATAAAACCCCACTACGGGACAATGCTTTCCAGCCACTACTGAACTGAGACAGATTTGACCCTAGAGATGAAAATTCAGATTGTAATGTCTCACCCTGTATATCCTTCCATCAGCGAGAAGACAGTGAAACGTAGTGCTTACGGGATGATGGATAAGACCAAAGCGCTCCAGCTACTCATCTTAAATCACAGCAATTGGACTATGTATAAGGCAAGCAGACTTTTTCTTGGAGCAGGTCAGATGAGTTCCAACCTCCTTTTCAAGTATTTAAGAGAAGTCCTTAAAAGCAAGAACCTGCTTCATTGCACTTTTTAAGAGAACAAGCTACCCGGGGAGAACTTGCCTGGTGCCCTCCCCATTCCTCCGCAGCAGATGCCCACGTTGCTGCTGTCCCCTCTTCCACAAACAGACGCACTTCCGCAGCAATGATCCATAAAGTTCATCCATAAGAGCCTTTGAGATCCTTCTAAATAATTTCAGCATGAGCTATCGTTAGGCAGCTAAAAATCAAAGGCACGAGGAGCAGCATATTTGAGAAGATGGAAAAGGCTTTCAGCAAAATGAGAACCACATTGAAGGATTTGGGAGTTTCTCCCTGTATGGATTCCGAAAGGGGTCACAGGTTCTTACTGCACTGGCAAGCACAGAGATGCTGTGTATTCAGCATAGGCAGTAATTACATCTCCTCTTTCTAAATTATGTTATCAGGAAACATCTATATTGTTTGCATGGGTCTAGATTACGCTCTGAGAATAGAATGTTCTCTGCATAAAGAGCGCGGCTGGAGCAAATCAATGAGGATGCACTCAGAAACATCAATTAAAGGTAATACAAGTCTTTAGCACAGTATCAGGGAGCCAGCAGAGTTTGAAATTCCTCTTTTCCCGACCCTGCCTTCCTCCCTAGCAAAGCGACAAAGCAGAACTACTCAGAAATTCATAAGGTTTAAAAATAAAGTACTTGTCTCCTCTCATCCTCGTCTTTACTCAGGTTTTTACTCGGTGCCATTTCCCAGCATAGTAGATGAACGTAACGTTTTTTCTTCAGGAGATCTCACACTTCTGCTGGGTTAAGAGGTTGCCCTTCCGCAGGCGTCACTAATTGGGTACCTCGGTTTCGGGGTACCCGCTTTGGGACACCTGCAATCCCAGTTCCTGGGACGCTGAGAGCCCGCTGCTGCCTCCAGCGGGAGTCAAGGTTCCCCAGCCCTGCTGAAAATCAGGTCCCAGGTTCCTTCAGACCAGCACCTGGAAACTTCAGATTCTCAAAGTTAACAGTTACCTCTGGATGTAACATAACGGCAAATCTATGAAAGAAGTGGGAACAAAATCCAGACTTTCTGCCTTCCTGGCATGTAATGCTCAGCGCTCGTTTGCAGAAGGGTTAGCGATCTGGCCACCTTTGGACAGAATTAGTAAGGGAGGTGTACGTAAACACTGTCAACACATCCTCCGCTGGTCCCAGCGATTTCCTGTTATGGAGGAAAATGGGAAATTAATGTGAATCTTCCTCCAGCCTGTTAATTGTGCGCTCCCTTTGCAGACGTTAATTCAAATGCGAAATGTGAGCCTGGGTTTGAGCCTCCCCGTGCTCAAAGCAGTTCAGGCACAGGATTCCTGTTCAGGCCCATTTGTTACCTACGTGACACTCATCCATCATCGTGATTGTAATGGTGAGAGGTGGAAAATTTTCCCCTCGCTACTCGGAAGAAAAAGGACCTTACGTAGAATTTATAAGCTGCTTCAGCGGAGCTAATTATTCAGGAAAGGGTATTTTTCATTGCAAGAAGCACAGGCGAGCAGATTCCGTTCATAACTCAAGTACCAAACAGCTTTAGCAACTTTGGTTTTAGTGGCTTATTTTGTTAATATTAAGGTGGGGGTTTTTTTAGGTTGGGGTTTGGTTTTTTGGGTTGGTTTTTTTTTTTTTTTTTGAATGCTTTTTCCCTTCGGGCAGAAAGCTGCTCCCTTTTCGTCACAGCCTCGATAATGAATTGCAGTGTACAAAGCCGGTCATACAATACGCAGCGGCGGCAGCGCGGAGCGAGAATCTTTGGGAAGAGTTTCCATAGAAACATTGACGTCCTCCTGGCGAACAGGACACCGAGTTCCTTCAATGGGAGGTATGGGGTTTTAAAGGAGCAGCGAGGTGGCGGGAAGCCAATCCAGCAGAGCTATGACTCTGCATCTCCCAGCAGAACAGGGGGGTTGCGCTGGTGGGAGAGAATAAAAAAAAATAACCCAATTACCCTCGCATTATCAAAATGTTGGATTTGATGGTTGCTGCTTGAACGGTGTGGTATACAGCCTGGTAAATAATTAAACTGCTGACCGCAGAGCGCGCGAGAGCTGGCAGCCAAAAATCATAAACACTCAAGGCTGTGAACTAGCAGCTTCTAAAAAATCTTGTCAGTTTTTGTCACAGACTCGGTCCCCAGAAGCCTTAAATTCAGCACAAATCGGCATGACGCAGGCACAAGCCTCCCGGGGACGAGCAAGGTTGCACCCTGCGCTGCGCACCCTCCCCTCCCCTGCTTGTCTTGGAATGAGACAAGTGTTTTGCTAATGTTCCAGCTCCGTGTTTTAAATAGCCTCGCGTCTACCCAACTAAATAGTGGCAGAGCAGCCCTGTCTGGAAGAGGCTGTTTCTAGAAGGAAAACAGTCAGAGGAAATGTTTTTGCCAGAAATGTTGGAATTCATACAAAACAAAAAGGGAGCGTGCAAAAGAATTCGCCGCCGAGCGCTCCCCAGTGTTTTTGTTCAGGCTCACGAAATGCTTTGTTTCGGAGCAATCCCCAGATAAGATTAATGAAGGTGACAGACGTCCCTTCTCGGAAAGCGTGGGACCCACCCCGAGGCCCCGTCCGATGCCTGGGGACGCCGGCTGGAGCCTTCCCACCGGCTGCCGGGGGCTTTGGCTCCGGATGCTGGAGCTAACGTGCCTCAGCTGGAAGAAGCCAGCAGCCATCTGACCCAACCTGGTTGCTCTCAGCCTTCACGGTGTCCTCCGGCTCTTTGACTCCGAGCTGGACATCTCTACCACAGTTCAGACAACTGCGGTGCAGCCCGACACATCTTGGTTAGGGTCTTATGTGTGTCACTCTCCCGGATACCCGAGCATCTTCCCGTGGCGAGTTAGGCGAGGCGAGGAGCGCCTATTACAGCCCATCCTCAATTTCTCTCCAGGTGACTCGTTGTTTACCCAGCACATCCCTGTGGTATGTGGTTTGCTCCGTGAAGGCGAGCTGGCGGCAGGGTGTGCTCCACCAGGACAACGCGGAGCTCGGAAGGAGCTCTGCTACCTGCAGGAGCGGGTGCCCTGGTCTTGAACCAGCCCTATCCTCTCTGCAGGAGAGCTTCTGTCATTTGAAAGCGTCTTGCAGTTTTGCAAGTTTTTGTGTGCACAGCTTAAAATCTCTCCAGAGTGATTACCAGAAAATACAAAGCATCCACAACTCCATCGCAGTTTAACGGGAGGCTCGGGTACCCTGTGCCTTTCCTGGTCTGCTCCAGATTGTCTTAAATCAGGCACCAAAGGCAAACTACTCTTGCGAGGATGCTGACCTTAACACTCGTCCTTTGCAATGCTCAGAAAATGATATTTATACTGCTGTTATTACAATACCGGAAACGCTATGCTGAAAGTTAAATTATTTCAAATCTACATGGTTATGATGCTACCTGAAGTTCTGGTTTAGAATTTTGTAGCAAAGACATCCATTTATTCAGTGGGCTCCAGGTCGGACGTTTGATACAGGATACGGCATTGATCTATTTGCAGAGCGTTTGCATGGAGATTATTTTGGTTAAACCTGTTCAGCAAGATTCACTGTAGACACAGAAAGACAGAAAAGTCAGCAAGTCGGAGGATCTCAAAGAAGTGTCTTGAGTTTTGGGGGACTTACTCAGATTGTTTCAAAGGCTGATGGCAGGAATCACTTTCAAGGGAATAGGAAGAGAGGGTAACAATGATCTCCACCCTCCTGAGCAGTACCTAGCTCTTCTCATCCATTAGTCTCAAAGTGTTTTGCTACAGAACGCAAAATACTTTATCCTGTTTTGTAGATGGCTCCAGAGGGGCAGGGACTCAGGCGTGCCCGGCGTCCGGCTGACCGACCCACGGCGCACGAGACTCTCGTTCTGGCATGGACCTGTTTGTACACACACCAAAAGAGAGTGCTTAATTATACTGAGCTAGGAAGAAATACAGTTAAAGCAGGAGGACCCGTTGGTTTGACTGCAGTTGTGGCCTCCAAGCACTTTGACGCGGTATTTCTGCAAGAGCGAGCAATTAGTGAAATTATCTACTTGACCGATATTAAACAGGCGCACTACAGCTGTCCTGAATTTCTTCTAAACCAAACCTTATCACAGCACCTCCTTTGCCAGGGGCGCCTTCTCTTCCACATTGTCTGCAGAGCTGCGGTGCTGGGGCAGCCGCGGTGTCGTCGTAGGTGCGGTGCTCTTAACCGAGGCAAAGGCGCTGCTCCGTTCAAGCTGCTCGTGCGGCCCTGGTCGAGCAAACCCTCTTTACAGACACTTAATTGAGAAGTCACGATCAAGTCTTACAAAACCTGACGGACCCTGAGCACCCCCGTCGGTGCAGTGCTGAACGGGGTGGGCAAACTCATCATCAGATAACAAATAATTCCCATTAAGCGCTCATTTATCAGCAAGCTGAAGGGGGCTGGAAAGCCACTGGCAGAACCAGGCACCGTGCTGTGGGGCTACGGCGATGCCTCGGTGAATCCACACGGGCTCATGCTCAGCGGAGAGATTCTACGAACGTTTCTGCAAACTGCTTAAAAACTGGTGTTTGTCTTAAAAAGTGCGAAGAGAGCCAGTTCCCTTTCCACATATCATGCAGTCAAGAGCTGTCAGACACATTATAGATGTTTCCACTCGGGCGGCTGTTTAGATGAAGCGTTAGCATCCTGCTCGCTAGCTGAATCAGGGAAGTCTTTCTCTGCACCTGAGCCTACGTGGTCGCTCCCTTTAAGTGGAGCTTCTGGAAAACTGTGGCCATGGGGAACCGCAGCCAGCAAACGCTGTGCAAATCCCCACCACGGACCCGCTCCTTCTCCTGGACCAGAGCCGATGCAAACAGCAGGGAAATTGTATTCTCTGCGATAGAGCGCTTGAGCTTTCCTTCCAGCAGATCCCGCTTCTTTTTCACACCAGCGCCTCTACCGAATCTAGGACGCGGGAGATGCTCAATCCTGCCTTCTGGGCTCTCATCCATCAGATTTGCAACGTTTTTGTGATACAACAGTAATCGCAAGCTGCTTGCGTTAAATGGCATGCTATCGGAAAAGCCTTTCCGAAGGGCTCTTAGTCTTTGATCAGTCTCTGTATCAGCAGGAAACGAAGTATTTCTTTCAATAATGAGAAAATAATTCCCACTTTATCCTTCAAAATGGTGGCAGGTTTCTGTTTCTCAGACGTGATACAAACCCATTGCAGGAGCCATTTTGAACACCCAAATTTTCTATAAACAGCTGAAATTTGCACAGTGATGAGCCCATCGCTTCAAACGCCGCGCTGGAGATCGAGAAGGTGTAACACGGGATAACAAAAAGGAAGAACAGACTTTGTTAAAGATGGAAATTTGATAGCAAAAATTAAGCATGGCCATAACAATTACAGCCATCTAGTGGGCAAAAGTTTTTTTTTTAAAAAATGAAAATAGTATTGCTATTCAATTTCAACATTAAAATACTTGTAAATGAAAGAGGTCTGGCAAATAACCTGGGGCAGGGGGGGAGCTTGCACCAGGTTTTTTTACTATTCTTCAGGAATACATAAAATCTCAAATTCCTTCTCGCATTGTAGTCTGCAAATATTAGGAAAATTACATCTCATCTGGTGCTACTGGTTTAACGAGGGACTTGCTGAGAATATCTGATGAAGTGTGTTATTGTTCACACTGCAGCTGAAGGGACAGGACTGATTTTTTTTAACACAGATTTCCTTTCTCCAAATGGTTCATTAAATTTTAAAGTTTGATATATGACAACACAAGCTTTACGTTAAGTAGATGGCAACAAATCAACAGGCTTCACAGAGTGATTAAGGGTCTCCTTCTTCAGACGCCTTGTACATATTCTTTTGGCTCTTGATTCAGCCATCATTTCAGGAGCTCCTCGGGCTTTGCAGGGTATTTCAGGTTCAGTAGGATCTCTAGTGAATTTCTACTGAAAAAGCAAATTGGAAAGTAAGTATTTCATCTAAATCTTTGCATATCAAAAGGAAGAAAAAGTACTCCCTTTCTTTATCTTACTTTTATATGGAGCATATGGGCTGAAACGATGAACTTCAGAGCTGAATTCCAAAAACTCCAAAGCATTTTGATTTAGCCCATAATAAAATCTGCACTGGGATTTCACAACAATGCTTTTTCATCCACCTCAGAGGAGGGAAAAGATTCTCTGTGAGAGGGTTCGCTCTGTTGGAAGTTTTTGGGTTGCTGTTTTTTGTTTTTTTTTTAACTTAGTCATCTGTATTCAAGATTTTAAAAACATATTTACAGAACAAACAAACCTTCTCAGAGTAATCTCCCCAGGCTTTTCATTGCATGCTTTGGGGTGGAAGAACAGGCTATAGGATTTTTTAACCCTATGACAAGAAACAACTGGCTGTGAATTTTGGAAATCCTCTTTGGCATGTGTTCAAGCCGGTATTAATGCAAACCGCCCCATGCCAATCTCCTGACTCATCCCAGACGGCAGTTTCTGACACTCATCCCATCCGTCGCCGGCCTCCTTACGAAGAAAACAAAGCAGCTCCTCCCTTCCTTCCTGAAAGCTCACGTGCTCGAACTGCTGCTGAGCGGGTGCATCTTCTGTACTTCCAAGTATTTAATCTGGGGTCTGATCTTATGCCTGCGGATCTCGATCTTGAAGGGGAGTGTGTCACTGTATAATTCGTCTCAACTCCCGAGTCCCCAGGGCACGGAGCAGCTCACCCTGCGTCCTTCTGCCAGCCCTGGTTTCACATTCGGGGCATGAGAAACTCTTTGCAACAAGTATGTAAAATTCTCCTTGCACCTCTGGTGCAAATCTCTTTGAAGACAGCTATATGTCAAATATAGCATTATGTTGCTTCTAAATCCTATATATTTTTATAGGACTCAATGACCCTTATGACTCCTTTCCAACTTGAGATATTCTATGATATATGTAATTTGTTTATTATTTACATAGTGTATAAATATCCAAGTAACCATTATCCAGAGGCAGAGAATGTTTGCAAAGGAAAATGCTGTTTAAATACCGCAGTCCTGCAGAATCTCGTGTGCTGGATTAAATCTCAACCCACACTCATTTGTGCCAATTGCGCGAGGGCTTTTTCCTCGTCCTACAGGCGAGAGGTGAGGAGTGAAGGGCAGAGGCTCAGCTGCTCTAACTGTGAATGTCTTGACCTCTGACAGTTTTGGTTTTTTCAATCACAGCCTTTTCTAGGCATAGGCTGTGCAGTATAACATGCCATATAAAATCTCTGATAGATACAGAGCTAGATTTGTGATGCAGTTACTGGTATTTCATTAACCTTTATCTTGACAAGTGGAAATAACACGCTGTGATTCAGGCTAAATTTTTCACTTGCAGAGAAAAATGGTGCCAAAAGAAAGCGAATGGGCTAGAAATTAATAACTACAAATCTCGATAGCAAAAATCAACTTCCAGCTGGACTTGACCCCTTGTGTGTGTTTCAGACGTGTTGGGCTGTTGTGACGATGCTCTGCCGGGCACAACAGAGCCGCAGCTTGCACATCGCTCAGAAGCCCGTGGGTGACCACAGCCAGCGTTTGGGAACGGGGCTGGCCTCCCTCCAGGCTCCTTCCCCTGCTTTTTCCACCTGGCTGAAGACACAGGCCTCAAGGATTGTCCACCCCACCTTGGGCTGTGGCCCCTCCGTGCCACGTTGCGTCTACGGCCCCATGGTCCCACCGGGCTCAGCTGCAAAATGCTTCTTGCTCTGCAAAAAGGCTGCTCGCACTCATGGTCCCGATGATGGGGGTATGCAACCCCTGACCCACCGAGACCCCAGGGAGAACCGTTCCTAGGAGGGCCTGAGCTAAATACCGCCTCTCCTAGATTGCAGGCTCGCTGGTGGCCAGCAGAGTCCCCCAGAGGAGATGACAGAGCTGGTGAGTAATAAGGATAACTGATGTTTTTCCAAGTCGAAACCAAGCCTGACTCACCACTATTTTGTTTCTTTTATTGTTATTTGTATTGCTCTGATGCCAGACAGCAGATCTCAGTTATTGAGCCCAGGGTTTTATCACCATATAACAGGAGAAAGTGCCCTCTGAAATGCTTCCAAACTAAATCAGTAGGAGGGGAAAAAAAAAAAAAAAGCAAAGCCACTTACTCACTGCTGCCCTGTAATTCGGGGCTGAAAACCTCCAATGCTCTGCTCCTAACTAAGCACCTTCACTCACCCACAGTGGCATGTTTTCCAGCTGGGCTTGCCTTGCTCTAAGCTTAGGTTTATAAATAGTCAATACCATCTAGTTTTCCAAAGAAGAGATCTGCTTAGAGCGCGCGTTCCTGGACCCCTTGTGCTCTGGGGAGCACTCGCTGCCGGCAGGGGCTGCTCACAGCCGCAGCTTTCTGTCGAGACACTGGTCTGAGGCTGCAGGAGCGCAAAACGTGCCATCAGAAAATGAGCAGGAGAAGGTAGATACACCACGGGTGTAGCAGAGGCCACCCCCACCCCACTCGCTCTGGCCATGCCATCCTCCAGCAAGTGGCACAACCCTGTACAACCAGCTCCTGCTCCTCTTTGAGATGAAGTCAGGATCTATTCCTGGGCAGAGCTGCCATGGAAAATGTCTCTTTGGAGCTGGTATCTGCCAGGGATAACGTCTCTCTTCGGCCAGTATCCAGCAGAGGATAAGATTCCTACTGTTTATGATACACATCAGCCTCTTGAGGCTTTCGTGACACCCTGGGTGTTGCTGGTGCAGGGAGCAGTCATACCCACCATCGTATCTGCAAATCAGAAGATACGCATCTATGCCTTGAAAGCCGTGATCCTTACCCCGAGGAGTTTAATAAAATATAAGGGCCTAGATCCGGGAACATCAATAGAAGCAGAATTATTCCCAGATCCAGAGAGAAAAGTACAAACGAAGAGAACCTAGATGTCAAAGAGACAAAAGCTGGCTGGGAGATCAATGTAGAAAAGCTCTGCGAAAGGTCTGGGGTTTAATGAGAGATGAGTAGGATGGGACTTGGCATAGATAAAAGCTATTAGGAACAGCACAGAAGAACATGAGATGCAGATAGTGAGAGGAGACAAAGAACAGCTGGAAGAGGAGGCTGGGAGGAAAGCAGGTAGAGGGGGGTAGATTTTGGCTTGTGTGCACCAGTGAAACAGCTACAGCCGCTGCAAGGCCTGGCCAAGCCCAGGGAAAAGCCAGAGGTTATAGAGGAGCCATGCAGAAAGCAAGGCTGCTCGGCCGCTGTAGGGACACAGGAGTGGTGGTGACCCTTGAGGACAGGCATCCCGGTGGCAGGCGCAGGGCTGGTCCCAGGCTCTGCACCGGCCCAAGCCTTGGAGGCAGCTTCTCCGTTTTTTGGGTTTGTCTGGGTTTTTTTTCTAAAGCAGAGGCCAAAGGGGTTCAGCAGCGGCAGCTCTAACTTCTGCCCAAGGCTCCCCGGGGCCTCCGACCACCCTAGCATCTGTTGAGAATGACCCTAAAACTGAACTACGCGTTCAGCGCTAAGGGTGCCACCTCTGTGACTGCGGGAGAGGTGCTGGTCGGTGAAGCTCTGCTGATCCACATCCATCGGGGACGGGGTCTCCCAGGCTGGCACCGCACCCACCCCAGACCGGCCGCGGCGCCTTCGCCACCGAGCGGCAGCACGGCAGGCGGGCAGAGGGGCGAGGGTTTGTTCAAACCCATCTCGGTTCGTATCTCGGCTTGGGAAGACATGCCTGGCATTTTTTGTCAGCAGCGTCTCTTGAAATAAATCATCAGCCATTCTGGAGAACCGTGCCTGCGTATTAGGACAATTATTGCTTTCTTCCAGCCTCGGCTGTGTAAAAAGGCATTGCTTCTCTTTATGAGAAATTCTCATCTCTTTCTGTCAGTCATCTTGTCTCAGCGGGGAAAAAAAATCCCCAAGCCCTGTCATATCAGAAAATGAGAAAATTATCAATATCTAAAGTGTACGTGAAAAATATGAGCTCTTTCTCCATTTGGGAGAATGGATCTCGGTTGTAAAGTCTTATAAATGTTAGCAGCTTCTCAGACATTCAAAAATGTTAATGATCCTAAGGTACTAAAATAGCTTGCCATACAGTTCTCCGTATTAAAAAATACTGTCTTGCCCTCTGCAGCTATCTAGAAGTCTCTATCATAGATGAATGGTCCTACACATTGCTTTATGTATTCAGAAAGCGGAGTCGGGATTAGTATATTCATGCAGACACAACAGGCTCTGATGATTGCCTGCGTATCTGGAGTTAGGATCGAGCTTTGGTGCCTGAGATCAGCTTAATAAATACTATCAGCTTCCTCCCACCGAGCGCAGGAATAGAAAAAAAATCTGTCAATAGCTGTAGCTTTGAATAGGAATCTTTGAGTAAAGTAAATCTCTCTACTTCAGATTTTCCCTGGCCTTGCTACGCTGCCTTGGGGAGAGAGGAGGGACTCAGGAGGTGACAGCCCCAAGCCCTGCAGCTGAGCCAGCGGGGGGGTCCCTGCCAGCCCCAGGAATGACCCCCCCCCATCACACGGGCGTTCGAGCAGGTCCCGGGGTCCCCTTTCCCCAGAAGAGCAGCAGCTGACTCTACCCACCATCCTTCCAGGGGGAAGGTGGGGGTTTGGGTAAGTGGGCTCAGCCTCCTGTCCTCCTCTCCTGGAGCCGTGCAGCCATCCCTGGGCTGTCCGAGGGCTTGCGCTGCTCTTGCCTTCAGAACAGTTGATTTTGGAGTCAGCTCCCCATGGGAAACCTGGTAGCAGCTCCTTCCCTCCCCCAGGCTGTCTGCAGACTCCAGCAAACCTCACCTCCTTTGGTTGCACACAGGTTCCCTCTCGGTGCTTTGGGCTGGGACCCGCCAATGTGCACCTCCAGGTGCTTCAGCACAGCCTGAAGCAGCCGAGGCTGCCGCACGCCACAAGACCAGAGATCTGAATCACATCCCCAGGCAAGCAGAAGAGTGGTTTAATTCAGATCTAAACCTTATTAATGCTACCTGGAATCACAGGTTTGAGTCTGGGCACCTGTGAGGCTGGTTGGCTTGGGGCATGAGCGGAGGAACGTGGAGGAACTCGCTGCTTCTACGGCACCCCTGCGGTAGGACTTACAATTAGATTTGAATCTGTTCCGCTTTTTTCCTTTTCGAATATCTGTCCCTTTTGCTTTTACGAGCCATCAATTGTTTTATTTCCCTATCAGATTAGTTTGTTCCTCTCACCGTAGCTTTGGGCTTTCGCAGCTGAATGGGACCCAGGAGACCTGAGCATCAGGACTGAAGACCCAGTACAACACAAAAAGGGCAGCTGGTGCTCAGCAGACACCAGAAACCACTTAAAATGTCTTTTGTTTATTAGCTATTGTTCAGTTAAATATAGCACCTGTAGCTTGAACAATAGGCAGTGGCAGAGTACGTGCTTGGTGCGCTCCCGGGCTATTACGGAGCACGGAGGTGAGGCTCCCGCACAGGAGGCCGGAGGCAGAGCACAGCAGATTTGCCTAGAAAGCCCTCGTAATGCCATTATAACCGGCCCATTAGCAGAGCTACCGAGGAGACTACATAAATGATGTTCATTGCATTTCTGTGAGCCCACGGCAGGGAAGTTTATTTAAACAATTTCGTGCAGGGAAAGGTGGATGTTGGCAGGGCTTCGGGCTCCGGAACCGCAGGACGGTAGATGGAGCTGTGGGAGTGCTGCTCCAGGAGAGAGGTCCAGGGTGCCTTGGGTGGGCCACCCACACTGGGCTCCTCTTCCTCCCACACCAAGGTGCGTTGGGACCTGAGGAGAGGCTTCCTAACATTCTCGGAGTCAGGTAGGTTATTTCTGGGATGCTGGAGCTGGAAGCAAGGGTCCTGCTGCCCTGCGCATAGGTTGATCCTCCCCTGACCTGCTGGGACCCCAGTCCCATCCCAGCTGGGAGTTGCGTTGTGCCCGTTCTGCTCTTCAGCTGCCTATGGACAAGAAACGGGGCGTTTTCAGACACTTTAGCAAGTGCTTTCTCAAAACCTGTGGTGGGACTCCAAAGAGAGTTACTGTTTGCAGGAATCAGTCCAGAGCTTTTTGGATGCACCAAGTGAACGAAATGTGAATCACTACTTTTTTCATTAATTTCTTCAGGTCTGAAGCTGAATTGAGTTTTCTGATGTAATTAGCCCTCCTTTCCCAAACAAATATAATGGCTTTGAAAAATTGCCCATACTTTTATACACCCGACATCTGGATTTGGTAAAAATTCTGAAACTTTTTAAATGCTACTTGCAGTCTAGAGGAAAGGAAGGTGATATTTAGTAGATGATCTTTGCCCTCATTTTTAAGAAAAAAACCAAACCATCAACTCTGCTGCTGGCAATTGAAAAAGCAGTTAGGCTGAATTCGCTTTTAAGTGAACAAACACTTATGGATCTATTTATACCTGCCCTGAAGCAGACTACCGTAGGTGGAAATGCTGTAATTATTTCCTTTCCCTGCCTTCCACTGTCCTATAAAGATCTCCTGGAGCAGCTTGTTAACAAGTTACTGCTGTACATGGTGAAATTAAAGTCAAGCCCATATTAAACAACCAAACCAATTTGACTAAAAATGACTAAAACGAGCTGTAACAAAGGTGAGACAAGCTTGAAGGCTGCAGAGACAGCTTTTGTTGCTTAGCCCCATCTATCTAAGAAGGCTGAGAATTACAAATGATG
Source organism: Burhinus oedicnemus (assembly GCA_008921705.1). NCBI lineage: Eukaryota > Metazoa > Chordata > Aves > Charadriiformes > Burhinidae > Burhinus > Burhinus oedicnemus. The sequence goes on from VFFE01007255.1 coordinate 2,245,622, forward strand.
AACACGGCTGGGAGTTGAGGGGGGACAGGGACCTGATCTGTAGCGATGGCGAGTTGCAAGAACATATTTTTCCCTGTGCTCTTTTTTCCATCAGTGCACGTTTTCAATTTAATTCCCCTCCCTAAAGAGTCCCTCTCCTTTGTTACCTTCCAACTTTTCTCCATCCCCCTTCTCCCTTGGTTTATTTCTCAGAGCAGATGATCTTCTCCACTCACCACCCAGGTTAACTCTAGTTTCAGTATCAAAGATCGTTTAAGCTGAAAATAGCTTTTACTGGGTCCATGTTACAACCCAGGAGTGTCTGGACACCAGATAGGATCTCCAGCTGCCTCTCAGACGGCGTGTCAGAGGGTTATCTGCGTTCCGGTACTCTCAGTACTATGGCCACAAGCCATTATGCTTCATCGCAATTCAGGAGGGTCGTGGACTCAATTACAGCTGATTATGGACTAGGTGGGAGGAGCTGATGAAACAAGGAAAAAAAATTCATTAATGTTCGGCAGGGCAGCCTGCTCTGTAAAGAGATCTTTAACTTTCACAGAATGGAATTTTTTTTTTAAATGCCCATAAATTTTTATCCTTCTGTGTTGCTGCAGATTATTAGGAAATGGCTAGTGGTAATATTTACTATTGCGTTCTGGGGTACAGAGTCCAAATTACTCAGTTATGAAAATAAGCTCGGTACTGTTTAGAAGTATGAAATACGCTGCCCTTCAGTTCCAAGTAAGAGGCAGTGATGCTTCTGGAGGAAGAGGGTGGATGTGCGATAAATCCCGCTGCTGCGAACCTCTGCCTCCCTCGCAGCACAAGGGAACGGCACCTGTGAACAGACAGCGCGGCTGCAGCAGCCTGAAGAGTTAGATGTGCTCGGTGTTCTAGTGACCCCCCTAAATGTATAAAAGCATCTTTACTTTGGGAAGATGATGCTTATATGGCAGACGGGTGGAGGGAAGGAACAATGAATTGGCTATGGGGAGGGCTGTAACGAGTCCCTAAGGAGGGAGTCTTAGTAGAGATTTCAAAATCCTCACTACACTTAGAAAGTAAATAGACTGTCTTGATAGCAGGAGATGCAAAAAAGGTAGCAATTCAGTGAAGTTTTACTGCAATATATTTTGGAAGATTTGCCAGATGGCTGGCAGCAAGACTCTTAAACTCTGACTTTTTTTTCTGAGCCAGCCATATTATCATCCATCAGACAGTCACTTTGCACTGACATTGCAGAGCGTGGCCGTCTCCTCTCCGTTTGCCTTGCTCCTGTTTATTTCTAGCTGATTTATTTATATCTGGAACTGATACAAGTGGCACGATTTCTTTGTTTCATTAAAAGATTCCTTGATCTAAACTTTAAAAGATTTGTCTTCACAGAGATCAAAGTCAACCAAGTGTATGTCTGGCATCCCTGAGTTTTTCTGATATCCCACTCTTCAGGTAAATCTGGAAAAGGCATTTTGTTGCAGAGTAGTAAAATGTGGTGACTCGGTTAGAGCTGGCCATTGAATTCTTGGGTACTAAAACATACCTATCGTCCAGGCTTCTTAATTATTATTTTCTAAGAGGTGAAGCAATGTCGACAGAGCTTGCACTGTCAAAAGCAAGTCAAGGTAAAACCCAGCGCCAACTGCAAGCATGGAAAATTACATCCCACTGCCCAGCAACTCACAGTCAAGCAAGTAAAATACAATTTGCACAGCTGAGCAGAGGCATTGTCAGGGTGCTACCTAGGAGCCAAGCACTCCTAAACCCCATCTGTCACGACCTGTTGCTTAATCCTGGGAAAATTGCATACAGCCAGTTCTCTAAAAGAGGCTATTGATTCTGGGTACCTTATTTATTAATTTTGGGGTGTGAATCTCCATGTCCCCTGATTTCTAGATCAACGGTGGCATGCTGTGACCAGGACAGAGCTGCCTCATTCCTTCCTACAGCCGGAGGGACGGTGGAAGCCGTTTCTTCCCAGCTCAGCTCAATTACTCCAAGAATTAGGTCTGGAGCGCACATTTCAAGCCCCGCTGCCTGTTACCTGCCAGCACCACTGAAGGGACAGGGTGTTTGCAGGCGCTTTGAAGACATAAAGCTCTATAGAATTGCTGAATGTTATTGTGGATGGTTGGAGTATGTCCTGGATATGAATCATCTTGCTCTTTCTGACCTACTGTCCTAATTGAGAGTCATTTATTCTTTAGACGCTCGTCACTGTCTGGGCCGTACCTTTTCGCAATGAAGCAGCAGCCTGGAGCCGCAGGTATTTGCCCCGCTCCCTCATTACATGACAAATTAGAGGAGATTTAGTAAACTGACATGCTGAATCATGGATCCTCCCCAAATGTGACCCCAAATCCCTGCCCCTTTGTTTTGCTGTTTTCTGCGGCAGGGTCAGGCCAGGACATGGCTTTCCCATGGGCTATGTGAATTTTACTGCTGTGCATGTTCCAGTAAAATCAAAGGCCTTAGAAAAGGGATTCTGTGGAAGCGTTTTTTTTGTCAGTGCCTTTACACTCATTAGTTATAGTTTAGAGCACAAGCCTCGGGGCAGGACCAGCACAGTTGCTCCTGTCTGATTATGCGGGCACTACTGCATCTTCAAAAACCTCCGTCGCCTTGCGGATCGGTAACGAGAGATGTTTCTGCCTTGGTTCTCCAGCACGTTTAAGTTGTATACTCTTCCCTGACCATCTTGTATCTCCTATTTATTAAAGGGGGGACTGATTGTCTGCTCCGAGACCCCCATGGTGACAGTCTGCCTAGTCACATCCCTTTGAAGAATTTCCATCCGAGGGCTTATCTTCACCGCAGAATTAGCTCAGGCTGTCAGTCGAGGGTCCCCTGCCTTCCCCGCTCTGCCCACGCTCCTCCCAGCAGCCTAATGGTAAAATGCAGCCGAGCGACCCAGCAGTCGCTGTAGATGAAAAGTTTAAATGCCGGAGTCGCTAGCATGACTGCTGCGATGCAGACGTCAGCGTACAATCGCTCCGTGCTGCAAATCCCCCGGTGCCTCCCTCGAGTCTTCCCGGTGATGTTCTTCCTTGTCATCTAGGCACTTCCCTGATTCAGCTGAATCAGGGATATTAATACTTCCACTGTCCCCATTTGGATGTCACTTGGACAGGCTGGTGTCAAACGTTTAGCAAGAGCGATCTGGATAGGAATATTGAGCTTGAACATCTTTTTTTTCCCCCTTTGAAAACACACTTCTTGTAATACAAGTGAGAGAGAGGTGTCAAACGCAGCCGGGGCTGGAGGTACCAACCAACCCTAACCCTGCTGGGGAAGCCATGGACATTTTCATGTATTTCACTGCTACCTTTGCAGGGTTCAGACAGTCTTTTTTTCTTTCAGAATGTGTTGCTTTCTTCACTATTGGAGATTCCTCTTTTTTTTTCATTATGTCTTTTAAATCTGCCTGTATTTTGTGAAGGTACAGCTTTTGTGGAGATCAACCAGAAGAGATCAGACCCTTAATTCTGGCCGGATTCTGACCCAGCTCTAGATCAGCTCTGAACTTCACACTCCATACCATATTTATAGTGACTTTTTAGAAGCGATTTTATTCTTTTATCTTGGGGGTTCATTTGTCTCTGGAAGTACATTCCAACTGAGTTTCACTTTAGTCTGCGGAAGGAAGTACTTGGAGAAAAGTCAATCCAACTTGGAAGAGAACTTCTAGGTAACAGATGCCCAGTCTCCCGGTATGAAGGAACAATTGCATTATTATCTCTCTGTAGTTGGACCTAAATGAGATTCATTCTCTTTGGGGCAAGGCAGGTATGATTTATCACCAGACAATAAAAGTTAAAATTCCTGCTAAGGAACAAGGTTGGGCTGTGCAGCGACAAGTTCTTCTGGAGAACCCAAGCCTGACATGCGTGCCAAAGTTACTCTTCATTTCTGAGTTATTACCTGATAGGAAACCGGTCCCACATATAAAGGAAACAAATTTCAGCCTCTTCCCTACCTGATTTTCAGCAGCTACTAATGCAATATTTCAGTCAGCAAGAAAGGAGATGTTCATAGCTAGCTGGAAACTAAACCAAGTTTTGCTGTTCCCATGACTGGTTTCCCTCCCAGAACCTCCAGATCCGGGCTGGCATCTTCTGCAAATCCTTGTGGGTGGAATTGCTGGTTAATAATTGCTGTTCTCCCAATTATTTAGGTCATGGCCCTTCTTCCACTCCTTCTTTTCACTACCTGAGTGAGAGAGTCGGAACAGAGATTACCCAAAGGCACAAGTGTTGGTTTGTCTTAGTGCCACAATCAGCTAAATTTGAGCTCTCTGCCCAGTATCCGTGGCTCAGTTAACCTCGGGTCTCTGGCACTGCTTCTTAAAATTGCCCTTCCTCCACTTACACTTAAAGAACTGAAAATTGTTCTGTTTTTAAGGATAGTCATACAGTTACACCTCCAAATGGAGTTTTGTGATATGAGGCCATTTTCAAGGAAAAGAAGATTTCCATTTAAAATACTTGGGGCTGTGTTTTCTTGCTCGTGTTTGCAGGTGTTTTTATGAAGTCTGCTGTGAGCAGTGTCATGTATGTAAAATGATGCAACCGCAGATTTGACTGAAATGAAATTGTGAGAATTTATGGAAAAGGGTTTTGTGAGAAAACATTCGCAGCTATGTAGCCTTAGAAACTAGAGAGTTAGAGTTGGAGCTCAGAGAGTGGCTATGAATATGGAGAGCCGGGAGTTGGAATAATCACAAGGGAGGCAACTGCACCAGCCAGGATGAAAGATGAGAGTTTCAGCGGAAAATTGATCAAGATAACGAAGTAGGGGGAAGATGTCTTGTGACAGCAGCTGGATTTGTAGCATCTAGCCTCAAATAGGAGCACGAAACGTAAGTTTGCTTGGAGGGGAGAAAAATCAATCAGAAGATTTCACATAGGATTATGAGACTATAGAAAGCTCCAAGACGCCCTGGAATGCTGCACCATTTACCCTAATCGAGGGTGAGTCAGCACTCAATTATGTTCAGGCAATTTTATATTCAGTTTTCTATGCGTTGGCAACAAAGCAATTTAGATAATATGGTCATATAGCAGAATCACCTTCTTTACAAATCTGAGTTACATTAGCTGCAATAAAAAGTATGTCACTCTTGAGTGCTCGTTTTCCAGCGTATAAGATAATCATCATGTGGGATCAAGAACAAATCTCTTCTTCCCGTTGCCAAACCCAATATAATTGTGCAACATGGCTGTTTTATCCCTTCTTCTGAAGTTGTTAGTTACGGCTACTCTTGAGACTAGACAGATCCACCTGCTGTGTGCAGATACTGTCTGAAGTCTTGCACATTAATAATAGCAGATGAGATAATAGGTCCTACTGGTTTGCGTATTCACGAGAAAACATTCTGTTATAATGAAGTGGGTTATATGTATGTAGGTATGTGAGGACTGCTCATTCTGTCCCTCACATGGTAAAGACCTGTGACCTGTGAAACAGAAGAATCTGTGTTCTCTCCCTTCCGCTGCTTTGTTGGCACGTCCCAAGAGTACCCTCCTGGGAGACTTCAAGGTGTGGCTCCAGGTTTACATAGCATTTTGCCATCGGTTCAGGAAAGATGTTATGCTAATCTGACCTTTTGCTTAATCTTTTAAGGCACGTATTATATTATTTTGGAGCAATTATACCTTTAGGAATCAGAAGCTGGAGAGGAAATGAGTGATTTACTATGCTTTGAATCAACAATTTAAACTGAATGATGGTTTCAATGCCAGTGACAGGTTCAGTCTTCCATGAACTACTCCTTACATGAACAGGATCATGAACTGCACTAAAACCAGGATGCACAAACTGTGTTAAAATCCACTTTGTATGTCTCAGGAGCAAACACACAGCCTGAGTCTTCATTCCCCTCGGTTATTCCTGTCACCATGACTCGAAGGACTTTAAGAAGAGTTGAATAAGGGCCAGATCTGGAGCGCAGCAAACTCAAAGAGAAATTTCCATTGGCTTTCTTTCCCGTGGATAATACCCTTAAAGATTCAGGGTCAAACCTTCAGCTGTCATAAGCCGGCATCTTTCCACTCAACTAGCTCTTCGTGTCTGCACAAATACAGAGTCACTAGGTTTTTGTTCATCTGAAAAGAAACACCCTCGGTTTTTTATTAATATGAAGATAGTTTTCAATGATCTTCCTCTCCTGACAATGATTTTCAGACTGTATTCATTAAGACACTGACATTTGAACTCATTTTACTTTGAAGCCACCATCATTCACATTGTCACAGCTTGACAGCATAGCAGGTTAACTCAGCACTTCTCAAATTAATGCTCTCGGACCCAGTATCAGTAACTGTAACCTTTGGCCTTCCTAAATGTGATATTCGGCATGTCATGTAGTAGCCACCAACTAAACTCTCAAAGTCCTGAGCAACTACTGGGCTCTGCATGAAACACTGTTACTGATGGTAACAGTATTGCAGAAAGGCATAAGAAACCCAGTTATGCTCCAGAAAAACAGATTGCTTATCACCTGAAAGCTTAAAATATGGATGGTTTCATACTGAGCTCTATTGTTCTTGGTTGCTGTAAAGTCCTAGTCAAGAACCAGGTGAGATCTTCTAGGGATGTTAAAATTATATTTTGTTCCAGATTTTAGTGCAAAAATTGAGGCACCTTACAATTGCTTCTTTAAGATGAATTGACAATGTGGGTAACATCCTTCCTCCCCTTCTCATTCAAGACGCGTCTAACTTATTTTCTTGAAAGACCAGAGAACAGTAAGGGGTTAATCTGATCCTTACTAAGTAAAAAAACATTGCTGGGGGAGCCAAAGGGTGCGAATTCGGAGCGGTGGCTTAGAGGACATCATGGCTAGCAAGAAAAAGTAGTATTGGCTGGATCTTTGCCTAAATAAACTTGAGTTTCCATTTACTTCAAAGGGAGCCCCCTGGTAATTCTCAGATCATCTTTTCTTATGCTAACTGAAGATAATCAGAATGTCAAAAAATTAGCAGAACTTCTGTGTTTATCAGGCAATTTTGGTAAACAGATGCCCCTCCATTGCTCCTTCTTTCACTTTAAGCAGACTCAATGGAAGTTATTTCCTCATACTCAGTTTTTTCCCATTTAGTATCTCTTTTTCCACATTCAGTATCTCTCAGGAAAAGGACTGAACAGTTTTCCTGGATTTCCCCTCTCAGGAAAAAGATTTACTCGTCTTCCTGGAAAATGCTAAGTACACAAAATTCTTAAGTAAATTCTTAATGAAACTTTTCAGGCTACCTTTCATCTGTCATAAATTGAAAGGGCAAAAGATCAGACCTTCATCTTCAGCGTTTATTTTTGATTCCTGTGAAATAATTACAGTGAGCAGTCCTTACAGTTTAAAAAGCAGCTTTCTGTCTCTTTAAAACTATTTATGAATCATTGTTTGGAATGAGCATAGTAAAGCATTTAAAGCTGATTAACTAAGAAGTTACATGGCTATCAGCTAGGACAGTCCTAACCTCATAATTTTATCTATTAGCAGATACCGTGGAACCAGCTGACATTAAACTGGCAGAATCCCAGCACAAAGGTGAACTCGAGGAAAAAATTATATTGGATTTTAATAAAACCTTCCTCAAAGGTCAACCTCTCTAAGGTATAAAATCAATCTTTCTTCCTTCCTTCTTCTTCAGCCCATTTATTCATAGCTATAGAAAATTCTGATACTCATTAAATATTTCCCATTTTCTCCCCCTCTCCTCCCTTGTTACAGTATCTATCTACCTGTGACCATTATTTTTCTCAGCATTTTTATTTAGATTCCCTACTCCTCATTTCACTCTTTTTACCTGGTCTTCTCAGGATCTGTACCCCATTCTCAAAGTGTCACTGCCTCATACCAGCTTCAGGACAAAAAAGCTTTTTACTTCGTCCTTGAAGGTGGCTGGAACTTTGGGAAGAGCAAAGCTTTGGTGCAAAGTCTTTATTAAAGTGTGTTGGGTTTCTCCTGATTTTACTTTTCCTTCTTACCCAGCAGCTGCCTTCTGTGTCTTGCTCAAGACTCCAGTAACTTTTGCCAAGTAAGCCACAACATTAGTGGCATGCCACTTAGGAGAGAATGATGTCCTTGTAAGCTCTAAGCTCCTGCAGATCAGTCCCCTTTACTGATATCAGCCCAGCAAAAAAAAAATAATGTATTTTTTTTTAAAGAACAGTCACTAATATCTAAGAAAGTACCAGCTTAGAAGGGGTTTTTTCAGAGTGTACTGGCTGCGCAAAGCTGTGGATACCCAGATGTGGAAACTGCTTCTCAGTCCTTGGCATACAAGCTCCGGTTTTGATAGCCAAGTTTCTAAAATCCTACCATCACCGGAGCCGCTAACGTCATATACTGTAACAGCAGAGGAACTTGGGTTGCTGGTGCTCGGCTTTGCCCACCTAGCTGAGCTGTGTGGGGCAGGCCGACCCCAGAGCATCGCAAGAGAATCAGTACCCAGGCTTTCTGGGCTTCCAGGACAGGATGCAGGATGCTGGGCTGTTCTTACAATCACAGCGCCTCACTGCTGTACCCTCTGTCCTCTGTTCTCCCCCTTTTACCACAATATTTCCCTCCTTCCACTTCAAAGGCTATTTCTCCCCCTCTGTGGCAGGATTAAGTGCACCCCTGTCAAGACAGATAGACATCTATCTAACCACCAGGTCCTCCTCCCCCCAGCCTTTCCCTGCATGCTCCCACATCCCCAGGACACTAATCCCATTCCTCCAAATTCCTCAGCCCGCTGTGCTACAGCGGAACAAGTCCGGGCACAGCCTGGGTTGCTGTGGAGCCACGCAGCAGTCTGCAGCGAGTGGCTGACTGTGGCTGTTTGCCCTGGGGGTAGGAGCCTGCAAACAAGAGTTATCGCACACACATCCCGCCATGTGTGCGCTTAACTTGGCACAGAAACCTGCACCCCCCTCCAGCCAGCTGCTCTTCATCCAAGGCAACCAACCGTTTGCCCCTTCACGTAGCGAGGGACGAGCTTGGGGGCTCTCCTAGAAGATGACCTGGCTAAGAAAACGCCCCGTGAAGTTCTCCGTTTGGGTTAAATTCTGTTCTTGGTTGTTCTTTACTCCATCAAAACAACATTACATACAAGCTGATTTTGTGGTTCCCATCTAAAAAAATCTTCGTGGTCCGAGAGCTCCTGAAGCTGGGCAACATCTGATAGGTTGTGGAACTTGGATAATGAATCTCGAATCTGTTCTGTCGCTCTCAATAAAATAACTAATTTCGATTTTTGTGAATCTGACTCAGTGCAAGTCCTTGTAGGGACTCTGATAGACGGATCAGTGAAAGTCCTGGGACTCTGACAGACAAATATTGAAACTGCATTCCTTTTAACGTGACATAGGTAGATACACCCTCTATGGTCCGTATTTATGGCAAAATCACTGCTTATGCTGGTGAAGCGAAATATAAGAGAATCTACAATACATTTCAAAATCACTGCTAAGATATATGCTGGAGAGCAGCCAGGCTTGGTTGCTCACACTGATAGATGATGGGGAAAAGGGACATGCGTTAAAATCAGCAAATGGATAAAACTGGGCTAGAAAGGGATGAATACAATGGGAAAAGCTTTCCATTTTCTCAAAATCAAAGCCCAGGCTCCCACACTAAAAGGAGAATTGTGTTCCTAAATAGGAAAATGTTAGAAAAGAGACTGTACTGTATTCAGGAATGTATGTTACATAGCTGTAGGTCCACTGTCAGGATAAATCTTATATATTCTGTAAGGACCAGCAACAGTCATTTAGCAGAGAAGGACATTCTGAGCCTTGATTTCCACGTCTCTTAAATTCTTGTCCATGTCGACACAGATTAGTAAAAATTTTCTTGTAATCTTTTTAATTCCTTTAAACAACTTGCAAGATTAATAAACTGTATTTTGGTTTTAGATATTGTATTGATCAAGAAATAATGCTGATTTAGATTTTAAAAGAGTGCTATCAATTATTTTAGGAACCAAATTTAGATTGCTTTAGTAGAAAAAAGAATGTCCCTTTGTAGAGACTATATAGTCTCAAAACCGACTAACTACATTCTTTTTTCTACTAAAGCAATCTAAATTTGGTTCCTAAAATAATAGAGACTATATAGCCTCTACAAGGTCTTGTAGAAATGTAGGCCTTTGACAATGCAGAGATTTTGGCTCTAGAGACAGACTGCAGAGACCCAGACTGTGGAGTAGTTCGGTTTCTGGTGAGGGCTGTCTTGCTAGCCAGCGTAGCAGGATATGGCTACAAACAGGGGATGAGATCAAAGCCCTTCTCATTTAATATAGATTAAGAAAGTCTTCATACTTCTAATCTCACTCCCGCCTCCCTGCCATGCTCTGAAATACCTCTGTTGATTTGCTCTGGGAGAAGAATTGTCAAGGTTTGTCAGGAAAGATGAGAATACGCATTTTTTTTCTTTTCTTTTAAGATTAATCTTTCCGTTGAATAGAACTGGCAACATGAGTAAAATTTTGCTGCTGGAGTTGTTATTTTGTATTGATTGCATTTTTAAAGATTTTTCTAGCAGGGAGAGGTAGACACTTTGTTATTGCTGTGTATTAATCAAAAGGACTGAAAAATACTGCAGGCCCTATTCTGACCTCTTTGTGGATCAAAAAGCCCGTTGAGGTTTTAAGAATACAAGTGATCTCGGATTAGACTCTGGTTTTAGCTGCTAATAATTTAACACGACCACAGTTTGGCTGCCTAGTTCTGATGTGTTTTATGCGGACAACACAATGACCACTGAAGTTTAAAAGTCAGAATTCTCTTTTTGGACAAACGAGGATAAATTGAAACTTTCATTGGACCACTAGAAGTGGGCTTGATTCTTGTTGACTGGAAGAGGCTACTCTTAGGGCAATCACCTGTCTTTAACATCAGATTTGTTTAATAGCATGCAACTTTAGCATTGCTGCATTAGAGGCTTCCTTTACACAAGCCACAGAAAAGTACATCACCATTTTTACAGCTTTAAAGGATCCCACAGCTGCCTCGATTATAAATGTATTAGCTCTGTATATTTAATTCAGTTCCTAATGCTTCTCATGTAGTGTTAAAGCCATTTAAAAGAAAGTCTCTGCTTTTACAACCTTTCATTTTTTTTTAGCAACTCAGCAGCACGGTTAGTCGGTTTGTAAAGCTCCTTACTAAATCTCACCTGAAAACATCGATCTACGGAGTTGTGCAGTTTTTCCCACTTCAAAGGGCAATCTGCTGCTGCTGCTACCCCCGCCAGCGCAGAACTGAGCACCGTAACATGCTGGAGTGTTCACTGACACGGCTGATGATGTCTGTCCATTTGTTCAGCATTTGTTGTACCAGGGAGATTTCTAAGTTCTAATTTAAAAAAAAATAAAACAAAAAACCCCACAACAAGCCAACAACTGTATTTGTCTTTTCACCTTATCTGTTTTGGTAGTTATTTCACATTGCCTCTTAACTTTCGTGGTAAAAGTAACGACTTGTCCAAAACAAAAAAATCCAAGACTCTCGTTTGGATTCCCAGCTGCGTTACAGCAATTCCCAGCAGTCTCCCAGTTGCCAATGCTTATGATTTTATAATCTTCATCCTTTATTTTCCGTTTGGGGTGAACAGTGATGACAGCTGACCCAATTTTCATTGAAGGCCCATGCCACCCTTTATGGTTAAAAACAAACTAAAAATGGGGAAAAAATTGTAACCATTTTGAGTCTGAATTAAGATTTTGAAGTTGTTTGCAATATTGCAATCCTAGTAGCATCAACATTGATACATCTGAATAAAACCTATGTGTTTTACAACGAATTTGGCCTTCTAGCAGAAATTTTCAGCTGTGGAAAATCCCCAATACTACGCTTGTTATCTCCCTTTCCATAGTATTTCGGTTTTCAGGCTCCTGTCTCCCACACAGTCTCGTACGTATTCTAAGCTCCAAAGGGTTAAAGTTCTGGCATTTCTTCTAACTGGCATTTCCAAATCTCTCCTGGGGCCCATGCGGCGTTTATGCCAAAATGCTTTATTATTATACAAACACAGAGCAAGAGGAGGAAGAGGAGAAAAAAAAAAACACCCAACACCCAACCTCCACAGTTTGTCCTCCAAACCCGGGTCCTGCTCGCCGGTTTGAAGGTAACCACACCAACCCCGATCTTGGTAACACCCGCAAGTGGTATTTAAAGAGCAAAACCAGCGACGTTTTAAGGCAGAGAGGGCCCGCCTCTCCCGCCGCCGGGCCCGCTTCTCACCCCCAATGTCTCTGGCTGCGGAAGACGGTGGCCCCGCCGCTTCCCCCAGCCGCGGCCTACAGATTTAGCCGCGCCCCGCGTTAAAATAAGGCCGGGCCGCCCGGCTCTTCGCCACAGGCCCAAATCGGGCTCGGTGGCACCGGCGCTGGGCGAGTGCCCCGGCGCCGTCCCTCGCCTCGGCCCGCCCTCCCTCACACCGCCCCGCGCCTCCCCACAGCGGGGCCCGCGGGCCCCGAGGCGGCCGCTGCCCCCCCCCCCCCCGGAACTTTTTTCCCCCCAAAACTGGGGTTTGACGTCTTCATCCTCGATACCGAGTGACCAATCAGGCGGCTACCAGGGCGGGCAGGCAGCCAATCGGTCAGCGTTGCTACCTGTGGGGAGTATTTTTAGCCGCGTCGAGGCGGGGGGGGGCTCGTGAGGGGCCGCTCCCTCTGTCGTGAGGGCTCGGCTCGGCGGGCCCCTCGCTGAGGAGAGGCCGCCCCCCTCTGCCTCGCCGGTGGCTGAGGGACGCAGCCCGGCCCCTCGCCCCCGGCCGTGAGGGGCTGTGGGGCGCCCGCCCTCCATCCCTCCCTGCCAGGCCCCGCGGAGCCGCCATCGCCGCTGCCGAGCTCCCAGTGGGGCCGTCGCCGCCCACACCCTCCCCCCCCACCACGCCGCGCCGCAGCGGCGGTCATGGGAGATGTAGTTCATCTCGGGCACCCTTCCCCCCCTTCCCTGCGGAGATCAGGGGCGCGAGGGCAGGGTTTGACGTAGGCAGTGACGCAATGGTGTTGTGAGGTGAGGAGCGAGCTGACGTAGAGAGCGGCCCCTCCACGCCGGGGTGGGGGAAGGGGAGGCAGCAGCAGGCCCAGCGCGCGGGGTGGGGCGGGGCCTGACGGGTGGTGGGCGGGGCCAGGCCGGACGCTAACCAGTGGAGGGC